>VXAV01004547.1:97774-132884 GCA_013399715.1 Alectura lathami
AAAAAAAAGGTGCAGCAGAGTAGTTCTGAAAAGCAAGATATTGATTATGACCACCATTCACAATGATTAACTGTCAGGAGAATATTTAAATAATTAGTTCTACAAACACATGAAAAACACTCTTAACTACTGGGATTATTTACAGCCCCCTAGAATTATTCCAGGGGCTGAATTACTTTACAATATTAAGTAGTGTAAAATCCCAGAGAATCAATTTTTAAACGTATGCAGGAATCATAAAGCATATTTTTCCCTCTGCTGTAAGTAGCAGCTGTCCTATTTATCTTTCAGGCTTTTTACTCCACACTGTTACTGTTTATATACAAACTCTGACAGAAGTAGAAGAATGTATTTTAAAGAGGCATACTTTAAGATAAGCATCAGAAAATAACCTTTAAAAAGAACCACAGAGCTCATTATCATTTTGAGCCTACCCCTATAAACACTGTTGGCTAATTCAATTTACCTGGAGAAAGCCAGGTTACCCTCTGGGAAAATCACAGATTAGCCTACACTTACAAAAAGGGATTCTTTGAACTATTAAATACACATTTCATCTCTACAGAGACTTCCCTACCACCACCGCCACCCCACACCCTCTCTGTAAGGCTACATTGCCTGGCAAATCAGACACAAAATAACGCACAGATGGCAGTCATTTGGCCAAGTGATAGCGCACGAAACAACAGGCAGAGTAACCAGGGAAATGCTTTAATAGTTATACTGCTGCAGTGCAGTTTTCACACCCACTCCAGAGTTCTGCAAAACGCTCTTCTGGTGCTGGTGCCAACTAAAGCTGGTGGCATTTCCTCAAAATTATGGCATATATATATACATTCATTCTCTTACATATATGTATATATATATATATGAATGAAACGAACAAGATTTACAAATACCTGAGTATTGCTGGTATCAAATCGTAACTGACACAAATAAGGGTAACACCACACTCTTGAGTTTTCAAACACTTGTACTGACACAGTGCAATTATCTCCCCTTGCAGTGGCTTCAGCAGTAGTTTTTGCCACACTCTTGCAGAAGACATTCAAAAAACAATTTGAATGAAATTTAATCAACTAAATCCATTAATTACTCCTAAATGAATGAGGTAAGATTAACACAAGCCACATAGTTTGCTATTTTATTTCCCCTCCTCACTCCCTTTCTGGGCTACCTTTCTACTGGCTTAGCTGACCAGTGCAGTGCAGCCAGATACATGCTAAAGCTGTGAGAAGGGAGGAGTGAGGAAAGATGAAGTACTGGAGAAGCAATTATACGGGGTTTTTCAAATTCTTTCATAAGAATTTGTTGCTTTCAAGTACTGGAAACTCACAGATCTTTTTTCCCAGGAAATATTTTATAGATAATGGCCTCTCTCATATCATGTGATAAGCCCTGACAGACTACACAAAGTAACCCCTAAATAAAAAGGGAACCAACAGATGCAATACTGACAAGCATAAGGTTAAAAAACTAAATTTTGTAAAAAAGAAAGTAGCAGTGGCTTCCAAGTAGAAAGTTAAAATTGCACAAGTCGAACTATCACATCTGTTTCTTTTTAATAGGTCATCTTCAAAACTGGAAAATTTTTGACTTACTTTCAAAGTGCACAAACGCAGCATTTCCAGGTCTCCATTACATCACAGGCTTTTGTTTTGACACATGCTTCAACAGAACAGCACTCCGGACTCTGAGTTAAAACTAACAAACAAAAGATGACAATATTAGTACTACCTTTCAATTTCATAAAATGGAAAAAGACTATAGGGCAAATCAAAAAGTAATGAATTTTCCAAGTGGGCCCAAGAAATTTTCCAACAGCAAAAAGGAAAACCGGCACATCAGACTACACCACCACCACCACCCAGGTTGCTCATGAGGAAAACTAATCCTCCTCTGTTCGCATGTCGCGAACCCCTCATTTTTGGTGTGATGCTGCCCTAACACGTTACTGAAGTCTGTTGTGTTTATCAGAAACTGGGGCACACAGCGCTCTTTCTCCTACCGGTTTATCAAACACAGTACTGAACGTCACAAAGGGGAAAAGTGCAAAGGTTCCAAAGCTGATTCTACCTTAAGGTTAACATGGCAGTGAACAATTATCACGTGATATCCTATTTTCTATCCATTGTCTTACTGCTGCTTAACCTGTAGTTACCCCACTAGAAAATAAATGTGACTTGTTTTTAGCATACTACACAACCATTTTATTACGTGCACATCAGCTGGACTTGATGATGAACAACTGTGTTAATTAAGGAAGAATGACTATGTTGATTAATGAAATTCAACACTTGAGGTACAGCATTACACCTCAATTAAATACAACTCATGAAAACTTTTTTTTAAGCTTTGTTTTCAAGAAAAGGAAAGAAGCATGAAAGCCAAAAATTACAATGTGAATGAACAGGTTGATAAAGTATATTAATTTCACATAAACTAATATTGTTATAGTTTAAAAAGTAGGAAGAGGCAGGAAGTAAGCAGAAAGCTAACCCATTAAAATGGTTGGTGATCAAACTTCTAATCATCTCTTGGCCACCAGCCTCTAAACTTCAGCATCACTGACACTGTACGATGACTTGAAATATGAGTTGGTAATTACTATTGGTCTCTACATACAACAGTTCCAACACATCCACCAAATCTTTCATCAGGAATGGATATCTTTCATTTTCCATAATTACTATAAACACTGTCCCACCACTGACCAACACTTCCTCACTACAGGAAACCCTGTACATTTTCACAACAGAGCATTCTCTACTTTTCTATTCTCCCACAAAAAAGCTGAGTCCATTACACCTGGATGTATTGATTGTTAAGAAAAAAGCAGTTGATGTTCTACTGCAACAAAGAATGAATTTTAAGTGAGTTAAAATGTGACCCTACTCTGGAATCTTTTTTCAACCACATTTCGAAGAAGTGTACCACCCTCTTTCAATGTGTTAACCGTGCAAGCTAGAAGAATGATAGCGCAGCTGAAAGAGCAGGTCTCAGCACTCTGCTACTAGTAAAAGGGACAGGCTTTAGGGAAGGCTTGGAGTTCGTTCAACAGAAAGGAACCCTGTTGCTGCTGCCATGTTGATATAACCCAAAAGGAAAAGATTGTGAACACTGAGCTTCCTCTGGAGCAGTTCAAGCCATACCTTTATGTGCTGGCTCACCTCCCCTTTCATCACACTCTCCCCTCCTTGGTAACATTTGCCATTTATTTTTCTGCAGTTACTTGAAAATTCTCCATATTAAGTGAAATATTTATTTCTACATTCTATATTTTGAAATGTATATATATATCAAATAAGTAGAAAGGTGTCTCTTGTTTTTCATAAAATAAAGCCCTGAAAAAATATTGCCAGATACACAAAATGGAGTTGTACCCTCTCAAAAAAGTATACTGGTATTGCTTCAGTTTAACTTCACTTGCATATTAACAGTCAGAAGAAAGAGCGTGGGCAAACCTAAAAGGCCTGAAATGAAATCTATTTTCCATAAACGTACCTAAGATTGACCCTGTAATTTAGATTTAGGAAAAAAAAAAAAAAAATCATGTGGCCAAAATACAATCTACAACTGCCTACTGGCCTTCACTTCAACCACAACACATCTGCAGATTACAGGATGTCAGCTCTTACCCGAACATCCTCTGCCAACCAGTCTGCAAAAGCGTGCTTTTGTAGGGTTAGTGATGAAACCAGAAGGCACCGCACTTCAGACACAGCAGGTTTTCATGCATTCAGGAAAGAAGTTGAGGGGGGTTATGTTTGTTTTAAAAAGAGGTCCATATACTTCCATATACTTCATTTCTTCAATCACTAAAAATGCTTTCATATGAAAGCTATCAGCTTTCATATTGGGTTTCTCAGAAACACAGGCAAATTTCCTGGTGGAAGCAAGAATTTATTGTTTGGTGGCACCAACTCCGGATTTAGAAAGATATTAAAAAGAAGATCTTTGGGATGTGAGTTAGTATTCCTACCAAAGCAAACTGTTCCTTCTGTCAAACTACACTGGTGACAAAACCACTAAAGGGGAAAGCCTATCGCTGGTCACAAACCTCACAAAGGTAAGTACCCACAAAACTGAGCGTCCTCAGTTATTACTCCAGCATTACAACTAACAAAGCACACGAAATCATGACCACGCACGTTAAATACTCATTGGCCATCCCCATCCAGCTGGCACACAACGTGATTTCTCTGACAGGCCTCTTGCCTAGGGAAGCATCACACGCCCTGTATCTTAGTGGATAAAGTTAGAATCTAGCCACTGGCTTCTGCCTCCAGCATGCCATTTGCACCCCCTGGGATCCTGGTTTTTTAAAATCACATAGTAAGAAATAAAAGTTACATTGCAGCGAACAGAAGCATCATGACTGGACATAGGCCGCCGGCCTGCCCTCACAGAAACAGGGCTTGCGAGCGGCCCGCCCTGCAGAGCGCCGCGCCTCAACGAGACGAAGCTCAGGGAGAAAACACCCCCCTGGTTCCCCTGCAGTCCTCTTGCTGCTCCCAAGGCAGCCTTTCTGCTGCAGCCCAGTTCCTACCAAGTTCCAGCCCAGGTTAGCCCAGCTGCCACAGGAGATGCAGGATGAAGCTGCTCAGGAGCTCCTTTTCTGTCGACAAAAAAGCTGGGCCCACGTTAAAGGCAAGAGCAATCTTGTGACTGAAAAATCACAGCCAAGACATTACCACAGAAAATGAAGAGCAGAAAAACAGGGGAAAAATCAGTGTCTGAGATTTAAAACAAATACCTACTCAATTTCAAAACTTAGTGTGCCTCTGCAGTTGTAGGAAACTAAACAACAACTACTGAGAAGCCTGCAAGCAATTTCACCAGTTACTGGCATCTATTTTAGAAAAACAGCAGCAAGTTTTCACAGGCTGAGTTGCTATATACCAAACACGTATGTTGATATAAGCAGAACAGCACTCATTGTTCAAGTATCATAAAACCAAAGTACCCAAAACTACAGGCAGATGCCCTACACTTTTTCTCCCCTATGTTTTTTTCTTGTTTTGTTATTGATTTGGAGAAGATTAAGATTAGGGGGAAGCGGCAGAGAAAAATCGTGTTTAAATGTAAAGACAGCATTTGAAAAAGAACAAAGCCTGAAGTTTTCACAGTGCTGCGGGAATTATATTGCCAGTCTTCCTCCTCCTACCCGCTATTATTCTGTGTGATATAATCACATACTGCATACAGTCGTTAATCAAAAGCATCTCAAAGCTTTTCACAAACATCTAGTTAGGCCCTATAAAAGAAGCAGTCGCTTCCATCTCTGCAAACAAAGGAGTCTGCAGACAGAGGCCCGATCCAGACAGCGCTCCTACCTCAGGCAGAACCCCTGTGTCTGTGCCCCACTGCGGGGCTGCACTCACCTGGATGCTCCTGGTCTCCCTCAGATCTCTACAAACGTTTACCATGTAAACACAGCGTTAGGTGCAGTTACACCACTTTAAAACTATTTAGCAGACCAATTTGACTGCAGAGAGAGTGCTCTTAAAACAAGCTGCAGGGCTTTCTTTGTACTAGGACCAAAGCACAATACACAAAGCGCTCTAATTGCATGCAAAGAGCAGTGCTAAAAACCAGTCGAGCTAAAACAAGCTCTTGAGCCCAGGAACATAAGAGCTGTAGGAGCTGAATGTGCTGAAAGGCGTATTAACTGCATTTAAAAGAGAAGTTAGGATTTCACATCCTTCCTTTCCCCTGAAAGCATACAACAATGAAAATATGCCTGTAAAAAACATAAAGCCAGGCTTCATTTCAGCAACATTCTGATGAATATTTATCAATTAACACTACATAAAATGAATAATAAGGAATATCAAATCCATCCCTGCATGTGAAAAGAGCTGGAGACAAATGTTCCGTCTTGAAAACCAGGCACTTCGCAGCCTTCCTAAGAAGAACTATTGTCAGCTCTGCATACAGCAAGATTGTGAGACCCTGGTCGTCATGTTGTGCCCTACAGAGCTAGAGGAGGAACTTAATGAAAACCTACTCAAGGCAGAAAAGGAGAGGAAAAGCTTAACCAAATGTCACCGCACAAATTCAGATCCCAGGCAAGACTTGTTTTGGACATGCTTCGTTCAGAAGAAAGTGGTAATATCCCAGAGCAATTGCTCCCAGCCAAAGATCACACCAGCGAGATCGAACCCACTCAGGGCAAAATCAGTCAGCCAGGAGCCAACACGGCATCTGAGACACAGAGCACTTGCTGTTGTTCCCCTTGCTGTTAAAATTGGGAAGATGGGGAGGGGGGAAACTACACAGCAGCAGGGTAAGCAGAGGGCCACATCCTGCGACACCTTTGGTCTGTCTTGATATGGTGCTTTTGTCTGAGGGTCTGGGAGGTACTGCAGCGGCATGCAGCAGCAGGTACAGACGTCTTCCTCACCTGCACAAACATCTAAGGAGAAGAACTGGAGCGCAGAACTAATGAAAGCATCCAACGCTGTAAACTACTTCACATCATCGCTCCCACCTTCATAAAAATTTCTCAGGAAAGGCAGAAAGCAGTCTCTAATAAAGCTTTGTATAGATAAACTCTCCTTTTCACCATTCTATAATGTTCTATACTTCAAGAAGAGCCACATACCTAGAAGTAATTTACCAGATATTAAACTTAAAAGGCAACACCCTTCTCTTTATAGTGACCTGACAAAGAGGGTAAGCACATTAATAAAACTTCAGAACACAAAATAAAATTTACAATGTTCATTATACTATAGTGCAAGTCAGAGCCATTAAATGTTAGCATTGCAGCTAAAGATGCAATGTACCAACTGAGAGTTTAGAAACATTTCACAGTAAATCAAAGTGCTGTTAGAACATGAGAAGCACCCAAGGAAACATGAAATGTTCATGAACACAAGCACCTCAGAACAAGCCTAAGCATCATATCCTGATTTCACTCCTCACTGCTCCTTACCTACTTGTAGGCGGAGAGGCACAGTATCACACAACATGCAAACACTGTTAGAGCAAGCTGCTACGCCAAGGCAAACCTCTTGCCTCCAGTTCCCAAACAGGCTGTTACCAATACTTCGGGGTAAAAGGAAGCAGCTGCTGCTCCTCCTCACCAACACAGAGAGGAGATCACCCTGGCTACAGTCTCATCTGTCCCACACCATCCTAAAGCCACTTTAGCCTTTGCACCCGTACGACGTGCTATAGCATATATGACGTGCTTATAGATATATAAGCTACAGCTTTCTAAATGGAGGAAAAAAACTCAATTCTTAAGAGTGCATTCAACTCCAGTGTCAGAGCACATTTCATTTGCTGTTGTTTTTTTAAACAGAATAGAAATACATTGTGTTCAACAAACCAACCATGAGTATCTGCATGATCTTCACAGTAGCACTCATGCCCACGCCCTGGAAAATTATTTTTGTGATATTCATCTAGAAATCAGCCCCATCTTTTCTATTTCACAGCGTGATAATGTGCTATTCTGTATCAAACACAAGACTTGGTTATCTGAAGGGCTTGGAAAACAAACTTCAGCAGTTCAAGAAACGTAATTCTGGGGGGAAAAAAATTAAGGCAGATTAAGTCAAGTTCCATTTCATAATTAGTCATCATTTCTATGAACACGTGCTGCCATTTTTCAGCGCATGGCTATTTCTTCTAGTGCAGAAACTCAACTTTCACATAAGTTCTTTCAGTACCCTGTTGCCCAGCCCTCCTGCTTTAGTCTCCTCCCAACACATGACCGCAAAATTTCATAACCACCTGCTTCCCAGTGTGGGACAGAGAAGCTGGCACAAAACCCAGGCAGTTTGTCACTCTTAGTTTCTAAATCAGTGCCTAAAAGAAACCCTATCAAACAGCCTGACCGTCCAACTTTCTCCATTGTTCAAGTACAAACAGGAAGGCATGAGGCTGCTCTCCCATCGCTGCTGCAACCCCTGCACCTCACCAGGTCCTGTGCGGAGCTCCCTCCCTAAGCCCAACGTGCATACTTGTGGCTTCTCACCCTCCTTACGCTCCTCTTCTCCCTGCAGATACTGCCTGCCCACTCCATGCATCCCACCATCTCTGGAGGCATTCACAGCCAGGCTGGATGGGCTCTGGGCAGCCTGATCCAGTGGGTGGCAGCCAGCCCACGGCAGGGGGTTGGGGCTGGGTGGGCTTTGAGGTTCCTTCCAACTAAAGCCATTTTGGGATTCTTTAAACACGCCATTAATTTCAGGAGTATTTGCTACCTTCACATCTGCTTCTCACTAACCGTCATCTTTTTTTTTTCCCCCCCCATGTGGTACACGTGCGTAAGCATCTCAAATGCAATGGCATTCACAAAAATTATGAGTACAGCAGTACAGCAACCCACAAATGTAAACAAACACAGGACATCCTTTCCACAAGGAAGCCCGGGAACAACAAGTTACACAAAGCATTTTATAGAAGACAACATTTAGTGTTTAGTGCATGCGTAATACCATCATCTTTTATAGAGGAAAAGAAAATATCATGCAGTAATATTTAAAATATATATATACATATCAAATATGCAGAAAAACCTGTCTGCCTTTCAAAAGGGATTACGATTTTTATTCAGTTCTTCCATGCAACTTCTACTTAAATAAATTCACTCAAAAATACACTGCCATCAGAACAATACCATAGATCTCTTCCATGCTGGTATGCTGTACTTGTTACATGTGCAAGATGAAAATCAAAATCGTTCTTTTTTCACTTTAACTGCACAAGTCTTACCAGCGAATACATGCTTTTGTGTCTTACAATTAAAAAAAAAAATCATAAAGAAATGCACCAATCTACCATGGTTTTCTGCTTCCTGGAAATAATGATCAGGCACAGAAAGGAAGTTAATCTAACAAAACTGCAGAAAACAGCACAGATTATTTTTTTTAAAACGAGAAAAGGGAAGGAAGGCAAGAAGGAAGGAAGGGAGTTATTCACAGTTTAGAAGCTTTTCTGAAAACATTTCAGATACCACATGCAATAAAATACTAAAATCTCACAACTTCATTAGGACCAGCCAACATCACACTGTTGCCCCACAAGATGCTGTGTTTCAGTCACACGATCTCAGTCCTCCCTTGGCCACACTAGTACCAAGTGGCCAAGCTGGACCACTCTGTTGCTCAGCAGAAAAGCAAAAAAAAAAAAAAAAAAAAAAAAAAAGTCTGCGCAGACCCATTAGCTGCTGTGTTTCACTGTCTAGGAAGTAAGTCTGTCAATACCATGACTATGACTCACCTCATCGATGGGATCCCGATTTATCTCTGACCACAACCCGGGCTAAGCTGCACAGGACGTCCTCCGGGGCGCACGCGCTGCCGCAGCTGTCTGCTCAGCACCGCGCACCCCTGGAGAGGACTGGACCATATCAGTTCTGTGACCTACCTCAAAAACCAAAATCTCATTTTCAATGCAGGTTTTAAACTTGACCTTAGGACATCCTGCCAAATTTTACATTGTTTTGTGCTCGTGGTTTCAGAGCAAGGCATTTCCACCTTGGAAATCAGAACTCAGAATAGAAAGCTATGTAGTGGGAAATAAAGTATTTAATAAAAATATTATAGTATGAGACCTTGACAAATCCTACAGCATTAGTGCAACAGCGTACACAATTTGCCCTTCACTCCATCCTTTGTGTTCACAAACTGAGTGCCTTGCACGACTACCACAGAACTCGGGGTGACAGAACAGAAGAATTTTGCTTTTATTCCCTCTGGAGGCAGTAGCACAAACACTGGATTGCGAGGCATCTGGTAACTCTCAAATTCTACTTAAAGACAGTAGCCAGGGAACTGAACACAAACCCACCAGACAACACCCACTGCCGAACTTTCCTCCTTGGTCCACATTCTCATTTATTTGAAAAAAGATCTCCCACAAATTTCCAAGTGTTTTGAAAAAGGCTCACGTGTCTAAATGTCAAACAACATGAAGCAATCTCTGTTGCTTTTTATATTTCAACATTTCTATACTAAAAGGCTAACTGACATTTTTTTAAATTCTAAATAACAGGCTCAGTCCTTCCACTTTTTGTGGCCAAACCCCTACATCAAAACACTTCACCCAAATGCAGCCATTCGTGCCGCCAGCCCGCACACGCTTTTTGGCAGGCTGCATAGCCATCCCTGCTCCTCACAAGGCAGCTCTGTGCTGCATGGTGACTGATGCCAGCAAAACATCGCTCCGAAATGAAGCTTAGGCCAGAAAACATCTGCGAGCATCAGAACCCACACTCTGGACCCACACCGGAAAATCATTTCATTTGACAGGTGCAAAGCCTTCAAAGCCTTGTAACTCAACAAAAGTACAGCACTTGGATGGCCCCACACTTCCATCTCAACTGGAAAAAAAAGCTAAAGAATGGAGAAAATACAAAGACCATGCATGGAGAGTATTTGCAAATGTAGACCGAAGACTCCAGAGGAAGCTATTTTTCTCTCAAATGCCTTTAAGTAATTACTGCTTTCAGAGCTCTGTCTGTCCTTTGACGTTGGAAACAGATGAGGAATTGTTTGGGCACAGAGAGATTGGGTCATAAAGATGGAAAAAGAACAGCACCAGAAGTCTGTGCTTTAATTTTTTTTATGCATTTCCCTTACAAACACGTAGCAAGTGATTCAAGTTTTTCAGCTCTGCTCATCACTTGCAGAGCAGCATGCTTCTGGTAGGACCAGCGCAGGCGTCAGTAACGTGAAGCAGAACACAGCAGAGATGCAGTGCCTCCGATCACCTGGTTCCTCAAGGCCCATCCCCTGAAACCCGGTACCTGCCACACCAACTTGAATCAAAATCTTCAGTTCCAGGAGATCTTCTACACTTACTCTACACACCAACATAAAAAAAAAAGCCTGCCACACAAAATCTTCCCACGCCTGTGCTTCCCCAGAGAGAGAAGGCAGGCAGCTGAAAGCAAGGGCAATAGATGAAAGCTCCAAGCATCAATTCATGGTCACCACAGTTGTATGCCACACTAAAACCCACAGCACTGAGGTGAGAGCCCATCAAGCAGTTCAGCAGCAGCTCCAGATTAAGGAGATCCACGCCAGGTCCCAGAACAAGTTGCATTTATGTCAAGCATTCCCAGCACATCTCCCTTCCACCCTGTTTCTTGGGCTGTGCTGCCAGCACAGCAGCAAACTGAGCCCTTCTAAAGTTCCAAACAACCTCACCATCCACCACGTATGTCAGCGGGCTTTGATTTCTATGATTTTTATGTGTTTATGCTTATTACATAAGAGAACCAATTTGAAAATGGTTTAGGAAGAAACAGCATTTTCTGTTTTGCCAAATTCCCAATTTCAGCATCTTACAAGCTATCTCAAAAGATTAAATATATAGTTTTGGAAGATGAAAATCCTTTGACAAACTCTAAATGTGTGATGCTTGATCTTTTAACCACAGAAGCCAACCACAACTTGCAGAGGGAAGTTCAGAAAGAGAATGATTTATTTAAGTTACAGCTAGTTTGGACTGCCATGATCACATACCTCGTGAGGACCAACCTCATTCACTGCCATGACGTATAGATAGATTGTGTTTATTTTCCTGAATGTATCAGGGATGCCTCAGATTACCAGAATTCATGTCAAATGATTTTTATTCCCAAACACATTTATTCATGTCTTCCTCATCTACAAAAAGCTTGCTAAAGTTTCCTCACTAGCACAAAGTCTCACACGCTATAAAAAAGTCTAACATAGTTTCAACATTACAGTCGTTTTATTATTACAGCTCATTACACACTGTAACATGGTGTACTGAGATAATCCTGCTTCTCTGTTTTTAAAACTCTGTAGGAAGTTAATAGAAGTGTAATTAGCTACTTACATTAAGCTAATTACCACAAATACATAAGTGTTTTGTTGTTTTTTTTTTTTTTAATCAGGAAAGAGCCACTGCACAACTATACTTCTAATTATTTTTTATGTAGGTTAGACATATCAACCTCTGTGGACTTCCTCCTCCACGATCTAACCAGAAATAAACAGCAGAAAGGAGTACTACTGCTCTTTACAGAAGGGGTGCGGGTGGCACGCTAAAATACAGCGAATAGGGCGTTATTCGAAATCCATATTGCCTCTAAGCAACTTCCACATCAGTTAATCCACAGGTTGTTTGCAGTTCCTTGCCGTCAGCCTGCAGTTTGCTCTTATTACATTACAAATACGTCCTGATGCTATTACTGATCCATAACTATGTTTGGGAGCACATCCTGAGAGAACACTTGCGTATTTTCTCCATCAGCTATAAGAGTACCTAGAAATAAAAGACTAGATGCTTTGATAGAAAGCAATGTAGCCAGTGACCAAAAAATTACCATTATCTTTGGTATTAAAAAGCAGCAAGTGTCCTTGTTACTCCCATTATTTGATGCCTGAGCACAGGTCAGAAAAGAGGATTTGCTCTTTGTGGATACCACTGTGAAGCTCTGGTGGATTTGCTTGGTTCATCTTGCAGTCACGCAATTTTTTTTTTCTGCAATACAGAAGAACTGACTTATAATTAAAGATCACAGAGCTTCATGCTGTATTCACAATCATTGTTACAAGGGCAAAATATACTTACACAGAACATAAGCATCTATGAACCACTAATTACATTAGGATTATCACGCCATTTTTCAGAATATCATTCCAGAATTAGCAGACAGCACTGGAGACGCTATCAGAAACAACCTCATTCATGCACTGCTTCACAAGTATTATACTTGGCATTTTAAAACCCCAGAGCCATGCCAACAGAGATTGCTTTTTAATGTAATCTAGAAGTCTCAGAGAAATACTTCTACAAACAAATAGACTGGAGTTACTCTGAGCATCCTACCCGTGCACGCTTCAACTTCCCTGCATTTGCAGATTTTAGTCAGTGGTTGGAAGTGTTCAAACAAAGGAACCTGTTAAGTAAAGCTGAGATTTACGGTACTTATTCCTTTAAAAAAAAAAAAAAAGCCTCATTAAATCAGCTTACTACACAGTAACCATGAGGAACTGTTTACAATATATTAAAAATGCAGCCTCATAGGTGTAGCAAACCCAAGGCGGGGTGTGGCTGCCTGGCAGCTGGCAGAGAACGCGTGTCTTTCAAATATTTCCAGTTCTGCTGTGCCGCAGCTCGGTTTGGGGCAGCACAGCGCAACAGGTTAAAACGCATTCAGAGTTATCTCATGCCATTGCCACAACTACAAGGTGTGCCTTTTGGCTTTGCTTAGAGATACTCTTTATTATTCATCTTGTTCTTCCTGCCTGTCCAGAGCTGAACATCAGTTTCTTACAGCAATGCACTCCAATTTTCACAGAGAAGTCCGAATCACTTAGGATTTGCAAAAGGAGTCAGTGAGTGTACAACTATCCAACAGAACACATCCACCAACACACATGGAGCTTTGGGAGAAGCCTTCAGCAAGACCCCTCATCAAATGGTCTTAAAGAAATCAAATTATCACAGGAGTAGAGAGAAAAAATTCCTTGCAAATTATAACCTAAGCACAGTGAAGCACAACAGAAAGGGAAAAGTAACCTGAAGCGCATCTTCGCAACAACAGGCTTTACACTGGTCAGCCTGAAGTCACTAGGCACTGACATGGCTCCACTTCACACTGTCAAGAGGCAAGTGAAAGGAATCAGGAGAAAATTTACCAGGAACTCCTGGCCCTGGAGGGGTAAGAGAGCTGAAAGCACAAACTTATGTGAAGAACACAAATGGAAAAAATCCATGGTATCACATCATAAAAGGACAAGAGAAATCCCAGAAAGACAAGCAGTCTTGAAAAAGAAATCCAAAAGCATTTTTTCCCCACAATACATAATAAATGCGACCACTGGACAACATCAAGGCCAAAATTATACTTTGGTTCAAGCAGCGATAGCACAAATACACAGGAGATCAGGCAGTTTTTAATATAACATCCCAAATCTGTCATCTCCAACTCTGGCAGTCCTGAAACTAATAAAACACTATAAAAAGAAATGTTGGTAGTGCACTCATTCTTACATTTGCTTGTCAAGTAGAGAAGGAGGAGAACTGTTAGTCATCATCTTCGCAGTACATAAGGCTTAAACTGAACAGTTCCCAAAACTGATACATGGAGAACAGTTTTCATCGATAAGAATCTAAACAACTCTCAGATTCTAAAAACATTTGTTATTTTTTGGTAGACGTACTGAATGCTACCTTCTCTTAATTTTCTTTCTTATAATAAATCAAAGTTTTCCAGCCATTATTTGGGGGCAGGGGAAGTATAAAGTGTCACAAAGTTGAACAACATACCTCGTTAAGGAGTTCCTACCAAATCTGAAACAAATCTTCCACATTCCTGCAGTATCGTAAGATTTGTTTCAGGTTCAACTAGACATGCCCTCCAAAACAAACTGTTTTTAGAATAAAGCACAAGGTATGGAAAAGAAGTTGGGTTCTTTTTCATGCACCAAGTTTTCAACTGCTCCATGCTTGCATTCAATCCTTATAATCATCTCTTATTTGTAAAGCACATAATTTAAGATTATGCAATTGCACTATGACTGCCCCAAAACATTATGTGCTGAAAGCACCGAAGTGTTTACAGACACAGCCTGCCAAACAGCCATTCCATCACAACCACAGCTCAACCACTACTGGAGCCAAACTTGTTCAAACCGGACTGACGCACAGATGTAAAGCACTACGTTGGTATCCAACAGCAAATAAACACCAGTAAAACAAAAACAACACCTGTTGGAATGCACTCACAGAAACACTCTGCCATGCACAGAGCTGGCAGTGATGGCTGTGTCGGTGCAATACAGTTTTGAAAGATGAGAGAGAAATGCAGATCAGTGGGCATCATTACAGGAACACACAGAAAACTCGTAAGTTCATCAAACCACTGGTGTTCTTGAGGCTTTTTGTTCTCAGAGCTGTACTCAGAATCAAAAGGAGTGATGCACCCCAACAGGGCAAAAAAAGACAAAAAAAAAAGAGCAGTCAGTCACCTACAGAATTCAAATACAGCTTAAAACACAACTAGCTGATTCCCATCCAGCAGCTGCTTACTGTGTAAAGATTTGTCACTGTTTGTCTCATCCCGCTTTCTGGTTTCCAAAACGACCCACAGCAGCCTCAGCCAGCATCCCCATTTGAACATGGAAGGGTATTTAAAAAAAAAAAAAAAGAATTACAGAAGAAATATTGTGGCTGCAAATTCCTTCAGAATATGAGACAGCCACTTCAGAGACTTGCAATGTTGTATTTGCTACAACCTACGCTGCTTGTTTTAGAAATAAAGGCTATACGGGCTCTACCAGTAAGTGACTCCCACTCCCAGTTTGATTCACCCCTCTCCAAAGACCTTTGGCAAAGGCCTTGCTGGTCTTTCAGAGAAGCCAGCACACAGAGACCCAGAACCGCCCCGAGTTGCCACACCGCTTTTAGGATGTGGTTTGATGAGCAACCATCTTGCAGCCTCCGGCCCCTCGGCTGCCTTCCCAGCTGAGCCTGTGCGCCCGAGGGCAGAGGGCAGCGCCAGCAGTGTGGTGATGGCTGCCGTCACGTCACGTACCACAGGGGCAGTCCCGAGTGACACCAGCAGGCAGGGGAAAGCCAGGGCTCCTTCAGCAGGCGCCTTCATGGAGGATGGCAGTCATATCGTGATGTCAGGTGCGGGTCTGACAAATAGGGCACCCTTGCACAGAGCACTTCGCTGAGCAAGTCGTGAGTCCTCTTCTGAGGCTGCCAAACAAACTGATTTAGGGGACATTGCCATATATCACGACAGCAAGTGAAGAAAAAAAATTGTCTTCTGTCTTAATCGCATGTTGTGACTTCAGGCGTTCAAAACGTGCTCACTACCAACGAGAAAAGACGATCATCCATCACGGAGTAGGTTAATGCAGGTTGTCTTTGTATAGTTTAGGTGACAATTACCTCAGAAGTTCTGAAAATTCACAAAACATTCTTCCATCAAAATCAGCATGGACTGCAATTAAAGAAAATGCCAATCACTTCAGGGAAGAATGACTGGATTCAATACACTGAAGAGCCTAAGTACTCCTCAAAAGAAGGCACTAAGGAAAAAAATTTTCAGACTTCCAATAGTTTTCTAGACTCCCAGCAATGAGACCTAAACTACTGTTGGCTACCTGTAACTCCACAGTGCACGCAAAATTTTCTTTCTTCTTTCCTCAGCTATCCTCCTTCCACGAAACGTATAGAAATGCACACAGGCAAATCACTTTCCCCTGCTCCCTCATGTCAAGAACAGAAAATCTTTATGTTTAAAAAAATTAATTACATCAAGTCCATGAAATTTAAGCCAAAGCCAACCTAGAACTGCATTGAAAGAATTACTTTTCCTTGGGTAGAAATGAAAGAGCTTTGAAGTCTAAATCAAGTCACTGTACTGAACCAGTTTTGCCATAAGATGATCCTTCCTGTCCATCAAGACCCTTCCAAATTCCTACAGTGTATTTTTTTTGTTTGTTTTTAAGTCATGTTACCTTCGATTCCATGAACAACAGCCTTCAAGAACAAGAGGTCAGAAACTATTACAGTGAACCACCTACAGCTATGAAGCAAAGGAAATCACGAGAAATAGCACAGAAAATCCAGACATGCTCTAACTGCACTCCCTGGAATAGATCTTCAAAAGAAACAGGAGGCAGCGTTCACAACCCGCTTCTGTTCAAGCTTCCTCACAATATGAGCTTTTTACTGTATGCCACAAAATCTATCAGCCAAAACTTTAATACCTGACAAGAAAAAAGCTTTTGAGGTTCAAATGAAATTCCTGTTAGGATATCCTAATAGTACCAAAATATTCACAAAAAAAAACTATGCAAGTTAACTGAATTCCTATCCTGGCTCATCAGTGCCTCAATACAGCTGAAGGTTCACAAAAATCTTCAAAATTTGATTCCTGTCATGGTTAATATCAGGTACAAAGCGCAAAGAAAGTTTTTCCACCCAAAATATACCAGTAGTTGGAGATCTGATGTTTTTTTGACAACAGTCAGGACAAAAAAAGAAAAAAAAAAAATCTGAACTTGTTCTCTTGTAACAAACCTTATCAAGAAGGTTTTGATCACAGCTGTAGCCATATAAGCATTTTACTCTGTGTATCAGAGTGAACTGTGAAAGTTGATGTAACTACACAGCAAGTTCAATTATGGATGCACCATATGCTTCTATATTCCTTCAGGTATACAAAAGGAATCAATTTGTGCAACTTGTTCTAGGCGCAGAAAGCCCTTTTGGCAAGATCACCCTTCAGCTAACAACCACTTTGAACGTTTCCCCCACTCGCACCCCGCAGCAGGGACAGCCACTTCAACAAGGAGCGTGGCTCCCTGCTACCAGGTGCTGCCGTAGAAGCCAGTACCTTAAGATGGCACTAGAAGAACTCACTCCCGACAATTATTAGCAGAAATAACCAGTGAAGTTTGTGTGCTTTTTCCCCTCTCCCCTAAGTAACCTTCCTCTCATATTTAAGATAATCTTTGCCAGTCTCTCAGCAGTAGCCTCATCTACCTAAACGCACAGAGCTACTTCAGGCTTTGTAAGTCACCTTCCCTCTTATTTTACTGAACCACAGTTTGGTCCTGTGTAAAATTGCAGAACTGAAATGCTTATATGTCCCAGCAAATACACAGAGACAAGACACCTCTTACATACAGCTTAACCTCATTAACACAATACAGTACAAAAATCACAGACAGCACCAGCCTCAGCTTAGAAACACACAACGCATTCTCGCACCAGTTCTTGCTTTACCTTCTTGCAGGCTGGAGTTAAGGTCTGCCCCTCAGGAGGTGCAGTCAGCCTTCAAAGCAGGGTGCTGCCTGGTAGCATTATTCCTTGCTAACGGCTCTCCACGAGAGACACCTGGTACGGGGCTGGGGCTCAGCAGCAGCACAACCCCGCTGCCCATTCATGTTCCTCCCCTCACAGTGGCCAGCCACCGATGGCTTGGTTAGTTCTGCCTTCATGTGGGCTCATGTATGCAAAATGGAATTACCCATCCTCAAGAGACCCTTCAGAGGAGTTTGTGTTCTGGTTTGTTTTTTGGGGGGATTGTTTTTTTGGTGGTGGTGGTGGTTTGGGTTATTTTGAGAGTGCAGAAATCCAAAATTTGCTAGATTATTTCTTTGAATTTGCTAGGAACCAGGAGAAACAGAGTTGCATTCACCTTGGCTGCAGATGCTTTACAGCAAGTTCAGCTTCCGAAATTAAATCTGACCTGGGTACATACTGCAATGCAAGAGCAGCCAGCAAGGCCTCCAGGCTCAGCCTTCTCAGCAAAACCCAACGCCATCCCATCACGAACTGCCGTACTCCAGGCACACAGCAGCACCCACCTAGCGCAGGCCGCTGTCCTAGAGGAGAGAGATCACAGCAGCTCCCACTTGTACGTGAGCCTTCCCCTCCACCCAAGGACTGCCTTCAGGTGCAAACAGTATTTCTGTCTGTCCTAATATTTTGCAACTGAGAATATCCACTTTTAATAAAAAGGTTAATAACGCAGTTAGCAATGAGAAAAATTCATTCAAGTTTACCACGTTGCAATTTTCTTCAGCTTCTTATCTGTCTTACAGGCAATTCCACACATAAAGTAGTTCACACAGAGGAAACTGAAGTCTGAAATGAGAACAGTTTCTCTTCCTTTCCTATTATTTTCATTTTGCAGTCCCTCAGTCCTTAAAATACAACTACCATTTGGTATTTCAAGATGCAGGGCACCAGACCCTCACCAAGAAACAATGCCCCTACAGCACCCCATGCAAAACCCACAGATTTCGTATAAAGTAACCCAAAGAGTCCCCATCCTAAAAACACAGCACTGCTTTCTCTTGAGGTGTTCATGAGCTACACACACAAACCAGAAGGTCAGCTGCTGCAAGTTGTAGTTGATCCATATCTGCTATAAATATCGTTACTATTTCATAGTAAGGTTAGGAGTTTGAACGACGACAATGAAACCCATTTAAAAAAGCAGAAGATACCACCATTTGCCATACCAGCCTCTTAGTTGATAATCTTTGTTTACACCCAGTGGTGTTTTAGAAGCTCCTAAATAGTAAAGCTTCTCTAAGAAACACATCTAATAGTTTCAAACTTGTATAAGTTTGTAATCATGAGTACGCTGGATGATCTTTTTCTTCAGGTGACATAAAAATGGCAAAGGAAAAAACCAGCATTTTTTCCTGTGAACAGCTTCCAGCCCTGCTCTGCAGACACTGTGCGCTGCCTGCGAGATGTCACCCGCAGCGTGGTAAGAGACGGGAGCAGCAAGGACAAAGCGCCTTTTCTCACGGGTTCACGTGGAAGACTGACCCACTCTGGACAAAAATCAACTCACTGTCTTCTCTGCTCCCCGCCACCACCACTCCGGTCCTCTATTCACTACTTCTGAGAATGCTTGCTTTCACGTTCCTCCCATAAGCATTTATTCTGCCGTGAGCTTTATTGATTTTAACGGCAACACATTAAAATACGGTGCAAAGTGCATCCTTGCACGCAGATCAAGCAAATGGTAGTTTATAAATTGAAAGCTGATACTAAGATGCTAAGAATAAAGTGGGCAGAAAATTGCTTTTTCCACTGAAAGTCAGACAACAGCAGTGGCTTGTTTGATGGCTGGGCTGAAGAAATACAATATAAAGCAACATAAAATGCTGCATAACGCAAAATACATCAGTAGAATAACCGAAATGATGTGCAACCACCCAGTTCAATTTAGAAGGAAAAAAGCTTGAAAGAGCAGTGAAATGTATTGATTAAATCTGCAGCTGTGCGAAACAAGTTTGGCAACAAATTAGAAAGTCTCCTTCAAGCTAGACAACGTAAATAACCCTTTCTGCAAACAGTGATATGGTAAAAATGATTCAATCAAAGGTTCCTCATGCATCTAGGAATAAAAATAGAAATTTTTGACAGTATGTCATCTCAAGCCATAGGAAAGATTAAGTAACTGCATTTGCCTTGCTACAGTGGAGACACACATCTACTTGCATTGTGCGGAATGAGCCAGGTTTCCAAAACCACATGTGTGCACACCGCCATACTCGATACAAAACAACCACCACAGAAAAACAGGTCCTGAATTATGCTGTAAATCTGAGATGTGTGGTAAAGAGAAGAACAAACAGCAAGGCACACAATGCATCAGTCTCCTTGAAGTCCGGCTCAGCCTGTGGTACCAAACCTTTCAGGGCCTATACTGCCTTCTAGGCATTTTTCCTCCTTATTTTCCATAGGAAAAAAAAGACACCACACTTCCAGAAAAGAGAAAAAACAGACCTCTGGACTGACTCATGTGTATGCATGAAATCTAATTCTTCTAAGGCAAGTTTCAGACAGAAGGCACACGTGTGCCAGCCCTCCACAGAGCGGCCATTTCTGTGTGCACCTGCAGAAGGACGATGCTGCCTGCTCCCCCAGGCCAGGGGTGATGCGAGTGGTGTTCTTTGGAAGCTTTCAGAAGGCGTAATGCATCAGACCAGTAGGTCAGAAAGAGCACTTGTCACGCTGTTCTTTAACTGTCTAACAGAGAGATCCGCTGAATAGCCCCAGCTTGCCACCGCGATGGGGCTCACAAACAGAACCGAAATCAAACAATGTAAGGCAATTTCTGAACAGCATCCAGGAGAGCCTTTTCCCTTGGCTCCTGGCAGGCACTGCGCTCAAGCAGCGTTCAGACATACAGCTGCAGCACATTGAACTTCAGAAACATCTTGTCAACATCAAACATAAAATGTCCCCAAGGGTAACTGAACACTGAAACAGTAAAGGCAGCAGAGTTTCCACCCTCAGAGATGTCGGAAGCCCAAGGGGCCATGTCCCAAGCACCCTGCTCTGCCCAGCCCTGCTGTGATCAGAGGACCGCAAGAACCCAGAACCACGGAATAACTGCATTTGGCAGGGAAGGGGTCTCCACACACACCTGAGGGTCTGCACACCTGCAGAACTGAGCTCTCCTGGTAGAGCGCTGTGCTTATTTGCATGATGCCTCTGGACATGATCCTACCATAAACATAAGTGAAGCTGCTGAAATCCCATAATCACACCAAGGAAAAGCTCTTCAGCTTGTAGGAACTAAACAGAAGACACTCCTGTTTCATTACACATGCAAAAAAAAAAACTTAGAAAAATCTCTCCCTCCTTCCAAACTTTGCTCATAAGTACCAGTACAGAAAGAAAGAGAATTTAAATGGAACTCCTATGAAAATAATTGGAAATTTAAAAAACTTGCTATGGATTTAAAAATAATAATAATCTGAAGCCACGTCCTTAACAAACGTTTTGTCAGAAGTTTCCCACCACTGCAACAACAGCTGACCCTCCCCACCCAGCACCTGGGACCAATCTTTGGCACCCAGGACGCTGCTCATGAAACTCAGCACCTCCAGTTCTGCTGGAAATGATCCTCAGATGTTGAGTGTAATTTTCAAGTAAAACAAAAAGCAAACAAAAAGCTTCCACATAGTCACAACCCAAAAAGAGTGCATTTCTCTCTTTTCCAAATCATGCTAAAGAAAGGTCAGAAGACTTTAAGAGATGAGACCAATTCATGTCTTGAAAGACAAACAGCAGCTGTGGTAGAATCAGGGCAATTACTGAGAACTTTGAAGAACATGCAAAAGACTTCAGAAGGAGATTTTATTTCTAAACCATGCTTAATAAGAAAGATCCAATAGAACATTTATGATCCCATTAAAATCTTTTCCTCTAACGGCCCCATTATTTTTAAACATTCTCCAGATTAAAAAATCTTTTTATCTATCAAGAAACTTAAAGAGAATTCAAGAAAAGATCTGCTACTCTAGGGCTGAAATATTTTTTCTTTCTGCAAAATTAGAAATAGGTTTTGGCATAACATTAAAAATGAATGATGAACAAAATGAAGATAAATGTAATGAGGACTAGTGTTTATCAGATCTGAAAGCATCCTTCCAGGACTTCAGACAACAGTGTTTGTACAATGCATGCATCCTTTTCCTGATCATCCCAATGCTGAACAAAAGCAAACTGTATTTTAAATTATTTACAAGTTACAAACAAAACTGTAAAGTAAACTTTTTCAAACACCTGTAAACTTGTCTAAAGATCACAGAAGATACTGCAGTGATGGTTTCACGACTACTGAGAGCAAACCTCTGCACTACCACATCACAGACCAATGAAAGTTTAAACCAGACTTTGGCATGGAATCAAATTCTATCAAGTGTGCTAGAACACGACACCAAATAGGTATCGGTGGCAGGAAAGCGCCTGATATCAGTGCAAAATCATGCTGATCTGAATAAATAATGCCTAACGCAAAACAGGCAGGCTGGTCCCTCATATGTCTTTTTTTCTAATTAAAGCATGCAATAATTTACGAGATCAATACTTTCCATGATGTGGCCGCTGTACTTCTGACCCACTACCAAGAATCCTAAAGCCCTGCTCGTAGCATCATTGAACCAGTGCTCTAATTTTGTAACCTTCCCGTGAGTTTGGGGGTGTTGCTTGATATGCTATTCCCACCAACTAAGGCAGCTTCTTCTGCTTTTTTCTCCCCTCTCCTACCCAGAGGAAAGCACTAAGTGCTACAGCAGGCCTACAGGCTGCAGTGCTGATCGTTGTGGCTGACAAAGATAGAGACTTTATGACAGACTGCTGCCACTCCAACTGCAAAACTGTGTTACCACCAAGTTACACACCTAGAGGATTCACAAATCCTTACAGCCTGGTATCAGGCCCTGCAAATAGCCACCGTGGGTGATGTGACCCATACCTCCTCAGCACTTTAAGGGAAGAGGGATCAAAGATCTCCACTCTGAGGAGTGATGGGGAGGGAGGCACAGCCTACTGAGCCCAGATTGCACATCACAAAGCAGCTGCTGAGATGGAGAGGAGGAAACAGAGAGCTGGGAGCAGGGGAAGAGGAGCCTGGCCCGTTACTGCTTCACACGGTGCCTCTGCCAACTAGGCACTGAGGTCAACCTGCTGCTTATTCCAGACTCACCGCCCCCCTCAGATGGACACAAACACTTTGCTTTGCCTCTGTAAGAAGGGACGGATCTCACACGGCAAACCTACATTGCAAAGACCTGAACTGTAAAAGTAAACCATTACAGAAGGCGCATTACCTGCAGCCTCACCGTCCAACATTTAAAGCACGACCGGTACAGAACATCAAACCTCACCGTCAGGATGTCCTCTTCTGACCGTGTCCCCTACCACCTGCCTGGTGGTACGTTGACATCCCTCTCACACCTGGCCCAGGCCGATACTTAAGAACCCGGACACTCCAGCTGAAGTTTTTCCCATGCAATTGCGTAAATCCTATAGCTCCTCCAGTGACTGCCACCACCACCGTGCAGCTCTGGCCAGCACTGGGACTCCTCCTCCCCTCAGCAGCCTGGTTTCACAAGGCCTGCTGTGCTCAGGGTTGTACCTAAAGTTGCAGTGAAGTCTGAGGGACGGGGCCAGAACAACAGACATGAATTAACAGAAGTGGAGGAGGCTGGGACAAAGCAGAACAGCTGGAGAACAGTGAACAGGCAGGCACGCAGCATGATCACACAAGCTGGTTTCCATAGGAAACCAGAAAATTTGAGGGCAACCTTGCCTCAAATCCATTAG
Source organism: Alectura lathami (assembly GCA_013399715.1). Taxonomy (NCBI): domain Eukaryota; kingdom Metazoa; phylum Chordata; class Aves; order Galliformes; family Megapodiidae; genus Alectura; species Alectura lathami. The sequence continues at coordinate 121,373 of VXAV01004547.1, forward strand.
CAGATACCCAGGATACCGCCACGGTGCAGCCTCAGCAGCGCTGCCAGGCAGTGCAGGTAGATTCCAGCGGGCTCCGAGCTGAAGGACATTATCCTCGCCTTCACTGGAACCAGACCGAACCAGAAGGGAGAAGCGCAGGAGTTACAAGGCAGGGTGCCTCCGCCAGGCACAGCAGCAGAGACCCTAGGACACGCAGCACACCCGGACACGGGCAGGCAGTGCTCTACATGCAATCCTTCCCAAACACAGCTTCTGCACCTACATCGGATATTAATCCCGATTTAAAGGGACACTATATATAATCTCTAGCAGCCTCAGATCTGACAGTTTCTGCACATTTTATTTTACTCATTTGATATGCAATTAGTTTTATTTTCCTTGCCATTTTACACATGGTCTCTCCCATTTCAGTGCTACAGATCAAGATGCCTAAGAGGCTGCTGAGGCAGGGATGCCTAGCAGGGAATTAAAATCCCATCTACCCAAGTATTACTTTATCTTGCAGCATTCCAGCCTTTACACTGACCTCTGAGCTAACACCACGGGCCTCACAGCAGCACCAGCACAGCCACATCAGCACAGTGCTGGCCCTGAGCTTTGCAGCAAGGCTAAACAGCTCCCACACAGTGCTGTACTACGTGCTATTAAATGCTAGCCAGGCAAGAGCTACAAACTCAGCACAGCACTGTGCCATGTAGACACAGTGAGCTGAAGCTATAACAGTAAATACAAAATAAGGCCAGGGCACCGGTTTGAGCACTAACTCACAACCATCCATGCTAATAAACTGTCAGCACCGTCCCCAGCATGGCTTTGCTCAAGCATGCACCCACTGTGCATGGTGCAGGGGTTGGAGCTGCGTGATCTTGGGATCAGAAACCGGGCAGCAAGTGAGCATGGACGCAGCCACCAGACCTGCAGAACGGCTCTACAGCTAGCTGTGAACAAATCCCTCCGTGGGGAGATGAAATCTAAAGCTTATGACAGTTGCTGCTCTAAACACTACTACACATTTCTCATACACAGAGTTACAATGACTTGCTCAAGGGCATTTCCTTATTTCACAAAGTCACCAAGGTAAACTAAAGAATGAATGTGAGGCACTGATATTACAGTAATGCCACATCAAAACACAATCTCATTAGTTCCCATAAATGAGTGAAGTTGAGTACACTCAGTGCAGAGCAGCACAATTATCACACAACTGCACCGCACCACATCAGCTGCTGGTAGGAGGAGAAAAGGAAATCAAGACCCACCCCTAAAATTAATCAGTTCTGCCATTGCTAGAAGCAATTTACACAGCCTTGCACACACACCTTCCTTCCCAGGAGCCTTCAGGTGCAGAAAGGATCAGACCATACTAACTCTGCTGGAAGCACTAGCCTGCTCCTCACCATTCCTCTCTTCAACAGACAGTCTTACGACTGGGACAACTGTTTTCTGTTCGCAGGACAGGAGAAGGCCTCTCCCCGTGCAGCTAGGTGCACCCGTCTGCTGTCCCACAGAGAAGAGGCGGCTGCAGCCCCAAGGGACAGCTGTGGCTCAGGGGCCACCCTGTAAGCCCTCCTGGTTTTGCTCCAAGGGAAGAGCTGAGTGGCTTTTCAGTACAACTCTTCAGTAAGATAATGGCGAGAGCCCAATGACACAAGAAGGTTTATTACTGCTGCATACATTCTCCTTCATTATATTCAGTGCTGATTACCATGGTTATAAACTGCCCAGCAGTGGCACTTCAGTAGTATCCCACTCCTTTGGCTCCAAGCTTTGAGCACAGGGATAACGTAACACACCTCCTCGCTGGCCCAGGTGCCAGCTCCCACATGAGGAACCTAACTGAAACTCCCAGACATTTCAAGACCTTTCAGCACCTCAGGTAAGCATTAGGAGGATAACGAAGAATGGTTATTGCAAACAAGACAGATACTGCTATTACCGTGTGGAAAATTTGTCCCTGTTCCCCGGCGGGGAGTTCGACTAGATGACCTTTGAAAGGTCCCTTCCAGCTGGGATGATTCTATGAAAATCAGAAACACTTGCAGTGCACATAGAACCGTCACTCAGCACTAACACAAGATGTGAAAAGAAACAAACCTACCACCTTCAGATGCTGATTTTTCTACCTGGCAAAACAGCTCTGAACTTCTGCCACCGGAAGGTTTTTGCACCTCCTTTATCAGCAAAGAGAAATACTGTAATGCAGAAACCAACCACTATTTAAGGGTATTTTGCATTATACTGCGCACACAATTACTTCACTTTCAAAAGTAATATTAAAAGCTAACATTAAACGACTTTAGCTGCGAGCACATAACACCCACATACTACAGCAGAGCCAAAAGCTCTTATTGCCACCTGCAAAACGCTACTGAAATACTGTGGCTCTGTTCCACAGCCCTTTTCTTTCTCCTTGTAAAAAACTGGACGCGAACGACCACACAATCAGGTACACTGCCTATACTGTCTTAATGTACTTATCAGATATGAGCAGTAATGATTTAATTCATAGCAACATTTTAAGTAAGAATTAATCAAAACTCTTAAGCTGTGCTCGATATGCTCGCCTGTTCACTAATAGTTTCCACAGGAAACCTCACCTGCACGTAGCTCCACCACAAGGCAGCTTCTAGCCCCATTTTCCGATGATGCTGTCAAGCAAGCTGGCCATTCTGGAGGAAAGCACCACTCACATTCAAGAAAACAGTCAATTTTAGGCACTTAGCTTCATCTACACTGAGCTGAACTGATTACATCTTCAATTTTTCTCTCATTTTAAGCTAGACTTATAGACATCTGTAAGTCCTTCCTTTCTAAATTACAATGCCCAGGAAAAAGAGGAGAGGGAAAAACAGATGTTTCACTGTTTACACACTTTCAACTACAATATTTAAACACAACCGCAAAATTTTATTTTTCAGTAGTGTTACGTATCACGAAGTATATACCAACCATACTTATTCTAGATGCTTTGATGCCATCTTAAAGGAAGCTCATCATTCTGCCAGAAGTCTTTCAGTTCTCTATATGAGATGAACTGACAACTGTACAACAAACAACATTACAACCGTTTACAGATCCTCCACATAAAAACCAGCTTTTTATGGCCAGTCACTGACCTGGCAATTCTTATTATTATCCTCCCAGCTTCATGTTCACACCACTACCCACCAATGTATCACCAAAAAAAAAAAAAAAAAATCAGCAATCAAAATGCTACTTTATTTTACACCTGTTAGCTCTCCATCCCATCAACTATTTCTACAAGGTTTACCCTTGGTGATTCTCATTACTATGAAGAAAAACTGAAAGCTGAAATGAGGATTTTATGTACAAATCCCCTCTCCAACCTCTCTAGAACTTCTCTCCCTCTACAGATTTGCGAGGCCTGTCCTTTTTTAGCCCAAGTCGCTGGATCACCAGCCCCAAGATCCTGAGGAAACCAGTCACCTAAAGTAAGGGTGTGTGACAGCTGGGAATATTTGGCAACTCCTATATTTAGCTTTGGGGTTTTTGCTTTTAAAGAAAGCAGTTTTCAAGAAAAATGAAGAGGTGCAAAAGTCTCCCTCCCCATGCACTCCAGACATCTATTTTGTGCTCGTACAAGAGGCAGCGCTCACCTTGCACATGATTTTCCCATGGGGCCAGCTCTGCACAACTGCTAAGTCCTCTCAGTAAGATTGACTCCCCCCATCACCACCGAACTCCCAGAAGAGATGTCCAAGAACAAAATCCAAGAACAAGAGGTACTTCATCTGCGCAGGAAGGGAAGGCCTCAGCTGAGCTGCTCAGGTAGGTAAGCCCTGACTTACATACCAAGAACCTGAGATTTAACGATGCCAGCAATCAGCAGATAATGACTAACTTCTGTTAAAATAACAGCGATGAGCACCCTTCACCACATTTAATTATGGGTTATTATCATACCTTTGTCTTACTGGAGATGTGCTTTAAATTACCAACAAATTTGAAAGTCTTTACTGCACCACCAGCACATATACAAGCCATTAAACATGGAACACAGAGCACACTCCGGCACATTCATACCCTATTCTAATATGTTGTTTGGAGTCAGAGTAACCTCTTCTCTGCTTTCTAATTGTATTTAGAAGATTAATTAACCCTGACTTCTCGTCTGGCTGAACGTAAAAGCGAACTACAACAGTGCAGGTTTAAAATAAAAAACTCCTGACTATTCTAATATATGATTATGTAGAGAGCTCTGCGGATCTTCCAGCCTTGCCTAGACAGGGCAACAATTGTACAGCAAGGCAAGAATTAACTTAGGGCTCCCAAATTACTCCATGGAGCTTCTCACACAGTTGTAATTGCAGAGTGAAAGTCTCTCTGGGGCAGTTCTCCAGAGGAACAAGGGCCATTCGTTTCACTGTACAGACATGCCCTAAAAACCCACAGAACTCAAAATCCCAGAAAGGCCTTTTCAGTTCAGCACACATGGCATGTTTCAGGATTACATTAGCATTCTCCTTTTGTCTGTATTTACCAAAGGCATCCGAACAAAGATTCTCCTTACAGCCTTTCCATATGGCAAAGCAATAACCAATACAAAACACGGGAGCCCAGGGGAATTTCCCAAGTTAAGTCAAGTACAAGTCAACCACTGCCCTGCAAGGTGCTGCAGATATCAGCAGGGGGGTGGAAGGCTGTAACAGGCGGCTTCCTGTCAGCATGGCCTTCTTCAACGGCTGCAAAGGAAGGGAAAGAGCGAAGAAAAACACATCCAAGGAAAGTACAAACTACGTAAACAGCTTTTATTCAAGTCTTTACTCACTTGCAAAGCTTTGCCTTAGCTGAAGCTGAGGGAAAGCATCGGGTCTCACTATGCAGGCTGCATGATCAATACAGTGGAGTCGACTGAACTGTTTTATTACGATTCGTGCAGCAAGCTGTTAAACACATTTCCAAATTAAAAGAGCACATAACTCATAAATATAAGATTATTTTGAAGATGTGAGAATGATAAAGCATAACTTCATTCTGCCTGCTTGTGCATTCCTTCAGCATGGACTGAAAGCATAAAATCCATCTTCAGCCTTCCCAGTCTGCAAACAAGCAACAGACTGACAGGAACCTCAGCTGCACCCAGCAGAAGCAGGGAAGGCCTCCAAGGCTGACGCGGTGAGGTCTAGCGTTGTCTTCTATTTGGCGCATGCAACAACATTCCCAAAATAGCGTTAAACGTTCTACTTCTTAAAATAATCATAATAAGATTAGTAATTCAGAAAGCGAAAAGTGTTGTCTACAAAACAAAAAGACCTTTAAATAGTTCAGAGATAAGGACTGAAACAACTTATGCGTAACAGCAAAACCTCAACATGTTTGAGCTGCAACATGTTTAAGCCTGCAGTTTTTCACCATCTATTCTTTTTCTGCACCACCACCCCTCAAAGCGTAGACAAAGCCACGTTACACTTGAATAACGTGACCAAAAAACAAGGTTGATTTTTGCCACATTTCATCAGCAAGAGCAAAGTTGGCCTACAGTCCTGCCAAAAGACAGCTGCTGAAGATGCATACGTTTCCTCTTGCGCTGCCTTCTCACAGGGAAATAAATAAGCAAGCTGCCTTTCTCAAATGCTCGCAGATAAAGGAAATAAGGTTTCCAGCTGCAGGTTTGCAACCTGATAGCCACCACCAGGAAGCTGCGATAAACCCACACCAGTGGCAGCGCTGCTGCCCGAGCAGGAGATTCAAGATGGGCCGGATACCAACACCAAACTGCCTCACATTAGTCAAAAAAAAAAAAAAAAAAAAAAANAAAAAAAAAAAAAAAAAAAATTGCTGCAAGGATGTTCTTGATTTTTCAGAACAGTTTGAACTGCGCGTACCTGAGCATGGCTGACTGCTGCTGCGGGCTGCAGCCAGCAGCCCCTGGCAGCCTGCAGCAGGGTGCAGGCAGCATAACCTCAGCCCCAGGCAGCGCTGCCCCATGCTGCTCCAGGGCACCCATGGCTCTGTGCACCCACAATAAATGTTTTCTTAATGGTTGTTTTGGTGTGCATTAACTAGATTTCTTCTAGGGAACACTGAACCAGAAAATCCACTCCCCGCCCCAAAATTCACCAAAGATAGTGCAACCCTTAACAGCCATAAGGATCCAAACCAACAAACTGCATCTGTGATGGAGACACACAGTTTAGCAGGCCAGCTAAGCCGTGCCTCACGTATAACTACGGAGAGACAAACAGTTTAGATCTGGGGGACTTGGCACCACCACCTTCATCCAGAGCCACTTCTACCGTGCCACATCATTTGCTACTTTAGTAAGACTGAGTGACAAAGATATCACTTCTGAAATCAGTGGAAGGAAGAAGAGAAGCACTCTTTGAACCAGAAGGAAAGTGGAAAAAGTGGTAAAACTGAAAACGATAGCCTCTTGTCCATTCACCACAGGCCTGCACTGAGCACTTCATATGACTGTGGAAAGTACAGTGATGATTTTGAGCGCTAAGATCAGGGTCTTATTATAAGACAAAAAAAGGCAATTCGAAAATGTTATTTCTATGATTGCAGATAGTCCCAGGAGTAACAAAAAATTGTTCCTGAGAATGTGCAACTTTTGGTCAAATCAACAACTGCAGGTGTTTAAAAATACTTCACTCCTTACAGAGCTGTTTGCATTGCCACTGTCAAGAACACCTCCGACAAACATCAGAGCTGCTGGCACGAACAATCGTCCCGCAGAAAGTTCTGCTGCCACAGCAGTTGTTTCACAGATACCGTCTGCCACTCTTGCAAAAAGTGCCGTGTTAATCCCATTGCACTTCAGCATGCACCAAGCCTGACACTCAAATGCAAAGGTTGAAGGACAATGGACGCAGCCAATGGAGCTGTGAGTGGAGGTGCTGGGGAGAGGACAGCAAGCAGCAGAGACGACGAAACAATACTGGCCAGGTATGGTACATACAGCCAGTGTCCATCAAGCAAGCAGCAGGCAGCTTCTCTCCAAATCATGCTCAACTTCTGGCCCACACTGAGTAGTGGCCTGGAATAAAATTGTGCTCTGTCAATTTTGGCTAGCTGAGTTTTAAATCCACTGTAACATCACCAACTACAGATTAACATGAAATGGTTTCACTGTGGTAAACGTACGAGTTCAACATCAGCACATTTGTCTCCCAGCAGCAGTAGAAGCCAGCTAAAAATACCAGCACTTCCAGGTAGAAAGGGTTACCCAAAAGGTAAACAAACAGACAACTGACATAAACACCACCATGAGGCTTTTAAGCAGTGAAGGTAAGCCACAAGGAGTCACGAACAATCTAACTTTAAGAACAATGATATCCTGTACGCCAGCAGCTTATTTAAGTTTGGCAACTTGGGAACTAAACTTGGTCTTCAAAAACACTCACCTAATTGTTAAAAACATCCAGCTGAAGAAAGCGTTCCTGCCTTCCTACAGTCTGAGACCAAAGAAGTATCAACACCAACAAAAACCTCTCAGGCCAAAGCATCAACCCTCATTCTCGGCAGCAGCTCTTCCTTCTGTACTGCATTTTTGCATAACCCCCACCCAGCGATGTTCTGTACAGCCATGCATGTTTCAGGATCTTGATCCCTCTCTCCCTCCAGAGCACAGATCCATGCAGTGCACACAAAACGAGGAAAGAGCTGCTACCGCCGCACTGCAGCACCCGACACAAGATGAAGCAGTGCAGGACGCTGATCCCACATCAAACGTGGGCCTGCAAGGCAAGGCCCACTTCCATACCCAGCGCAACCAAAGGGTGCTCGGCAACAGAACAACTCACCAGCTGGCAGGGTTATGGGAAGTGTGATATTGCCACATTGAAACTGCAACTCAAAGCACGCTTCCAGAAAGAAAACAAAAGACTTGTAAAAGCTTGGTCTGCTTTACATTTAACGTAAAAGGCGTGTGCTCAGACCTAAATCAAACTACCCACCCAACAAACTGGTGCCACAGGATTTAAAATAGACTGAGACAATGACATAACTTAACTTCACATTTTAGAAGACGGGCATCTAAAACCATTTTATCTGCGGATTCATGTTCAAACACAGTAAAATTATCGAGCGTCTCTGCAACTCCCAGAGGGCTTCCCAAAGTTCAGTGCACACAACCACTATCAAAGCGAACACTGAAAATGCTCCGCATGGTGTTCATCCCACTGTGCCAGCTGCTCCAAAACCACAAGACTGCTGTCACTCATCTCCCCAGCCACCATCCATCCTCTGCAGCTTTACAACGTGCCCTGCGTTAACCGCTGCTGGTAAGGCTCCCATCTCAGACAAGGCCGACTGCTTTTCACTAAAAGGAGAGCGTCTCAACTCCCAGAGAGCCACAACATTCCACCAACCACCACCCGGCCTGATGGCCCTCATTCCAACATGGAACTGAACTCCGTGATACACAAAGCGCAGACTATTTGCAGGTTACTTTTTAGAGGGATACACTTCAGATCAAGCCACTCACAGAAGAAGTCGCATCTCCCTGGAAACAACAAATGGAACAATATAACATTTTTCACCCTCACTCAGGGAAAGACACTTAGCACATAATTCTCTTTACAGGCCACATCAGTCACAGGCTTGACCTCGCACATTTGAGAATACACTCGCACAAGCTGATGAGTGACTGCACTTACCAGTGCCGCATTACTAATGTAACTTATTAACAAGAAGTTAAACCAACAGGTTTCAGAACTCTCTCAAAAAAAAAAAAAAAAAAAAAAAAAAGTGCTAGGATTTTCCAGAGATTATGTAAAACTGATTGATTCCACCCCGACACCAAGGAGTTAGGCAGACAGCAACCCTCCTTCACGCCAAGCACTAGAGCAGCACAACGGAAAATACATTCCTACGAGAGTGAATAAATCGAAAATCTAAAGAGGAATAATGAACCAAACACAGCAAAGATGCAAAAGTTACTAATAGATACTGACACCATGCCTTATTGGCTTAATATTTAAATTAAGGAGCTGCTGAGGAACAAAAGCAACCTGAACGACGCTTAGAAAGCCAAAGAAGTAACACAGCCATGCGGTTTGCTAACCAGCCAACGCATAGGGTCAGTGAGAATAAAACACCGACGGCATCAGCACTGGGGAAGCCAGCTTGCGACTGCCGTTTGGATGAGGGCAGCAGTTCTGCTCGCTCACCCCAGCAGGCACCCTGGGCTTCCAGTCAGCAGCAGCAGGAACTGCACAGCCTGAAGCAGCCCCCTTGCAGAAGGCTTTAAACTGCGCCTATGGAGAAAACTTTTCCTTTTCTCATCTACAATGGATGTGCCATAGGATACAGCATGCAGAGGAACACAAAAGAAGTTCAAGTGGGTTTCAACACCTTCTCCTACCAGCCTCACTTTCCCAATGTATTTCCAAACCTATCCTCCTTAACTGGAGGAATGTGACCTTACCAAAAAATCAAGATAACTAATAGGCGTATTTTATGTTCTTAACGTTGTTAATTTCAGTTTTGGTCTACCTTAGGAAAAGACCATGTATTCATAGCAGAATTAGAGTTCTGATTTAAAAAAATAGAAAATGTAAGGGATACATTTGAGATACATTTTGAAAACAGAGCACAAAAGAGCTATATGAAAATGGAAAGCTCCTGAGGCAGCAGCAGAATGCTTATAAGCGTAATAAAACAAATCTCCTTGAAAACCTGGAGAAAAAAAAAGACACAGAAGAAGCCACATCTGGAGATGGTTTTTAAAACAACAGTTGTCCAAAGTTAATCCCAAACCTTAAAAGAAAATCGCTGAGAAACACGAGAGGAGAAAACTCTTCAAACCTAGAACCTAGAACGCATGAGGGAAATGACAATCATACATTTCACTACAGAAAAAAAAAACAGACCAGGTGGCACGTTCCCTGCTGCAGCCCCACCCTCCCAGTTTGGTACCAGTGCCCAGCACTGCACCTGCTGGCCCTTCAGCCAGCCAGCGCTCTGCAGCCCAGCCAGAGCCGATGTCCCACTGCTTCTGACCTCACAGCTAATGAGAGGCTCTCGGAACCACAACTGAGAGCTATGTGTGCCTATCCCAAGCAGCAATGCTAAAACCAAGCATTTTATTAGCATCAGTAACACCTTCTTAATACACTGTTGAGCAACTAATGGCACAGCTTTTAATCAGTTGACCATAAACAAACCCTGTTAAAATTGGGAGGGGGGGGNNNGTGGGGGCGGAGGTGGGGGGGGGTGGGGATCTCCTGCTCCTAGTTACCTGTAAGTAAAAATCAGCCAAAAGGAGACATTGTATTTACATAAAACATTCCATCGTGAAACTTCAGCTCTACCTGAACTGAATACATGTGTTTTCACAAGCAAGAAATAAAAAGTTCCCACAGTGTTTCTGGATTAATAACCAGCATGATGCCTGATGGCCTGAGGCACGAGAGCCGTGACAGCGACACGCAGCTCGCAGATCTCACCCTGTCATTACAGCTTTCAGACTTCTGCCTCGCTGCTTTCACCTTCCTCTCTCTCCGCTCCAGCCAAAGGCAAACAGAGGCTAGCCCAGCAGTTCCTGCCAAACCAGCAACGGCCCAGCTCCCCATCAGAGAGCACACAGGTGCACGCTAGCCAGTTAGTGCCTACAGTGACAACAGGCAAAACTATGCAGAGGGGTTTAAAAAAAAAAAAAAAAAAAAAAAAAAGCAGTTTTCTGTTCCATAAAACAGGTTTACACTTTAAATTTAAGGAAGCTAATCCTTAATTCCTATAGCTACTCACAATAAGTAACTAAATGTCACCTTGCAAGGTTTGCTTTCTACAGGGAACGCTAACCCCAGCCCCCCAGCCCCGGAACGCACGAGACCCGCCGCCCAGCAGCGCAGCGCAGCACAGCACAGCACACCGGCAGCGCGCTGCCGGCTCGGCCGCGGGCTCAGGTGCCCCCCGTTCAGCAGGCGGCACGGGGCTCGTTCACACAGCACCGCTGAGGAACCAACCGTACGCCGGCAACATTTTAGAAGCGAATTCCTCAGCGGCGATATCCCCCAAACGGCTCTGTACCGCTCTTTGGGTAAAGACGTGCCTCCTCCAGCTGAAACGCACTTGGTGGTGTAGCCAAGGTTACACAAGGAGATCTTCATTCAAGTTGAGCAATTCCCATTTTGTATCGCTGCTGCGGGTGAATTCCTCATCGAGGCAGCTGAAGCTGCACCGCAGTCACCCAGTGCAAATAACGCAGTTATTTTTAAATACAGCACGGCGACACCAGCTCGAGACCTCACGGAATATAAAATGGGGGAAGAGCACCGAAACTCGGCGGAGGAAGGCTGCCCCTGCTCCTCCACCCTTCCCCGCCTCCCCAGCACCTCCTGCCCACGGGACGCAGCCGGAGGCTTCTCCCACGCCTCCCGGCTCGGGGAGCAGGCACCGGCCGCCCGCTCACCCGCTCAGGACGCAGCATCCCGACCGCCCCCCCGCCGCACTCCCCCATTACCTAGCTGCCAGCGCTACCGCGCTGCCGGCACCGGCTCCAATACGACTACACCCCCGGCCGGCTACTGGGGGGGAAAAAAAA
>VXAV01004547.1:137157-167515 GCA_013399715.1 Alectura lathami
AAAAAAAAAAAAAAAAAAAAAAAAAAAAAAAACCACTTTATCTGGGTGCACATTAGAATATTTTTTGCTTTTAATTCAGTGCCTGGAAAAAAGACATACCTGGTTAGATGAAAGCCCACTAGTTCAGTGTTATGTATCAAATAGTCATAGTGCTATAGGCACAGGAGAAAATGGAAGAAAAGAGACAGAAAATCAGAGATTTTCTTTACCTGAAAATAAGGTAATGCAGAAGGGACTATGGTGAAGACAGGGTTCTTTTGTTTCAAATTTTTGATTGATGTGATGCAGCGTCAGTCATCAAATCATACTATTCAAATATTTAAAAGTAACAGAAGCAGCAAACACAATCCAGAAGAACTCTAAAGGGATTTTGTAAACCGTATTTAACACAGAAGTCCCCTCCCATACATTAAAAGATTAGTTGTGAAAAGTCAAACACACAGAAGTAATAAAAGCCAAATGCCATCTGCTTATACCATTAATTCAGATTTCTCAGGCACATACACTCTGTAATATAAATTTTAATTGTATGATTACACAACTTTCTCCACAGTTCCTCTGAAGCCTGGGGAGTCGGAATGCAGCTCCACACCTTCCTTTCTTGCACACTCTTGTCCCCTAACTCTGAAGAGAGGAGGATACGTTGCCAACAAGGTTTATCTAGAGCACTCATCAGAACAGAATGTTTCACGAAGAGTAACAAGTTGTTGCCCTGTCCTGTAAGGGGATATCCTTATCCCCATTTTATAGATTAAATAGCTAGCACCTGGTTTTCCTATTCGTTTAGCACTGCGTAGCTCTTCTTTTTAAGGAAGCACAGCTCCCCAGGAATTCACTTGTAACGGTGAATGCCTATGCAAATAGAACTCCAGGCCCTGGAGGAAGGCTGCAGCTGGAGAGACACTTCAGGACAGCAAACACAAGCACTGCTAATGGAAGAAGTAGATCTGTCCACTCCACACCCTGCTTCTTCTCCCTGCTGGCTGCTTGTCCCTGCCCCAACCTTTGTCCTTCGCAGATGTTCATGTGACTCTACAGCAAAGTGACTCAGAGGACTGATCCAGCTAGAAACTAACCCAGCAGGAAAAATACCACTAGCTTTCAGCCAGATGAGTTTCCTGATCCGGTTTCCAGCGTGGCCTCATAAATGCTTGTCTTGGTGTAAGAGAGGACAAGACACAGGAACAGACAACCAGCAGGGCAGGCAGGCAGCATTCCCTTTTTCAGTGGTGGTGCCAGTTTTCCTCTGGATAAAAGTGTTTGTTGAATTTTGGCACGAGGGGCACAAACATTAGTTAAGAAGTTCGGTTCAAGGCTAGACTTACAGAGAAAAGACACAGAAGGTAGAATAGGGAATGGTAGCGGTGGAAGAGGTCGCAGTTCTGGCTTAGCTGCCCTTTTACCTTGAGACTACCAACCTCTCTGTGCTTCTGTGGGACTCTTCGTCACTGCTGAGGCCTGCACGTTGTGTTCGAATGCAATATCCAAACTGACATTCCTCTTCACAGATTTCCTGAGCGGTTTATATCTAGAGAAGGAAGCGACATTTTATTATGAAGATGACTGTACTATTTAAGACAAGTCAGCTGAAAGGAGGAAGTGTACTTTGATTCTGATTTGATTCTTGCTGCAAGGGTTGTTTCTATTATGGAGAACACATTCTGGAAGACACTCAGAAACAGTCCAAACAGCATATCAGGACTGGTATTATGCTCTTTCCCTGGCACGAAAGAAATCCTGTCTTCCTTTCTAGGAAATGGCAGAATTTCAGGAAAAGTGGTGGAGAACACTCCCACCAGAACAGCTCACAACAGCATGCTGAAGGCACGTGCCTGGGAAGCAGGAGGTGTCACTGGAGATCAGTTTGGTCCCGAGTGAAACATAACCCAAGTGTTCTGTATCCTGGGCAACTTTTGTCCACCGTGGCAGAAAAGAGCAGCTCCCTTTCTGCTGACAACATCTCGAAACGAAAGTGACCTCTCCGTTCTACTTGTAATAAGCATCTATCTTCAGCAAAGAATTTCAGGCTCTGATATTAAGGAACGGAGGTAGTCATGTCTTGAACTTTCATAGTTGATTCATTTAAAAAGAGAGGAAAACAAATAAACAATACCCTCAGCAATGTCTAGTAAGTTTAAGCAGATTTCTCAAAGTTGAATATTTCATTCTGAAGAAAATATCAAAAAAAAGCCTTCAGATAAATTTCCTTTTTGTATGTCTGTAATTCAAGATGACTATTTTCTAAACTATTTTATATATAATTAGTCTGAAATATGGTTTTCTAGCTCTCAGTTTTCTGAACAAAATATAAAATGACATAGTTATTAACCTTTGGGAAATCTCTCCTACACACAACAGAATTAAATTCTACAGAAAACTGAATAACATTGGGAGAAGTTCCAAATGACTTACCATTAATTTGTTTGATGGATAGTTGGGCTAGCTCTCACTTCTTACAGAGCTGCCAATCACCCTGAGTTCTGGGATGTGTTCCGAGAACTCACTTAGAATCACAAATTGCAGTCACAGGCTTCCGTGGCTAAAGCTGTTGTGGAAGGAACCACTGCTTAGAGAAGGAGATGGTACTGTTTCCAAGAGAGGGTGATGCTGTGGTATCAGTGGCTTCAACTTTTCAGCACAGTAAGCTGCTGCTTCTAATATGGCATTTAAAGAGATGTTATCAGTTTGGAAATCTGTTCTCTCTGAGGGCTTCTCTACTGATGTTGAAACTCAGACTGAGATCACCATAACAGAGAGAGGGAAATTGTTGTATCAGTTTGTTTATTTTGCATTTGGCAACTCTCTGAATACTCAATTTCATTCTTTCCATAGCAAAGGGTGTAAGTCATTCTGTTGTTTGTCTGAGTATTTCATATACTAAGAGGAAGATGGAAAAAGATCGTGATTCCTGGAATTCAAAAACTGACAAAAGGATTCTGAAGTGTGGCTAAAATGTGAAACTATTCTCCACAATTTTTTTGAAAGCGTTAACCCACCTATCGTTACAATGTGTATTGCAGAGGTATGTTTATACTCACGGAGTGCATGAAGTCAACAAAGCCACTTGTGCTAAGTAGCTGTACTTCTATTTCGGTATAAATGCTTCAGTTACTATAGGAGCTGCACACGCCTCGTCCTAGATCACCGTGGATCACCAGGTTGTTCTGTTCACCTCAGGCTCGAATGCCACCTTTTCTGCAGGGAAAAGAGCTTCCCATCTCATGCCAACCTGTCAACAAAAAGATACAGGGAAAAAATCAGGATCTCCTTGTCCCCAGTACCCGTGCAATAGGGTTTCCACAGAGTGACTCTGCCTCCAGCCACCACCTTGTGTCGTTAGAGCCCAGCGAGCCTCTCTGCCTTCGCAAGCTCTGAAAATCTCAGTGCAGGGTTTCAATGTGTTCCTGGAAGATTTGCTACAAGCACTTTTGCAATTCAAAACTCCTCACTTGCTGTGAGGAGGCCACAGGAAGCTTCCACAGGCTTCAGCTGCTCCATAGTCATCTTCCAGATATTTTTGCCAAAGAAGCCTTCACTGAAAAAGGAGCAGGTTGGAATGTCAGTTCCAGAAATTCAGCCTAGAACAGCAATTAGAATTCAACTTAAGAACAAGTAGGAAACTCAAATAATCTTTAAAGGATAAGTGCAGGGATCTGTAAAGGAAGATACAGTATTTTTTTCCTTTGCAGTTTGTGTTTCATATGAAATATAAAACATATGAAAAGAGGGAGAGTTGCAATTTTGTGTCACAGAACTTCTTCACATAAAACTCATTAATATGCCAAAAGGTTACAAATAAATGTTGCCAGGTGTTTACTAACTCGTTATGTTTCAATAACACCTATATTAGCCAACCTATAGCCAGAGTAACTGCAGAAACCAAGGAGTTATTTAAAGTAAATCAATGAGCATATATGTGTGATGGATTACTTTTCAGTAACACAGGTGCTCCCTATAGATTTTTGCTGCTGAAGAGGAAAACAGAAGGGGTTGGTCTAGCACAGTGCTCCTCCAGGTCTGCTGAATCATGGAGGTTTGAAAGTGTCCTGTGGCCTGAAAACTATATTCTCTGGGGATATCCTCTTGCTGCTTAACCACCCTTTTATTCTCAAAGGTCGAATATTCAGCCTTGCCTATCCGTCGTTATTAAAGTTTCACAGAAGTTTCACAAGCAGAATCGATAAAATAGTAATTTCTATCGTATATTGTGGTTTCAGAGTACAGAAGACTGGTTGTTGATATAAGTGCTCATTGAATGCTGAACAGTTTTTAAATTAGCTTATGAAATCACACAGAAATTATTTACAGATGGAAGCCTAAGTGTTTTTGTGTAAACCTGAGATGGATGTGGCTACAGAGCTTGTTGGGCACAAACACCAGGCTGGGGCTTTGGGAGCGTGAAGTACTGACAATATTATAAGGCTATCAAATCCCAGTGATGTTAGAACCTCAGAAAAATACACAGGGGCTTGTGAAATGAGGCCTTTAGCAATTACCTGGGGGAGGGAGCTGAGAAAAAAATTGCCTGGAGACATTCTTTTAAGAAAAAAATCTTCTGCAATTGCCAAGGGACTAATGAACTGTATCTCAGAATGCCAGCCAAAGCCCTCCTGCCAAATGTGCATTTCATTTCATTTCAGTGAAAGCAGAGAAGATATGTACTTCAATCTTTTAAAATGGGAAACAATTGATTTTAAGAGTCAGAAGTTTGTTAAGCTAAGGAAAAGGTAATCTGCGATTTTCATTTAATAAAATCTTTAAACCCTACAGAATGCCCTACAAAACCTCTTCAGAAATCAATGGGGCTAGTTGACATGTGTGTATATTTCCTTCAGTCAAAACTGAGAGGAAGAGTTCTTGATAATCTTAGCCGTTCAGGTCTAGAGCAACCGACACGATTGTGTTTCAGGCTTTTGTAACTGCAGAATTCCCTGTCCCAGTTTCTGACGAAGAAGTCCTTAGGTTTCTTTCTCAGTTTTCTGAAACCCCTCCTGGGGATAAAGTCTCAGCCTGTCTGTCTTAATGAGACACCCTAATGACATCACTGCTCCTCCCTTCCTCCAGACTCGCTTTATGGTTTCCCCTACTTTGAATGCCCCGAAGCACCCAGTGTTTCCAGCAGTAGCTCTATAGGTATTTCAAGTTTTAATGAAATCTTATCCTTCTTCTCCAAATGATAAGCTTTTGTGTTTAAAAAACAAACACGCGATTTCAAATGCCATTTAGCAGAATAATGAAAGTTCTTTCAGTTGCTCTGTCCTCCAGTCATCTGACACAGATAGATCTGCTGATCAATTTACCAGGCACATGTCTTGCTAGACATTCTGTCTTGACATTTTTCCTCACAAGTTTTATGATTTTTGATTTTTTTCACATTTTTACTTTTTATAGTTCATTTCTGTACCCCGAATACACGTAGAGCTTCCATTCTTGCCCCACTAGGCAGATATTTCAGTTAAATTTGCAGTGAATGGATTGTTTTTCTGTGATATTGTGTAGCGGAGTTAATTTCGTTTCTGGTTGAATCACGGTAACTATGACTCATTAGTGGGAGACATCTGTTGATAACCCCTGAAGTCACTGTATTTCAACACTGCAACAATTCATAACCCCTGCACAAAACAAACAGGGAACATTCAGGGATTAGTAACTTTTATGTTTTGGCCTCCTGTGATCTCTAGACTCAACAGAAATCTAAGTGTCATGTAAAAATGAGGTAAGTGCTAGATGTCTAGACATCCTATATGTGGCCATTCTCTGAGTTGGTTGGTGCCCTGGGGCAGTCATTAGAAAATCTATAGTTCAGAAGATTAAATTTACATGTAAGTGGCGGTGTTGGTAATGCCCTCCAAAATGAACGAGATAGTTGTAAGCGCAGTAGTGCATTTTTCCTAACTCGTATTTCTTGCCTAAACACATAAATGGCCTTTGATGGGGCTGGGCTTTCAAAATAATAGGAAGCCAGTCTCAAGTACAAATACTTTTTGCCTCCCTTTCTAGTTTAGTTTCTCCTCTATCTCATGTCTTTATGGTTCAGTATTTATTGACACATACCCTAAAATATTTTGATTTTTCTACTGGGAGTAGCAGTCACTTTTTTGAAAGTTCACTTACATTAATAATTTAAAACCTTGATGAAACAAATGTCACAATTACATAAGGAACAAATTACACCACACATATTTTTGCGAGTGATTAAATGGTTTATGTTTGTACATGCTGATGGTAAGTGAAAAGACACAGGCAATAGTTTTGCAGGTTGTTCATGTTGCAAATCCTTCAGTAGGTACTTTCATCTGTCTTTATTACTTCTAAGAAGTGAGGGACAAAAGCTGTTCGGTGAAATCCATCACCAGCATAAGATGTAACTGACAGGGGGTTTTGTGACTTACCTGCTTTAACAGAAGTCAGATTCCTGCTCTAACATCAGAGAAACACATTTGGTTAGAAGTAAGATGTTTGCCAGTGGAGGATTCTTTTCTGTCTGCTTTTAGATAGGTCCCTGCTGCCCTTTAAAAAATGTAAACATGCAATTAATGCAGGCACATGCAGTGAAATATTCCTGATATTATCTTCCAGGTGAGACCTTTAGAACTGTAGTGCTGTGTTCTGTGTGGTTATTAAACTTCCCATAACTCTTCTGTCTTCAGTATTTGCATTAATGTCTTTGGCTCAAATTTCCTCTCTCACACTGAATTATATTAGTTCTTTATCAGTCTACACCCTTCATTTTGCAAGTGGCTATATTCATCTAGGCCCTTTTTGTGTCAATATGCGCATGCTGTCACAGCTTACTGCACATCACAGCTCAATTCAGAGGGAGTCTGCTCATCTGGGCCCTGACAGGAATGACATCGGGTTTATGAAGTGCTTTGTGGCTCTCGGCACACCTTTACCATTTACAGTAATTTCTTTTTGGCAGTAATAGGGTTTCTAGGTAACATGGTAGATCTTTATGATGCAAGTAACCTTGCTTTTGAAACTACCAAGAAAATAATCTTGACTCTTTCAAGGTAGCTTCTAAAAACTGTATGCAACCCTAAAGCACTGCTCGCCACTCACTCTGACATGAAAGCCCAGGACTAGGCAAGACCAAGAAATTCTATCTGCAGTTTTTTGAGACTGCTACCGTCTTTTATGTCCAGTGGTTTGAAAAATTTTATTTGAAAAATATCAAATATTGTCATTAACTGTGTTTTTATGGATTGACCTCATGGTCTGCTGATAGCATTCTGTGCAGCTACCACAAAATTCGTTTTTGTTTATTTGATTTTAGGAATGTTACCTGAAGAACTGCTGCTCTCCAGCTACCTCTGTTGGCTGATCAAACATCAGGTCTCGTGGCTCCCCATAAGGTATCCTCTCCTATCTCTTTCTCCCAGAGAACACACACATGCTTCACTCAGAATCACAGTGCCATAGAATCATTAAGGTTGGAAAAGCCCTCTAAGATCATCTAGTCCATCTATCAACCCACCACCACCATGCCCTCTAACCATGTCCCCAAGTGCCACATCTACACGTTTCTTGAACTCCTCCAGGGACGGAGACTCCACCACCTCCCTGGGCAGCCTGTTCCAATGCCTGACCGCTCTTCCAGAGAATATGTTTTTCCTAACATCCAACCTGAACCTCCCCTGGCACAGCTTGAACCACAAGTAGTCCCCCAGATTTTAACCTTAGTCCTGCAGCTCATGTGCTCAGGGTTCAAGTCAAGGCATGACAGCGAAATGCAAAGGAGGGCTGCTGGCAGAGACATGCGAAGGAACAGCCACTCACATAATTTGCTTTCTTTGGACCTTTGGCAGAAAAACAAACCAGAAAAGCTTACGAACAAGGTAAACCAAGTAGTGCTTACCCTAGGTGAAGAGCCTAAGAGCACTACTGCAGGAATCAACCTCTTTTCCAAGACAGCCGTTGCCACAACAGCAAACTAGTTGCTGGCCTGGTTGGCAATGTAAACTCCTCCTGCGATTCCCTTAATGCTGCTTTAGTTATCAGCTAACTGCAGGCACTTGCCATGAAGGGCCACGCTCCTCCCCAATGAGCCTGGCTTCCCACTGCGCTGACATCCAGTCTCCCCAGCATCCTGCTTTCCCTCCTGGCAGCCCAGGGAGCTGCTATGTTGCACGGGATGAGCCAAGAGCTGCTGTTTTTGTTTCATGTAGTTTCTGTTACCATACTCCCAAATGCACAGCCATAGCCAGGAGGATCTCATGCTACGATTTACAGGCCCTAGTTGTCACTTACACAAAGATTCCTGTGTGGTCCTGACAGCCTGCAAAGTGGGAATAAATGGCATTACCAGACTGCTGTGGAAGGGCCAGTTCAGTCTTTACAGGAGTCATGTCCGTAACGTGCATCTGATGCCCTGGCTTGAAACACTGTGAAAGCAGGAAAGGGAGCAGTGGGATTTGGAAATTTTGTATGACCTAATCAGACAAGTATAACCTTAGAAGGGAGAAGCAAGATCAGCAGGTGACTGGTTATCACAACAAAAGGTGTCAACAAGCAAATAAAGAAGTAGTAAACCTGAATAAACAGGTTTTTGAAACATATATTACAACGTGGTGACAGTAAAATTTACTTGGTGATTATTCAGTTGGCACCTTTGTCATGTATCATGCAGTCAGCAAATGAGATACTATTTCACATAAACTTGGATTAACAGAAATCCTGTTCAGCTAAAGAAAATCCTCTTGTGGGCATCACATTCCTGAAAGGTGGTGCCGTTGGCCTCACGAGACTGTTAAAAAACTTTGGAACAGGCATCTGTGTAACGTATTATATATATATTTAAAGCTTTGGACGTATCTCAGCGGGTTCTCTAGAGGAGCTAGTATTTCATTTCCTCTGCTGGTTGAATCTGCATGACCAGGATGGTTGGAAATCCCTCGTTACATATTTACACAGGCCATCTTTAACATCTGCCACCACACCATGTGTTTCAGCAACAACCGAAGTACACAGGCACCACTTGGCAGTGCAGTGAGCGGTACAGACTTCAGCCACAGGCATGAAGTTATTTGGCTGCCAGCTAGCTGGGAGCCCTGTTACAGAACCCACGGTCACGTAGGGATATGAGCGTACAGTGTCCGAGCCCAGCATTCTTCTACAAAGGTACATCCCTGTTTACCACAACCTCCCCACCTCGCCTTGCTGCAGACTATTTTACAGTACACACTCCTTTGTCATATTACAGGAACTAAAAAAGAAATAGGAAACTGGAGCTCTTTGTCCAGAAATTTTACCCTCGTTGCAGCACACAGGAAGCAGGCAGAAACGAATGCTGCCAGTATCTCAGTTTATTCCCAGATACATCTGAAATGCTTTCCCACATCAATACCACTGAGTGAATTACTGTTGTGAAATCAGTTTGTGCCAATTCCTTCTCCATACCTGCACAATTCCCCTGAAACCTCTGCAGCTCAGTTCTACCTATCTTAGCACGGAGCATTGCTTCTGCAGCAGACAGGCTCATTGATTTTGCTAGGACTCCTCCTGGGATCAAACCCTCCCCAGTTTAAATAAGGATGGCAGACGCTGTCTCTAAACATCTGCTGGCTGCTGGAATGGCTCTCTGATTACAAACAAGCAATGCCAATGAATGTGAAATTACTTATCAGGCAAAAAAAAGAAAATATTTGAAGAGAGTTACATTAGGGTTGGCGGCAGGATGGGAAGGCATTTACAAGAGATCACAAAGACAACATTGTCACAAATTGATTTGGCTTATTCAAAGTCCTTGGATATGTGATTGTGAGAACTTGTTAGATTTCAATTCCCCTATTCAGCTTGGAGTTTCTTTAGATTCTAATTATCACAGCTTAGAAGAAAAGAAAGCAACTAACAGAGGAAAAAATGACCTTTTATGGAAGCTTGGCACTTGGATCTGGTAAGGTTTGAGAATGTTTTTGTAAGAGTTTATTATATAGCATAATCTTAGTGACATTTCTTATTAAATAATTAGAGCAAAGTTCTTTTAACTGTGTCAAAGCATGTCACCTCTGACCTGCCTCTCACCTACAGGGCCACTCGTGAGCTCGAAAAAATCTGTACTAGCAGCTGGAGGGAAGAAACACTACATTCTTACTACGAAACCACAGCATGTCCTTGGGCGTTGTGCTGAAGGCGGTGTGAGCAGCCCTCTCACTGCAGCAGCATGCTGCACTGCCTGCGTCCCCGGAGCAGCCCAAATGCCACCCGGCAGAGCCACACGCTGGGGCTGTCCCTGCTGTGGGTGCAACAGCAGCAACCCCACGGCGGTTTTGTTGTCACACCGAGGTGGTTTGTGCCTATCATGGGCAGCCAGAGTGCACATCCCCCTGGTGCAGCGACACCACTCGGCCTGGCAGGCTGCACCCGGAGCCAGGCCCTGCGCGCATCACGCCATGAGGCTCTGCAACCCTCGTGTGACAAGGTGGGGTTTGAAGGGCTCCTTTCTCCCTCACCAAGGGAAGAACTGGCTAGTCACAGTGGCTCGCAGAGACATTCCAGCCTCTGGCCAGCAGACAATTTTAATGCCCTCTGAGACTATGCTTCCCTCTCACGCATCACGTGGCTGGGCTACAGCCTCTGTGGCAGCTACTGCAAATGTAGTATCTTCAATGAAGAAGAGTATGCTGTTCTTGAGACTGCACACCTCGAGCACCCCAACACTTCACACTTCAGAAGGTGGCTTTTGGCATTCTTCTGGGAAATTTGCACCCAAATTCCATGGCTTGAACTCATCTCTGGTTATAACGTGTAATGTAATAGACTGACACACCACGTGCTGTCTTCCCCTTGATAGAACAACAGAAAAATTAAAGAATGCCTGGTTCAATCAGGCATGAGCTTCCCATGGGATAGAATTAAACAGCTTTCTGCTGGTGCCGCAAGGAAAATGAATCAGGTGCCATTGCAAAGGCTTAATCACACAATGTCTGAAAAAGGATCAGCAGCACATTTACCACAGTGCCAACAGAAACCCCAAAGCTTAGAAATGCTAGATATTTGTTTGAATAGAGAATTCACCTTTCTCTTTCCATATAATCTTGGAGATTTCTTTCTGAGAAGCAAGACATTTGGCTTTTTTTGATAATGAGAGTTGGTGAGGTGTAAGAAGAGAAAAGGAAAACCTCAGCGTTTCCATTCCTTCAGCAAAGCCCTGCATTAACTGAGAAATCAGCCTGTTACTTGCAGCTCCTTCTATCATCTGTTTGCAGAAGTTCGTTGCTTAATTCCCATTCATATCACCTCTGTGGAGAATAACAGGCTGATGATGACATTTCAGTTAATCATAATCTTCCCCTCCTGTGACAACCTGCTAGCAGCCTTTTTGAAAATAAACTTGCAGAATGAAACTTTTTAAAAGAAGGATTTTTCCTCACCCTCATGGAGGGGAGGACCTGACAAGATGAATGCATGAGAATATTTCACAAATGAAAAATAAATATTTATTCTGGATTCATTACATTTCCCGCTCAACATTTGATGTAATTTGTCTGGGAAATTTTCACTGACATAACTTCATGTTTTTGCTTTTACCCTCTCTAGAATACAGGACCCTCACTGCCTCTGTCATGTACTTCCTAGCAAGCAGGATGCCTTAGGTTTCCATGGACCAACTCAGTTATCAGACAGCTGTAGAAGTGGTGATATAATCATGCCTTTGAGGAGTGTGTGCATAGGGAAAATGCTGTGTAGGGTAAGAAAGCAAGGAATCTTTCAGAAGATTTCAAGCCCTTACTTCTAGCCGTCCTATATGCCACGCAGTCTAATAAATACAGCTGTTTAAACCCGGTTAATGTCCCAGTAAAGGAATGGGCAATGCAAGAATGAATTGGAAATAACGTGGGAAGTCTTGGATCTGTCAGCAGCGGGCTCACAGGAGCCACCACCAGCAGATGAACTTAAGGCAGGGCAGGTGTAAAACTTGGATGGAGGCCACAGAAACCGAAAAAAATACAGCAGCCAGAGGCAGAACCACAAGCAGAGGTATCACAAGCAGAGGCATCGCTGACAAACAAAGAAAAGACTCAGAGGCTGCCCCATCCAAAGCAACAGCTTTTGTGAAAGTTCAATCAAAGCTGCACAAGAGTCAGCACCTTTTGTTTGTGGCAACAAAAGCCAGGATGTTGAGCTATCTGGAAATAGCCTATCTTGTAAACAGCTGCAATGTCATCAAGAAGAAGAAATTCAAGTTTCTATCAGCAACTGCATACTGCCAGCTTAAAGCCAGGGAAAATTTCCATGGTAGCATCCCCTCCTCTGCAGGGCTAGTGAGCCATGCCAGCTAGTCCCGAATGGGCTTTCCTGTCTGTGCAGTCAGTTGGAAGGCAGCAGCATCCTCGCCCAGAGAGGCAGCAGACCTTTGTCAGCCGAGCAGAGTCAGCAGTTTGTTAATGGCAAGAACAAATAAAGAGGCCAGAACAAATTGCAGCCGTTTTGGAACAACAAGGCTGAGAGAAAGTAAAGGAAAGAAGAGAAGTTGTTGCATGTCTGGTAGAAAGACCCTTGTGCTAGCTTCTGCCTTTGATGAAGGTGCAGTGCCATGTCACCGTCAGGGCTGCCAGGGGATCAAGGTCCTGAGCTCTTTGCAGGAACTCCAAAGCCTCCAGGAGAGCAGATGGATTTCCTAATCTTGCTGTGAGTGCCACAGTTGTGAATAAATTCACTCCTTCCTTTCTCTAAGGGACAATTTCTGTACAAAGACAAAAAAGTCAACATTAATTTGCTATAATTACAAGAGTAATCGGCTATTTGTGGATAGCTGGTTTGCTCCTTTTTTTTTTTTTTTTCCCCTCAGAAAAACTAATAGAAAAGTCAAAGACAGTTTCTTTACAGGCACTTGGGCAGCATTAGCATTGAGATGCATTTCTTTCAAGGAACTTTCATTTCAGCTCCTTCTGCAGTGGGTAGGGAGCTCACACCCACCGCACACCCCCACGGTCTATCTGACTTCTTCACACAATGTACAGCATAATCACTCTGCTTCTACTACAGAAGGTGGCCAGCCGCGTGACTGGTAACCATAGCAGCTGCAATAACCAAAAAAATCCAGTGCTGGGTGTATGTACAAGACTCTTGCCTTAGCAAGAGACTTCATTTTCTGTGAACACCATCAGTGGATGTACCTCAAAATGTCCCAGAGTTTGGTGAGGAAAGAGAAGCTCATTGCCACACAGAAAGCAGTATGTCTCGCACAGGAGAGTGTTTTCTGTCTCTAGACTTTTGTAACGTCTAGAGATATTTTTCAGGAGCTGTAATCTCAGGCATTCAAACTAAGATTTCTGTTTCTTGTATGGGAAAGTTTGGTCCTGGAGATTTTCCATGCTGGAATCGCTGGTCTTTTTCCTGTCATGTGCTGAGCATTGCCTGCCAGGGTCTGAGAACTAATGGCAGGCAATAACATTTGATTCTCTCCCAGCAAGAATGCCAAAACACAGTATCATGATACCACTGGCTGCCTCAGTGCTATTAACTCTTTCAGACAGAATCAGTGCACTCCACAGGTGGTGCGTGTGGGTAGAGAATTTCTCCCTTACCTCTCCCCGATTGTCACTCTGCAGCTGATCAGAATCTTGGGAGAACTTCATCCCTTGGAGAAAGCTGCGGCAGGATGGGACTCTCCTCCTAGACCATGGGATCTGCCTCCCCAACACAGCCCTCCCCCGGGGGCCTGCAGACCCTTGTAGACTTGACACATGCAGCAGCCCTGGTCTGCCCACTCCTTCCCCCATTTCTGGAGTGACCATGCCACAGGTACAATAGCACACCAGGGCCATACGGGAGAGCGAAGAAAGGGAGTAACAGCAAGAGTGAAATGAAGACGGGTGGCATCACCGCAGGCAGAGCAGCAAGGACCTGGGATCACTGGTGTGGATATTTTGACAGAATATCATCTTAGCTTTGGTGGCAAATCCGCTACTCTGGGTGTTTAGAAGGCTGCTAGCATTATGGTGCTGGTACACCATCCGCTATCAAAAGCATTCCGTTCCCGACAGTATGTCACACTTGGACATAAGCCAAAGCCAGTGACAGTCTAAGACCTGTGAGTTATAAAGCCAATCCCTGCATGCATATTTATGTTAGAAAGCTCACATTTCATTCCAAAGCCCAAAAGTGAGATATACCTCAACATGCAGCAAATTACAGATGACTCATGGAATCCGAGCTCAAGTTTTTGGACTACAGCACAAATGCTACCACCTAAGCAGTTGCTTGGCTGAAGAGTCCCTTTCTTCAAAAAATACTGTCCTTAAGAATATCAAGAGTCTCAGTGCTGCTATTTTCAGCAACATTCTTTTGTTTAAACAGAGGAAAGACAGCAAGTAAGGACTTAGCATCATCTAAAAAGAAACTTAATGCTGCAAATGCAGTCTTTGCAGCCTTGGTTTGCAGCCTCCTCTACCAATGTGAGCCACAGTTTGCCCTCAGGAGACCAAGAGAAAGCACTCGGGGGAACGTCAGGACTGTCACTGCCTCATTCCTCCACAAAGGCAAAGGAAGGGCAGGCTCCTCACCAGCAGGCAAAAAATGAGCCAGGAAGATGGGGCTGGAAAAGCCCAGCACTCTGGTTTCACAGGCATGTGCCTCATTACTCTGTTCCCTTCCTGTAGCCATCAGGTGAGGAACTGTCACACCTGTTGTTCCTGCAGAGCCTCATGTCAGCAGCTTGCTCATGAACTCCAAACCCCTTGAAGGACTCTCTGTTTTAGGCAGAGCCATGCCAGAGCCTACGCCATTTGTTAAAGCTTGAGGTGACGGCAACCCATGGCTGAAAATTCAATCTATTGTTACTCTATATTTTTCATTATTTCTATAGCATAAAAATTGAGTTGTAAACACCAGCATTTTTGTATGACTGCAACTAATTATACTCAAACAAAAGATGGCTTACCTTATTACAGTTTTCCATGAATCTCTTGTGTAAGTGCTTCTATTCCCACAGAACAACAGTCTCTTGGTTGGTTTTTAATTTTGTGGAAAAAAACAACTTAGCATACCATCTTTCCTAAGAAATTTAGCCAAAACCAAGTCCCTTATTAAAATTGGATTTCCAATCAAGCAAATTATAATTACGTTTCTTCTATCCAGACATTTTCTATTAAGGCATATTAAACTCCCTTTATTCTGCTCTCTTCCACACAGAACAATAATAATTGGGACCCAAAAAAAAAAAAAAAAAAANCCAGTTTTAAGTTTTGCTACTATTGGAAATGCTTACTACTATACTGATACCTCTTCCTGACCAAACTGTAAAATTGCAGAGATTTTAAATATTTGTCAGTATAAGCGGTGTCACTAAGCAGTTTTCTTGCAGTTAGACAAAGTTGGTAACAGATGCGCTTACATCAGCTCTGATAACATTCATAAGTTCATTTTACAGAGACTTCCCAATGTCTGCAAAGTGATATTCAAAAGCAATTCCTTCCCTTGCAGCATTCAGTCCGTCTTGCAGTTGAAAATAATCTTCACTTGTTAGTGTAGTACACATTTGGAGAGGAGCTGGTGAAGTAACTCCAGTACAGTGAGGAGTGATCATCCTTCATCTTACAGTATGGCCTTGCTTTAAATAGCTGTTAAAAGGACTAGTCAAAAAAGGTAACCTACGTGTAAAAAATAGAAAAGTGTGAGATTCAGATATTTTGCAATTTGGTTGAGTATGACTAACAAGGAGGCTTTCTGTTTGTAGCATAGCATACATAGCTATGGGAAATTATGGCACCATGCCTCCCTTTAATTTGTTGTTGCTGGGAAAGCCTGTGGAAGCTGGCTTTGCATCAATTTTTTAAACACTCCAAAGATTCAACAGATACAGATGCACTTTTTAGAAGAGCCATGGGAAACGCCTGCCTCTTCGTGTGCTTGTTGCCATCGCAAGGGGCCAGCTCAACAGCACAAGCACTGCGCCTGGTAATGAGTTTGGAAGATCAGACTCTCAGGTAGCTGCTATGATCATTAAACTGCTTTTCTACCTGCATCTCTCTTCTTCCCATGCACGCTCTGTAATGAAATGTAGCAGGCTGTTAAGGATGAAGAGTAATAAAAGCAATTCTCCCTCTTTCGTTTGTAATTTGGATAAAACACTTGTGACTGTAACTCACTTGGAGATGCGGTGACTCATACAGATCTTCTGGTGGGTTTGACTCAACCATCAGCTCCTGAGCAAAAGGAACAGACTCGAGCACCTTTGCTCAGAGAGTGCAGAGTGCTGGAGCAAAATTCCTGCCTGACAACAGGGTGAGAAGCTGCCTAAATCCTTTGGTGCGGGGCTTTCACCAGGGCTCCTCATGAGCAGGCTGCAGTGGTGTCTGTGACCTAGGTGGGATTGCAGAAACTGCCCACTCCTTTAAATAAACACATGGCAACAGAGCTAGAGGAAGCTTTATGATGGCTGTAAAATCATCATAGCCTTTACAAAGCACTGAGCCCTTAGGAAAAATATATATATCAGAAATTACAGCTGTGGCTCTGGTTCCTACCTATGAAGGATAGAAAGTTGAATTCTGCTCAGCCTTCCTTTCACTTGAAGGATCAGCTTTCAATTCCATGCTGTTAAAGGGTTAATCCTTACTCTGTTCCTCCTTATTCTTGATTATTAGCTCCTGCTTGCATTGCTTTTGTAGTCTAATCTGTCCTCTTCAGTTCTCTAAGCTGTATTTTCTTCCTTCTGTGGGTGTGTTCCCCCCACCCCCACTCATTTTTCTTGCATTGCAGAAGGATTTGCATATTGTTAATATTATTTTTAGCACATTTCTCCTTGTTCTCGTTTTAAAAACCATTCTGTTATCCAGTAGCCATCTTACAAGGTGACCAGACCAAGCTCTGGCTCTTGCTCCCAGACAATTATCCCCACTATCCTAAACCCATTCCCACTGAGGAATGGAATCTCCACTATCCCAATCCTCAGAGCACTGAGGAGGGCAGGGCTGTGGTCAAGCAGAGGTTCTTTAGAGACCTCCTTCTTGTCTCAGAGGTTTGGAGCCCTCAGGGCCCTCAGTGGCTGCCTTCCTTGTGTCTGGAGCAGGACGCAGCAGTGCACCCACACCCACTGCCTCCAGGGTGAGCAGGGTGCTGGAGAACCCCTCCTGAGCCAGGGAGCCCCACTACTAGCCCACAACTGCAGGATGGCCACCATGACCCCCGCGGGCCTTACCGTGAGCAGGCTGTAGAGCACAAAAACTTTCAGGTGTCTTCTCCCCCACCTTGCTACCAGCACGCAGAGAGGCAGGGTGCAGCCCAGGGAAGGGATCAGCTCTGTTTGCACCGTGCAGGGATGTCACCCACTGCCTGGGTTTCTCAGCAGCCAGGGACAAGCCCGGTGGGCTGCCTGGAAGCCACCTCCAGCAGCAGGGCCAGGCTGCTTTCCACAGCTGCTGCTCCTCCCCAGCCCGTCCCTCCGGCACGACGTGCCAAGGACTTCCGAGACATCCGTGCAGAACATTGGGTTTGAGGCTGCGTCCAAAATACACTCTCCTGCCGCCCACTCGGAGCAAACTCACTGTGTTTGTCTAAGGAGAACAAAGGGCTGAGCAGGTGGCCCTGCCAAGCTCAGAGCCAGGATCCACGGCCCATTCACAACACCCGAACCCACCCATTCAGCTAATCCCTGCGCAACTGTGATAAATCATCCTGTGACACAGGCATCATCACGGGGCGCTGCTTCACTTTTTTTTTTTTTGTAAAAAAAAAAGGAAAGGAGGAAAGAAAGAAGAGAAACAGCCAGTGATGGTAGGCATAGATCTCTTTTCATTTTTGCATTCTACAGAGATGAACTCCAGCAGGTAACAGGAGATGTGTAAAGCAGAATGTGACCAATTAATAAACACACACCCTCTCCATAGTAATAATTACATAGCAAAGACATTCCAACTTAAAGAATAAAAAGTAGAGGGATTTGTTTTGTGCTGTTAGCTGAAAAGAAAAGCAAAAAAGGCCTGTAGAGAGTCATGAAAGAAAATGCCAAGTAAACTAGAGTTCCAGTTACACATGTAGCATAGCATGCGCACTGTTCTGCCACTGAAATAACTTTTCTGCTGTTGGCAAACAATATTTCCTGGAGATTTTGAGAGTTAAAGCAGGGTGTGCAAAGCTCTGCAGTGAGGAGGGGACTGAGGTGAGCAGGGGGCTGCAGACCTTGAGACCTTACCGTACCCTGGGAAGCAGACGTCACCAAGCTCCCCATGACTCTGCCTTGAAAGATCAATTACATTCACTGCCAGCTCAAGAATCTGATAAGACAATGTGCCTACAAGCATCCCATAACTCCATGAAAAATCTCCTGAATGTTTGATAATCTGTAACACATTGGTTTGCACAGGTCCGTGTTGAAGGTAAGATGCTAGAGGAACAGTTTCCAAATGCAAAGGGGAAAACGTGTACTTCCAGACCGGGTGATTTATTACAGGTTAATAAAAACAAAACAAAGAAGAGATAAATAAAATGCAGATGTGGAGAAAAAGGAGCAGAGCCTCCATCTCGCACCCTCTCCCAGCCCTGCAGACAGACTTTTCCTTTCAAGACTGCTATGGGGCAAACACACACCAGTCCCACACAGAAATGAGTAAGATCCTGGCTGTTCAGTTCCCTGAGCCCCCCAAAAAGCCTTGAGCCAACATCCTGCCTGCCCGAGCCCCCTGAGGCCAGGGGTCCCACTGAGCCCCCCACTACCTGCTGCTGGCCGCTTCCCTCCCAGCAGGGTGCTCACGGTCACTCTAGAAAGTTTCGGTCTTGCCGATCCTGCGGCTCCAGGGGACCTACCGGCCTCAATGTGTCCTCGGGACCGCTTCCCCGAGTAGCGTGTTTTAGTTATGATTTTCCATGTTTACAGTATTTTGAATGTTTAATAATGCACTGAAATTGTTTACAGAAGCAAAGATGAGTGATTAGAAGAGAATTTGCAAACATGCTACAACCGACAGCCTTTTCCAGCCTTTTCCTTTTGTTTGGATGAGCAGGTGGGTAAGGAACATTAAGGAAAAAGAAAATAACTTGCAGGCTTGTGCTCGCAGCTGAAGTCTGTGCTGCCACAGCCGCTCTGCTGCCAGCCCTTGCCGTGTTGGCCTGTGCCATGGCCATGCTTCTAGCTGCAGCACAGATAGAGCCTTTATTCAATCACTTTGCTGTAAACTGGTTTCAAACCCATGCTTTCTACACAGAGCAGGGAGCCCACTTCTCACTGTTTTGCTGCTGATTGCTTCCATCCCAGGGGAGGTTAGAGCAGAGCTGGGGCCCATGGGTCCACTGTGTCTCACCACACACAGGTGTCACATTCAGCTGCAGTGACAAGGCCTTTTTTTTTGTCATCAGACAGGTTTGCAAAAATAGAGGGTGATGGGGACCCCAAATTCACATTTGGGAAGCAGGTTCTCATAGAGAGGGCTTTCCAGCACTGCATTCCTGCCATGGGCTGGATGTTAGTACAGGAGCCTGAATTTAAACACGAGCTAAGCTTCCCAAAGAGGAGGGATGCTTCTGCATAGGATTGTGGCCTTGCCTGCTGGGAGGCAGGACACACACTCTTAGAAGACAGAAAACATCCTGAAAGCCCAACCAGCACGAATACAGGGCTCTCTTAAAATTCCTGGTAAATTTGTTTCAGCAATGGAAGCAATACACAAACTCACCCTTCCTGGAGGAAAGTATTTGTTAGAAGTGCACATCTAGTTCTTATGTGCTCTCCCACAAGAGGAAATACAGCGCGTCTCTTTTCCCTTCATCCTGAGGATGCCTTCATTACGATTGACTCAGAGCTCAGCATTACTCAAGGACATCACTAATGAATGCCTCAAGGCTTCAAAGGGCAGAGTCTCAAGAGTTCTACCATTAAATATAATAACTTGTAGCTCTGCAGCACCTTCCATCTGAAGATCTCACTTGTTTTTGACTGATTCCTGTGAATTAAGCCCAGTCACTCACAAGTGAGCTAAATACTAAATACCCTGGAAGCAAGGACAAAGGACCTTACAAAGAACCTGAGTTTGGGGTGAGAATTGATGCCAGGTGCCCCCTGTTCTGGGAAAGCAGAGCCCTTCTTCAGCATAGAGCATGAACAGAGGAAAGGAGATCCTCCCACCACAGCCTGTGGCACTTTGGGAAAAAGGGTGATCTCTTCTCAGCTGTTTCAGAGAAGGGCATAGATGCAGCATCCCAGCTGAATGAATTTCCCTTCTGGAAGACCCCGAAGAAGGTGGGTGTAGGGCTTACCTATACCTACCCTCAGTGCTTCTCAGGTTGTTTGTTGCAGGCTGGACATACAGACCTCTGCCCTCAGGTTTGTTCAGGACCCGTGAGAAAGGAAAGCAAACTCTGTTCTTATACTGCCTGTAAAACCCTGACACAAGGCTCTGGATTTTATGCAGTCCATTTGATCTCACTCTCCATGATTAAATAGTCCAATAAACCTTACAGAATGGCCTGACAAGGTATGTTTCTCCTCTTTCTTTTGAGCCTTCTATTCCAGTCGCTGCTTCACCTCCAGCAAAAGTGAGTATTGGCAGAATGTCTCAATACAAGAAGAATGAACATAAAGGGATTCTTTTTATTCCAGTTAAAGTGACACAAAAAGCTGATAGGTTAAAAAAAAAAAAAAAAAGTCATTTCTGATTATTCTAGCTAGCTTCTTTCAGGAGTCAAAACCGAGGGTATGTTGAGGACTCAAACCATAGAAGCAGTGGTATGAAATGCCACGATACCATTGGACAGAAAGTTTCACTGCCAAATGTCTCAGTAAAAGGTTTAAAGCCCCTGTATCAAGTAGCCTCCTCGTGCCAGTTTTTGTGAGCAAGATTTTAGTAGCAGTGACATCATGGGTTGAGTAGACACACACGTTCAATTGCCAAGTTCAGATTCCTGTTTGTTCCCAGTTTTAACTGTTCAAGTTTTACCTGTTTTGAACAGGAAATCCCATTGATCTGCAGGTTGTGGGGAAGTCCAGAGAAACAGAATCATGGTAATTAGTGGGCTAGCTTTAATTTACAATGAGTTGTTAAGTAATACAATGAATCAATAAAGTATATATCGGTCCTGAAGGCTTTTTCTGCATTCTTTCTAGCACTTCTCGATACATGCTAGAGGCAAAATAGCAAAATTTCTTTCAGCAGGATGGGAAGAGAAACACATGGTGTGGGCAGGGCAGCTGGTGGAATCCTGCCGGAGGGGGAGGTCTGAGGCATGTCCGCATCCCGCCGCTGCAGGGAAACGCATGCGCCCAGCAACAGGAGACCGTCCAAAGGTCATGGGGTAGCTAAGCAACAGAAGGGAAAAATCCTCCATTGTGCTACTTCCAGCTGGAAACAGAGCAAAAAAATGTGTTTCTGGGATTTCGTGGCAGTACTGTCCTGTGGGTAGACAGCATAGTTGTGGGAGCAGGGGGTGTCTGGTTTGACTCTTTGCAGGGTTGCTATGAGACATGAGGCAAATGAACTATGTTGTGTCTTCAGGTGGGGGCAGCAAGGCACATCTGGTATACCTTCGTGTATATAACACACCTTGCCACCACAGCAGGGCTGGGAGGTCTACAGTGCTACACTTCTTTCAGACGCTCAGGTAAAAGAAGCTGCAGAAGTTGAGACGAACATAACTAGTTTCTGTTTATTTCTAGTAGGCAGACACACAGCAGAAGCCATTTTGACATATGTTAGTGTAGGTGGAATGAGTCATTTGGCTGCACTGGAAGCTAGCTGCTGTAGACTGGCTGCTGCTGCAGCTCTATATAAATCCCATAAAATAGGTCTTGAAAAATAAAGAGTATCTTGCCACTCTGTTACTAATTAAGTTAATATATTTAATGTGTACATAAAACCATAGGCCTTAATTTATATACATGTGAACATGCATACACTGCATATTTTGTATTCAGTCTTCAAGTTGCCTGTGTAACATGCAGGTAATGCCACAGGAAGACCCAAGGTTTTCCCACTGCATTTACAATATCATAAGACAACCTAGAGAACATCATATGGAAATTTCCTGAACATTGCCTATGTGCTTCTAAAGAGACCTTTATGTCCAGAGCAACTTCAGCAGCAAATATTTTGAAACAGAGTGGACAAGAACATAAGTGACAAAACCAAGGGTCAGACCAAGAGCAGAAGAGCCAAGAAACGAAGCTGGGCACCCCAATGGGATGAGCTCCTGCAGACAATGGCATTCAGCAAAAACCTCCTCAGGGTATTCCCATTTCAGTGCCTCGTGCATACACTGTATAAAGCAGACATCAAGCATTTACCAGTTTAATTTGTATCTTTGGGCCTATGTCTCTATCTGTAGGTCAGGGTATATCTTAATCTTTAGGGCAGAAACTTTCCCAGGAGGCAAAGAAGGGTTCGTACTAAGTTTTCCACCATTTCTTTTCCTTGCACCATGATTTCAAAAGCATGGATGTAAGCAAAGACCCCTTGCAGCACGACCTGCCACAGCCCCAGAGGAGCTCACTTAGCAGCCCTGCTTCCTTTCTCCTTGCCAGGAAGGAAAGCTAATTCTGCCAGCAGTAGGCATGCAGCTAACGTATCGGTTTCACGCAGCTTCACCTGCCCTGAGAAGGAGCTCAGAAAACTTCCCAGGCTTCAGAGCCAGGATTATGCTCATGTGCTGAATTCAACACAAACCTTTTTTGCAGCTCCAGGCTCCAAGATTCTAGAGGTCCCTTATTCAAAGGTGCTTGGGTGCCCAGAAATGCAGTAGCATCTTCTGGGCACCTAACTTCCAGCTAAGCCAATGAAATGCACTTGTTTCTTATAACCCACTCTTTAGCTCTTCCTTACCACTAATTTCTTACAAAGAATCTTGCTGTAATTGTTCAAGTCCCAGATATCCTGGAAGGAGAAGAATGGAAGCACACACTGGGTGTCCAGGAGCTACCCTGAAGGCAAGGCTGTAATAGCAGAAGTCAGAGCTAAGCATGGCACTTGAGTGCTCCAGGACTAAAGCAGCACTGCACGGAAAGCTTGTGACTGTGCTCTGCGTAACTGCATCCCCAAATATTTTCTGTAGCAAATAGGTCACTCCCGTTTTGGCACACACAGAGTAACTCAACCCACCGAGCATCGTGTGAGTAGGGGGCAGCTGGGCATGTGAGCGTGTGACTTTCTAAAATAAAACATAAGCCCTTGAAAACAGCTTAATGTAATCTTTCGGGAGTTCCATCAAGCCTTCTAATAGGACACTCTTATTTCTCCTTGCATCTGGCCAGAGCTGTGCTATTACTGATGATAAAAAACAGAAAAAAATCCCTCACTGTTCTGTCCTTGTGGAAAGCATCCAAATAGTTGAGATTTCAGGCAGCGGCACTGCTTCCCCAGCCTACTTTTGCCTTTTCTTCTCCAGGAAGATGCATGAGGGGGATCAGGCAGGAGGAAGTGCCATTCACTCCAATGATCTGGGAGAGATAAAGGGAGAAACAATTTAGAAACAAAATGATTCCCAGCTGGAAAGCAGAGATTTGTCCTGAGAGAAGGCAATGTGAAGAGAAATTGCTAAACTTCTGCTGAAAATAATGAAAAACACCTGCAATGTAGTTCCCTAAGGACACTAATTAAGTGAGAAAAATTGGTGCTTATTGGAACTTTCAGACTCTCAGCAAAATATAAGGCATTATCTCTCACATGGCTTATTTGCTTGCTATTTTAGGGAAACATTTTTTCCTTTGTTACACTGATTAGGTGACAAGATTGATTGACTTCCTGTGTTCCTTCGATTGAATCACATATATCTGTATCCTCCCAAACAAGCATGTGCCAAATTATTTACACTTTCTGCACATCAGCACCCAAGAAGCCCATTCCTACATCCAGCAGTGTGCCCAACCTGCCACAGGAGCAGGGCTGTCTGCTCAGAGATGGCCTGTTTTCTCGTACACACAGAGCGGGTGGCAGATGCACGTCAGGCTGCGGGAGCAGGCACTGCTCATCCTGTGACACAGATGTTGTGGGTGATGTGAGGCTTTTCAGAGCCGGTCAGTATCACCTGCTGTCTGGTTGGCAGGTGCCTGGCCCGGGGCTCTGAACTCACGAGAGGTGGTGAAGAAGTGAGGGCAGGGCAAGATGGAGCTGGGGCATGGCAGGTGCTGCACGTCCCCAGGTGCAGTGGGACTTCCCACTGCATCGCGACACTTGGACTTGGTGACTTCTCGTCAGCTTCTGCTTCTCCGCAGTCCTGAGCACAGGTAGGGGTCTGCTGGCTCAGAGGGGAAGTGAGAGAACAGATTAGTTAGTATTTGTGAAGCAGGCAGTTACTGTAGCGATAAACAGCACAGAAAAACTCATGAGGAAAGTAATTGCCTTCAACGCAGACAGTGTGCAGCCAATAAAGCACGGAGACACGCTCCGAACAACGGAGCGAAAAATGCCGAGCAGCTGCTCATTAAGTGCACACCATCCATCCCGTGCCCCGGGTGAGGCAAGGTCCTGTGGAGCTGTCTGTGATCATACAATTAACAGCGGCCTTTTAAAATGTGTGCGCAGGCAGCCTTAACCCGGCCCTGCCGACTTTGGAAGGCTTGGCTGAAAGCTGCTGGGGGAGGATGGAGAAGGTGCAGCGTATAATCAGCCACCTCATACAACCAGAAAATCCATGCTGAGGCACTGAACTGATGCACATCACCTGGACACTAAGGTCCCCTACGCAGAGCTCTGTCACTTGGACCAAGTGGGGACTGACTGCAGCAACAGTCCTTCATGCTTGAGATGTGGAACAGTGAGGAGGTTCAGAAATCTTGGCTTTCCGTGCAGGTTCTGGGGAAGGTGATTGCTTACACTACAGTCTCTCCTGCCCTACTTCCACCCAGTTTTCCTTTCCTCAGACCCTGCTTTCCAGATTGTCCTTGCCTTACCTCTTCCTCCTCCCCATCTCCTTGGCTAGATTCCCCTCTGACCATACCTGTGTTCCTGAGGTCAGCTTCCTCCCACACCCTGGCTAATGCCCGGTTTCCCACCTGGGGCACCTCGTACAATTCCGTTAGTCATCCCAGCCAGTCCCTTGGCTGCCTCTCAACAAGGTGAACTCTGCCTCTGAATCTTGGCTTCTGGTAAGCTCTGTCTTCCTTGCTCCTAGCCCTTACTGTCTTTGCGAGGTCAGCTTTAGACTGCTCTTCCCCATCTCCTCCCTTAATTCAGTTTTCATAACCACCCTTTAGTTTCTATTTTCAGGAAACGGAGCTTCTCCTGAGAAGCCAGTTGTAGCAATACTGGCTAACAAAAATACTCAGTATTGCCAGATGAGCTGTAAGTCACATGTACTGGCAACACCGCAAATGTTGACAATTGTATTTTTTTAATGTGCTAAAGATACACAAACAAGTCCTGAGATCAACCCCTGTCACTGGGTGTTGTTGCAAGTGCTGTACTATGGCACTTTTCTGTGATTTTTGGTAGGATGCTTTGCATATCCTGACTATGAGGAAAATCACTGCAGGCACTCAAGTCTTTAGCTCTGTGTGGCTTTCCTTAAACACACTTCCCAGAAAGAAAAGAAGAATGCTTTATTAAACTGCATAGATATGTTTGTTTTTATGTTCCCTGACAAAGCTAAACTAACACTCCCTTACCTGGTTCCTAGGAGCAGAGAAGTTGGGGAAGGAAAAAGGCGTAAGAAGATGAGAGTGGCCAGGCAAGGTAAAATCCAGTATCTTGGGGAGGGTAAGGGATGCTGAGGGTGCTTGGGGAAGGGCAGGCACCGGGTTATGCTGTCCCCAGAGCACCCTCTAGCAAGCTGCAGCTTGAGGACTTCTTGAGCTTTGCTGTGTTTGTGTCCACTCAATAGCCCCTGACAGACCCTTCTGCCACAATTGTGGCCAAGAATTTTTTTTTTTTTTTTTAAGTGTATTCTCCTAGCATCCGGGGCAGATGAGAACTCAGAGCCACAAAGTAACGTGTTATGGGAGAAAGCAGGACCCTCTGTACATTTCCAGTGTGCAGACTGGCTGAGCTGGGTTCATCCATATGAAACTACAATCCCCAAGAGGGTGGGGGAAGAGGGGTGCAGGGACCATGACGTCACCTGACTGTCCTGTCTAGCTGCTGACATTCTGCCACCGTACGGGTGGTCACAGCTCTGTCACCATTTTGCTGGGAATCACCAGTGCTCTGGCTGTTGTATGGCTCTGTGCATTCTCTGGGTTGCCCTCCACCCTGATTCCCCCATCGTCTTATGTTGGTCTCCCC
The DNA here is from genome assembly GCA_013399715.1 of Alectura lathami. Lineage (NCBI taxonomy): Eukaryota > Metazoa > Chordata > Aves > Galliformes > Megapodiidae > Alectura > Alectura lathami. The sequence continues at coordinate 163,305 of VXAV01004547.1, forward strand.
TTTGTGGTCCCAGAAGCGTCCCAGTTACCGGATGGACACTGACCTAAAGACAAAGGAGGATGCCCACCATAATGACTGAGTTGTTCATTAGAACAAAGCCACAGGGAAAAAAAAAACTAAAAAAAAAAAAAGTGCCTGTGAGTACAGAAACAACCTGAATGCTTCCAGCCTTACATACATCCAGCACATCTAATCTGACATCCTGCCCAGAGTGGTGGTGGTAGAGGCTGCAGGAGCAACCACCAGAGTTTCATGTCACTGCTCCAGCTGCCAAATTTATTTTTCCAGTTTGCAGCTAACGATCAATCACACACTACTCAGTTGTTAACTTCTTTTGCTTCATTTGGATAATGAAAGTACCGGGAATTCCATAGTGTCAGCAGGTCTCAAACAGACCTCCTGCTGGCTCAGTAATATTGTTCAGAGATCAAAAAATAAAATAATGAATAATGCTAGAAGAAGGAGTCCAAGTAACTCATATTTTATGTTTCGTGCTTTCCTAATGACAAGGTCATATAGGCAGCAGTGTGATCAATGCAAACGCAATTTGCCTTTGGAAACAGGCCAGTGTCTGCCTGTGGAAAGGGCAATTAAGGGAACCATTTCGTAATAATGCCCTTTATGGGTAGAAAGCAGAGGACCCGAAGCTCTTTACCAAAAGGAGCAAAAGACTAGTGACCCAAATTGCCAAGCTGAAAAACAAGTCAAAGGCAAGTCCCTGGATATGTGTACATGGGCATGGTGTCCTATCCTTTGAACTTGCTATCACGCATGCCACATTTGTGTCAGCATCTTTTTGTTGTAGTTCAGAAAGCCTATCCTCAGCAAATATCTGCAGATAACAACTGTTCTGCATTTAGTTGACACGCACATGGCTGGGCTAAGCCTGGCCAATCACTGCTATCTCAGTTAATGTGCAGGAAAAAAAAAATCACAGATGTTAAATTGTGTCAGCTTCTCTAACCATTTCAAGTAGTTAATTCTGCAGAGTATTTTTGACTAAATCTACAAAAACTACATCATTCCTTCCTATTGCTTGTTCTTTGCATATTATGTGTAGCATATGTTTCAAGGTCAGAGACAACACCTAAATGCTGCAGCACACAAGACACTTCAGCTAGCAAACTCCCTGTCTTTCATAGTCCCCCTGTGGGTTTTCATGCTATGGTTACAAGAACGAGCAAGGAGATTCTCTGTCATCAGGAGTCTGTGCATGTGAAGAAGGTCTTGAAAGCAGATAACATTTGCCTTTTAAAATGTAGATAAGGTGAAAAAAGGTGATGACAAAAGCAAAGCTAGGGACAAATAAGGCCAGGCTGTAATGAAAAGGAATGAGCTAGAGAGAGATGGATTGCAAAGTCCATCAGAGGATGTGGGAACACTGCCCACACCCCAGAGGGACAGAGCTCAAGTTTAAAGTGCTCTTGAAATATGGATTCAATAATATCCAGGCATGGTAGAGTTTGCTAGTAACTGAAACTGCCCATGCAGGCAGTATTTGCAATCACATCTGCAGGCTCTTGGCTGTGCTGCCATCCAGAAGACACTGGAGCACAGCTACCTGCTGGCACTCTGCAGTGATGGATGGGATCGTGCTAGGGGCAGGCTCAGGAGCCTGTCTTCAGTGCCAGGAGGGGAGATCCTGGCCTGGCAGCTGCAAGTGGCACAGGGGGCTCCAGGGCAGGCTGGTCCTGGCTCCCAGCCACAGCATCCCTCCAACATGTGTGTGCCTGCCAAACCGGGCATCGAGGTGCCTGGGCCATTTGCACAGCACTGTTGCTCAGCTGTGGGAAGGTTGCTTCCCTGCTGCTCATCTCCCCTCAAGACTTCAATCCAAAAAAGTAGGAAGTGCTTTTTGCGGTGCCTCACTAGTGCTCCCACAAGGCACTGTGCTGTCTCCATAAAATCTGCATTTTGCCCTCAGAGTTGAGAGGACAGACTAGATAATGGGAATCCTAAAAGCTCATACCCAGAAACTAAATGCAGAGAACAGAGAACTCCTCTCCCCTTTCAAAGTCTCTCCTTTTTTTTTTTTTTTTTTTTTTTTTTTTTTTTTTNTTCTTTAATGTCTGGATTTGCCACCACTGAGACTCATGTTCACTGGATTTTCCCCTAAATGCCGTAAGGCTAAAGTCACCACCCAGTGAGCTGGAAATGGATGCAAAGGCCATAACTAATGCCAGAAAGGTAAATCACTGTGACAGCAATAGTTTGTGGTCAACATGCAGCGCTCAACTTGAATGAGAAAACAGAGGATGTAAGAAGGTTCTTCCTTTGTCTGAGTGCTGGCTGAAAAGCTTGGAACTAAGGAAGAGTTCATTTTAATTATGAAAAACTGAGGTTTGGGTTCAATTTCTGTTTCATTTTCTCCACTGTTTTTTCTGGAAAGCTGATTTCCAGTCTTTAGCTCTTTAGTGGCCTTTTCCTGCATTACATGCTCTTTCATGTGATTTCTTTTTCATATGGCTGTCTTTCTTCAGCTGCCTGTGAAGCTCCTTACCCTGGTTCTCACAGCCCCATGGATGGTGGAAGATATCTCATAAAGTGATGCTTCAAGCTTGCATCAGTTGCTTGGGGACAGGAACAGAGTGTAATGGACAGGCTTGGTGTGAAGTATATTTACGCATATTTATAAATGTCTAAGAGAAACATGGGAGTGAGTTTGGCCAGCCAACCACCAAGAGGTGGAAAAGCACCAAGAAACAGTTCTACACACAGAAACACTGAACAGGCACTGAACACTGAGGTTAAACAGCCAGCGCTGATCCTTTCTGGCCAACAGGAAAGCAAAGAGCTCCACAAAAAAAATAGCCCTTCTCTAATAATTGTACCTGATTCTTTATGGGGACCTATCAGGAATGTGAAATAGGAGAAGCTTTGAGACACATGTAACTCTGCAGAATTAAACAAATAACAAAGAATTCCTGCCTTCCTCATGCAGCACAAATATCACCCTCCAAAGTCGAAGGGGTTTCATGATGGTAGTGCACAGTCTCACTGGGAACAACTACTTACAGATGGAGTATCACGTACACCAGTCCCTAAAAGATTGCCAAGCAGAGTGCAGTCCAGGGGAAGCTCCATCCATCCTTTGCACGCAGCAAGAAAGACAGAGGCATAGTACACACCTGAGATGTAAGACCTGGGCTGTAAGAACCAGTCTGTGTATACGCAGATATATTACCCCTCTAGCTAGGCAAAAACCAAAACATGCCTACGTGCACTGCACCCAGGTGCTGGCATGTGGGCCCACAGTTGCAGCATTTGCTAGTGTACAGATAGATTTACACAGATTTGGCTGTGGCAGATTTTTCAGTTTCTCTGGGGGGAGATTAGCAAGGACAAGGATTTCAGAAGAGTTCCCACCCCCATAAACTGCCTTGAGAATTGAAGCATTCCCACAGGATGGATAGGATACCGAGGAGCACCGAACAAGAAATGTCTCAGCCAAGTGTCCTCCTCCATGTGACCCCACGAGAACCAGCAGCACTTCACATCACTGACCACTGCCTGAGCTGTGGAGAACCAGGGTGCTCACTGCCCCGCCAGGGCAGAGGGAAGCAGGGCAGGCCAAATGCAGCACGCAGAGCCTCAAGTTACTGCTGCGAGGCCAACACAACCCTGTTTTTTTGGTGGAAAAATCCATCAGAGAGGGCCAGGAAAGCTGTGTGCCTTCTGCAACAGCTTTCTGTCTGGCAGTTTTGAACCTTCCTCCTGAGGCCTACAAGGCAGGTTTTCAGCTCAGCGGGATTGCTGCAAGCTCTGCTTCTGACTTACCTATTTGAAGGATTGATTTCAGAGGAAAAATAAGTTGGTATTTGTTTGAAGCAGATTCCCAGCTGGTATCCACAAACAGGAGCTTGTAGCTGGGGCCCCAGTCACTACAGCATCTTTCTTTCTCTGGATCCCTTGCACTTCCCAGAGGGGTGCAGAGAAGCAGGAAAGCTGCAGAGGGTGGCAGAGGTCCAGGTCTCAGGGACCAAAAATTCCTCATTTCAAATGGTGACCAGCAATACTGCATCCATTCAGGGTCTGCAGCTAAAACGGCTGAGGGGATGGGGGCTTCTGACAGCAGACTGAAAGGCTTGTGCTCTCCTGTCTGGAGAGGAGAAGCCAGAGGCTGAATATGATCAAAGATTATAAAACTATTGGGGGACCAGATAAAACAAGATAGAATCATAGAACCATTAAGGTTGGAAAAGTCCTCTAAG
>VXAV01004550.1:14651-43532 GCA_013399715.1 Alectura lathami
CCTTCTGATCAATGTTTAATAAAACCAATCACAACACATTGCTTTACATGAATAATACGTGACAACAGAAAGCATTCCCTGAAGTTATTTTTCTGATAATCACGTTTGAAGGGAACAACCCTTAAAAAATGCACCTATAGACATTAATTCCGTCTTTAGCTTCAAGCAGAAATCGCAGGCTTCCATTTTCAGCAAGGTTATGCGCTTTAATAAAAATTCACAGACTGCAATCTATACTTCTGGGGAATGTCTGTCTTTCTGGTTCTTTTGGAAAAGAATTCAGCTGCAACCCTAATCTTCAAGCCATCCTTGAGCTAGCAAAACTTAAATGTACTCACTGACTGTCAGTTGGCAGAAATGCTTACCTGAGTGCTTTGGAGTCACCTGAGCTTAGGGATCATACTTAATGGAAAATGTTGTTCTACAGGCTGAAAACCTGTTGTGTTCAAGCAGAAGACATTTGATTGGCAGAACCTGCCAAACACTGATCAGCTACCCATCACACCCTTCATGTTTGAAGGCAAATTCGGTGGGAAAAAAAAAAAATAGAGGGACTGCAGAGAACAATTTGGATTGTAGTTATGTTGCAGTTAGAAAACTTTATAGTTTTATTACCAAAAAAAAAGTCATCCAAGAAAAATAACAAACATTTCTGATTTTATACTTACAGAATTATTCCATTGGAAAAAATTATGTGAAATCCAAGTACAGGTATCCAGCAACAGCTGGAATCAAGCTTACCACAGAAGGCATTTATACTAAGAGGCTGGTGTCTGCAAAAATCATGTTTCTTTGATTTCCTCTAGGTAGAATGATGTTGGTGAGATGTAGGCCAGCATTTGCCTCACTGCCTGCTTACTCCATGTTCCTCTTACAACCTCTTTCCCACTATACATTTTTCTGGTTAAATCCACTGACAAAAGAGGTGGATGTGTCTGATGGAGTGTGCAAAGACAATTGCCGTGGTAAGGTGAAGATGTCACGTGAGGTCCAGCTTTCTGCTAGTAGCCTTGTCAAAAGCACTTTGCTCCTGCGAAGCACAGGGCACCCTACGCTCAGTGCGATCTTTAAGAGACATTCAGAATACTACCATAGGGAAGTTATTGCTGTCTCTACTCCTTTCACAAATGCATAGCAGAACTCACATGGAGTGCTAACAGACAATTTGCCCAAGGCCACACAACACATCATTGGCAAACTGGATGTTGGATGGGGTAACTCCTGCCATCTGGTCTTGTTCTCAAACCATGGGGCCACACATCTCCTCCCAGTGTAAGCAATACATCTTAAGGAAAAAGGAAAACAATGTGCAAAGCCACCAGGAAGGTAATGAGTAATATTTAAAAGGCAGTTATAAAAATAGTATTTTTGAAATCAAAGTACCGAAATGAGTACCGAAAGAATAATTGTATTTGTGTTCCTAACATTTTGAGTTGTCGGCAGGGCATTCATCTTCCTGAACTGTAGCAGCAGGAAGTCTGCATGTCAGATGGAGCCGAATGGCTGAGCAGTCTGGGAGGATCTCTGTGGCAGGGAAAACAGTGTCCTCTAGGAGCTGCTGGAGAGTGGGAAACAGGGATGAGTGTCTCACATTGGCAGCATGAGATGTGTCACATCTGCATGTGGTGGGCCTGCTATACTCTGTTCCAAGGTGCTGCTGAGGAGCGGGGCTGTACAGAGCACAGTAGGATAGAAAAACAAAGCCTGTTATTAAAACTGAGTATGTTACAGTGCCTATAGCTGCCCTGAGGTGTTAAGCCATATTGACACAGACATTTTCGTTTCTCACCTCCTGGGCCATGTGTCTCAGGAGGTGCAACAAAGAAATATGTGAGAATTCAAATTGCACTGTAAATGATGTTCACTATGTGGAAATAGAAGAGAATATAAGTAGGAAAATTATTAGAAAGATACATGTCCATTTTCCATGTGAACTAAAGCCTGAGGTAAGACCTCTCGGGGCAGACTTTAATCCTTCAGGATTTACAGATGTGTCTCAATTTACAAACAAGAGTACTTTCCTAAGAATCAACTGGGTCAAATGAAATTAATAGTTTTTTGCAGGATTGGTCCTTGTTCAGCAAGTTCTTTAAGTATGCAGAGTGAGATGTTGACTGCTGGTTCTATCTAAGTAACCGGTTGGAGAACATAAGAGATAACCGTAACGGTGTACGTGCAGCATTTATTATCCAAAATCACAATAAATTAACTTGCTGAGAATCAAAATGGTAATTTGCAGATTATAAATATAGTTCCACCTCCTTCCGAGATTAAATTTGTAATGCATGTTACCCCTATGGAAGTAAACTGAATGGAGTTTTTCCTTCAAGAAATGCCACTTGTCTAGTGAGGCTGTTTAGATAAGAGACATACTTTTCTCTACCACAACTAGATGCTGGTTTTGGTTAGGTAAGTTAGAAAATTAATTACATAGCACATCATGAACTTTACATACTGTCCCAATTTTAGTGGCTTAGTTGTCCAGCTACTTGGAGAAGCAGCTGCAGAACTTCTTAAAAAGTAAAAAAGGAGGAGCCCATGTAATATTCCAGACAATAGTACGGAACTGGCAAAACATGCAAGTGTTTTTCTGAAAACAAACAAACAAAAAAAACCTGATATGTTCAAAAAAACCTGAACATATCAATAAGAAATAACAACAAAGTGAAGATGTTTGTTTCCCATTAGGGACTGTTTTTTTTTCAAGACATGTTTAAAGATTTAAAAACATGAAACAGAATTTGGCTTCAGCGTATTTTGGAAACAATGCTAGTAGGCAGATGTGGTGAAAGAGAAAATACTTCTGACTTTGGTGATATCAGATCAGAAAAATTCCTCATGCTGTAATAAAAATTCTCTACAATGTCCAAGTAGCAAAGAATGGACTTTTTGAAAAATAATTCATAAATTACATGGACCGCAGAAAGAAATATGTGATATAAACAGAAAGCAATGAAATATCAAACAAATGATCATACTGCTCATGTGAATGTACAAGACCTAGACTCAATGTCTCCTCTCCTGATGTTTCCTTTTCTCTGACAGAACTTAAACACAATATCATCTCTGTTTCAGATAGTTTCTGGATTGCAAATTGCTGGAAAATATGACTACGCTGGCAATATATTAGTGTGAGCTTGCCCTATCCTGATGCTCCTCTCTAGGCATCTGGTTTTGGTCACATTTTTCTTGCAGGATCCTGGGCTAGCTAGAGTATGACTCAGTCCAATCCAATATAGCCATTTTTCTCACCATATATAATTAGCTCCAAAATGCAAATGTCATCATAGAGGTAAATAAAAAAAACAACATCCTTCAAGACTGAAGTCTGCAACTGTTAAAATGACAGTGAAAAAATGGAGGCAGAGGAATGGATGTGTTGGACATTGTTGGCAGGAGATAAGAAGTTTGAGAGCTTCAAAGGTCTTCGTCTCTCTGTTATTTTGGAAACTGCTGGTTGGTAGTCCACTGGGGCTCTGGGACTCCCTATATTAGTGAGGGTTCAGGCTACTTTGCAGCCTGGAAAAAAAAACAAGGCACTCTAAAGTTAACCATCTGCCCTTTCGGAGGCAGGACAACAGCTGTGTGGGGCAAATCTTGACTGATTATTTACACAGGAAAACTATGGCTCTGTAAAAAGAGTCACTGAGATACACTGCTGGTACTATAGGCCTGGCGTATTACTTCTAAGCGCGTAGACTCTGAAATCCTGCAGAGCAGCTATTTCATCACAAAGAAGAATGCAGAAGTTTTCAGCTGTAAAGATGTAACCGTGTGTGACTCACTCACAGTGAATAAGGCAAATGGGTGCCTTGATGATAGGTACTGTACTAATAACGGGGGTTTCTTAAATCTTAAAAAACCTCCTGGTCTGAAATTCATGTCCTCCTGAAGCCAGCAGTGGAACTGTGGCAGAGTGGCTCTCCAAAATCCAGACACTGTAATTTGGTACTCTTACCTGGCTACGTCCGTGTCCTTGCAGGGGCAGCATGGCTTCCTTCTCTCTGCTCATGAGTCTCAAATTCTGACTCTGTTCCTAGTATTTGGGGTGCTCCTTTGCAGGCAATTTACAGTCAGTATCTCAGTTATTCCGTCTGTAAAACAGAGATGAGAGACTCAGTTTTTTAAATGTTTACAGACTAATTCATAAAAAGATCCAAATAAGTAATAGATTTTTATTTTTAAAAATAAATAATATTATCCTTGTGTCCATAGGGATGGCATATTGCTGCAACACAGAGCCTCTTTATTTCCAGAACGATACAACAAAATTAATTCTTTCTCTGTTTTCTTTAAGGATATTTCTGGCAAACTTTTTAGGAGTTAAGCTTTCCAGGGCCCCAGGGATACTGAAAACACAAAGCCTGAACAGATACTTCGCTTTCTATTCCCCCCCCATCAATTTGCTAAAAAAAAAATATATGGGATTAGGTGAGAAAAGAAGAGGTCAGTTACATTTAGAGTTCCAGAAAGATATTTCTCCCCATGCTACAACCAGATTTTGCACAACAGGTCATTGCTGGGCAAAAGAGAATTTTAAACTAATTGTCTGAGTTCACAGTGGAAAAGTTTTCAACAGGGAGAAAATACAATTTAAGAAGGAACAAGCCAGCTCTTTTCTAAAGACAGGACGGAGGCTGACTGGGACAGCACAGTCGGGTTTCTGTTTTATTTTAAGGCCTGATGTCTGTTTAAGTATTTGAGGCAATTGTAATGGTAGATGTGTAGATGTGTAACTCAGCAAAGAGCCAAGTGCTGCAACAAGCAGTAAGTTCCTAACATCACGAATGATCAGTATCCTTTCAAGCTCAATTTCTCTGTGTGAAAACCCTGTCCCGTTGTTATACAGATTTCTGATTATCTTTTTCTGTTGCACTAAAGAGATTATGAAGAACTAGGCAGGGCTTCCCAGTTCCAAAGCATCAAACTGGATGTTGGTTCGATGGTAGGGAACTGAATACCCCAGCACTGATCTTCTGGTTTTGTCTATGAAAACCTCTAACTGGGAATTCAGCACAGAGAATGAGAGGGGAAAATGGCCTGCTGCATCCAGTAAGCTGTGCTGAGGCAGTCAGGCTGTAGCATAGAAACTTAGTATCTTTCTTGCAGTCAATATTGAACAATCTTTAACCTGACCACACCACTCAGCAGCATTCATCCTCTCCCTCAGACTCATCAGATAACTTTTATTTATCCACGAAATAAGCAATATTAGCTGTCCCTAAGATTCAACAGCCCCTGCATCTCAAGTGTCGTGGTACTGCACTGTAGGAAACAGAGAAGCCTTTTCTTTGGAGTTTGCCACCCCTTGTTAAAAAAAAAAAAAAAAAAAAAAAAAAAAAAAAAAAAAAAAAGGTAGTTGCCCAGCCTTAGATCTTATATGAATACTTATAAATGGTATCTACCAGAGTAAAAATACTGGTTCTTAAGTATATATTAAAAAAACAAACAAACAAACAAAAAAAAAAAACCTTAAGACCCATGACAGCATCCCTTGTCCTGTAGGTGTGGCTGCGGTGGCACAAGGTGGAATTAGAGGCAGCACAACTGAGGGCGGGCCCTGGTCTTTGGTGACGGTGGGGATGACTCAGCCAGGGCTCACTCCCCTTCCTGTGGCAGCTGCTTCAAGCTGAGGCTCCACTCAGCCCGAGCCTGAGCTATGGTCCCAGCACACTGCAGCAGACCTCAATGGCTACAGGTACATCAACAATAAGAGGAAGGCTAGGGAAGATGTGGGTCCTCTCCGGAAGGAGAATGGAGACCTGGTCATGAGCGATATGCAGAAAGCTGAGGTGCTCAATGACTTCTTTGTCTCAGTCTTCACAGACAAGGGCTCTAACCACACCACCCAAGTTGCAGAAAGCAAAAACGAGAGGTGGGAGAAGGAAGATCTGCCCACTGTAAGCGTAAATCAGATTTGAGACCATCTAAAGAACCTGAAGCTGCACAAGTCCATGGGACCTGATGGGATCCATCTGCAGGTCCTAAGGCAACTGGCGGATGAAGTTGCCAAGCCATTGTCCATCATGTTTGAAAGGTCATGGCAGTCTGGTGAAGTTCCTGCTGACTAGAAAAGGGGAAACATCACCCCATTTCCACATAGGCAAAAAAGGAAGATCTGGCAAACTACAGGCCAGTCAGTCTCCCCTCTGTGCCTGACAAGACCATGTGGCAGATCCTCCGGAAGGATCTACTAAGGCACATGGAAAATGAAGATGAGGTGATTGGTGGCAACCAGCATGGCTTCACCAAGGGCATATCGTGCCTGACAAACTTGGTGGCCTTTTATGATGGAGTAACAGCATCAGTAGAAAAGGGAAGAGCAACTGATGTCATCTACCTGGACTTGTGCAAGGTGTTTGACACTGTCCCGCATGATATCCTGGTCGCTAAATTGGAAAAGCAAGGGTCTGATGGATGAACCAGTTGCTGGATAAGGAACTGGCTGGATGGTCGCACCCAGACAGTCGTGGTCAATGGCTCAATGTCGAAATGGAGACTGGTGATGAGTGGCATCCCTCGTGGATCGGTACTGGGACCAGTGCTGTTTAACACCTTTGTTGGTGACACGGACAGTGGGATCGAGTGCACCCTCAGCAAGTTTTGCACCCTCAGCAAGTTTGCGGACGACACCAAGCTGCGTGGTGCCGTTGACATGCCAGAGGGAAGGGATGCCATCCTGAGGGACCGGGACAGGCTGGAGAGGTGGGCCCATGCCAACCTCAGGAAGTTCAACAAGGCCAAGTGTAAGGTCCTGCACCTGGGTCGGGGCAATCCCAAGCACAAATACAGGTTGGCAGTGAATGGCTGGAGAAGAGCTCTGAGGAGAAGGATTTGGGGGTGTCGGTTGATGGCAAACTCAACATGAGCCAACAATGTGCACTTGCAGCCCAGAAGACCAACAGCATCCTGGGCTGCACCAAGAGAAGTGTGACCAGCAGGGAGAGGGAGGTGATCCTGCCCCTCTACTCTGCTCTCGTGACACCCCACCTGGAGTGCTGCATCCAGTTCTGGAGCCCCCAACACAAGAAGGACATCGAGCTGTTGGAGGGGGTCCAGAGGAGGGCCACAAAGATGATCAGAGGGCTGCAGCACCTCTCCTACGAAGGCAGGCTGAGAGAGTTGGGGTTGTTCAACCTGGAGAAGAGAAGGCTCCGGGGAGACCTGGTAGCGGCCTTCCAGGACCTGAAGGGGACCTACAGGAGAGCTGGGGAGGGACTCTTTAGAAGGACATGTAGCGACAGGACAAGGGGTAATGGCCACAGACTGGAAGAGATATCGATTTAGACTAGATGTTAGGAAGAAATTCTTTCCTGTGAGGGTGGTGAGACACTGGCACAGGTTGCCCAGAGAGGCTGTGGATGCCCCCTCCCTGGCAGTGTTCAAGGCCAGGGTGGATGGGGCTCTGGGCAACCTGGTCTAGTGGGAGGTGTCCCTGCCCATGGCAGCGGGGTTGGAACTAGATGATCTTTAAGGTCCCTTCCAACCCAAACCATTCTATGATGATTCTATGATTCTATGACCCAGAGCCGGGCCAACAGACTGACTCCCTGGCTCAGCCTTCCACCTGCCCATTGCAACAGATATGTCTGGGGAGCGCTGGGCTGCGTCTGACCCTGCTTACCCTCACCAGGCCTGTTCCTGACCCTGACTCACTGGCTCTCATTTCTGGCTTTGCCGTGGACCTACCTTATCATCACAGGGTGCCCGATGCCTTGGGCTGGGGCTGCCCTCCAGCCTGACCTGCCCCCTGGCAGGGGCAGTGGGCTGGGCCCTGGCCAGAGGGACACTGTCCTGCTGCCACTCCTGGAGCCCCAGCCCTTAGAGAGCAGCTGAACATTGTTGATCCCCAACAATGAACTGCAGATATTTCACCTTCCTTTGGAAAGAGGACGAAGACAGTAAAAAAAAAATGAAACACAACAAACATCCTATGGGAAAGTCCTGGTCATCTCTGGATCTTTTTTTTTTTTTTTTTTTTTTTTAACCAAAAAAATGGTCACAAGTAATGAAAAAGCTACTGTTTAAGATCCACGTAGGACATCAGCATCTTTTCACTTGATACTAAAGTATCAAGCTTTAGTATCAGCTAAAGAACAGCTGGTAAAATTCAACAGGTACAGACATAAGAGAGACAGAGAACCTGTGGCTATTCAGAAAAACAATTTGAAGGCTCAACAACAATTTGATACTCCTGGTACACCTTTATGAAATCTGCTCCTCAGTTTCGTGGGCTTTTGTCAGAAGACGCCAGGTGAGGCAAAAAGGCTGCAACCACTTTGCTCACAGAGGGGACGACACCATTTTGCTGTCACTCAGCACAAAGGACAAGCAGAGAAGCCAGTGCAAACCTTGTTGGAAAACAGAAGGCAGGGCAGAGACCTGCCTTTGGACAGGCTAAAGGGAAAATTTACGACCCAGAGAAATGCCCAAATACAAAAATTCTTTATTCCCTTAACTTTGGTGGGGCAAACTGGAATACATTGGAAACATTGACCAGTTCTTAAGTGCTGCTGTACTAATAACTGTGAAATGAAAAAACAACCAACTCTTCATAAATGATTAAAGTCATTCTTGCTGGAATAGTAGATGCCAAAGAAAAACAGTCAGAAAGGTTGACTTCCAGAAACACTAGCAAAAAGATATCGTATTTAGAAGCTGGTCTCTGTTAAAAAGTTGGAAATAAAAGTACTGTTTTGAACTGAGTACAGCTTTTCCCAAGCTTTTGACAGACATGACTGGCTTATTACTGCAGCACAGCTATTATTTCGAGGCTTAATAGAGGCGCTTTTATCTAATAGATTCTACAGTCAAGTTTCACAATAAACAGAAGCAGATATAGACGTGTCTCTAAATGATGGACACTGTGTTCAGTGTACCTTAGGTCAGACTTTGTGTGGCAACTGCCCCTAGGGAGCGGGCTGAATATTCATCTGTTTGCAAGACTGTCTGCGTGTCTCACCACAGCTGAAGTAGAAATGTAGACGCATGGCTCTTTTGCCTGTAGGTGGATTACTGCCAGAGACTGATGAACTGTCAGTTAACACAGGGCCCCTGATTTGTCCTGATGCAGCAAAGGGGTAGCTTTGCTAGCATGTTGGCCTCCCTCTACGATGATTCAGATTCACATCTTCATACTGGTGGGCAAATCTCCCATGCTTCTGTTTTGAGTTTAGAGACACATCAGACTATTTTGAATTGGTGAGCTTTTTCTTCTTGCATTCAAACACATTTGTTCACTTTCCCCTCAAGGGAGGTTCAATGTGAAATAGAACACGTTCATTTCCTAGCTAAACAAAAACATATTCCTGGTAGCATTGAAAGACGAACATACCCAAAAGATAAGCAGGTACAGGTGGTATTTTTGGGTACACACAACCTGTGCGCACATACTGACACACACTCAGGCCTTCTCAGGCTTAGACACAGATGGAGTGAAGACTGGCAAGAGGAGAGGGAATCAGAATTAGGATAGTTCTTAGCTTATCATGTGAACTGTGAGTTGGAGAGATATATGGGGTATTTACACTGGGGAATTAACATTTCCTTGGCCTGCTCCATCCTCACCTCTTCCAGCACAGAGTTTGGTTTATTTCTTCCTTTCCCTGCTTGTTTGCTAAACACGCTTCAAGTATTTCTCATTGTATACCATGTTTATCAGATGACCTTACAGCACTTGACATAAGAGCTGCATGAAAATCTCTGCATGGTCCACGTTCCAGACTGCATGTAGGTAGCATCTATTAATATTTTAAACATGTTGAAAGGAAGGCCATGCTGGCGCCAGATCCCATGGCTTGGCTGGTTTCAGTGCATATAGAACATTTCACTACATTTATCCTCTATTTCTGTTTTTCCAATGAGAAACATGAACCCATTCATTTTAACAACTTATCTTAAAGATCATTCCTGACATCCCGTAGCACACGTACACCATGGGACTGTTCAACGGGGAGGCTGTAACGGTGGAGGAGCCAGTGCTGATGGTGACAGTGGATGACAAACTTCTACAGCTGTGCTGTAATATAAATTCAGTAAAGGAAAGTTAAATGTACTTTTGCCCTGTTTTCGCAGAGGTACCTCATCACAGAGCAAGGGAACAATAACCTAAATTCTTCTTGGCGCAGGCTTGAAAAGCTCTGCGTAGTTCCAGACGCCCAACGATCAAAAAGACGGCAAGACTTCAGAGAAGCAAAAAATGACTGCAAAGAGCAATACCCAAAGGAAAAAGAACGCAATCACATGTAAGCTGCTAAAAGAATGAGATGAACCATAGTTCATGATATAGTCTACATGTGGATGAAATATTTAAACACCAACAACTGAGACAAGCATATTAATATAATATGTGAGACAGAAATAGAAGTAACGGAAAAAAGACATTAGGATGAAACTTAGATTGGCATTAGGGAAAAATAACAGAGAGAGCACAGCCTCCTGAAGTTAACAACTATGTTGGCAAATACAGCAGTGTGAGCCTTGTCATTTGGGAGACTTACAATGAGACAAGGAAAAGCACTAGCAGTATGCATTGGGGAAGATTCTTCCATTGCTGGGAGGTGGAATGAATCACTCACTAGGATTTCCATCCAGGCTATTTTTTACCGGCAAAGTGCCAGCAAAATTACAGTGCAAGGCCGAGACCAATGCTTTATTTTCATCAGAAAGAAAAAAAGTTAGGTCCATAAGCCAGGGACAGACAGTAGTGACTTTTGTGGCACAAATGGTGGTGAATTCAGTCTATGGTAACTTGGTGAAACACTTCATGTCACTGCAAAGGATATTCAGAGGGCAAATTGTACTAATTTTATTGCTAGTCTTAAAAATTTAACATTTTATAAGCCTTTGTATACTAGAACTTTCTTTACAAACTATTGACAAAGAGCAGAATATTCTCAGAATCTGAGAATGATTTAGTTTGGAAAGGACCTCTGGAGGTCATCTAGTCCAAGTCCCTGCTTAAATCAGATTCGTCTTTGAAGTTAGAGCAGGTTCCTCTGGAACCATATCCAGCCAAATCTAGAATACTTCCAAGGATGGAGATTTTAATACTTCTTTGGGCTTCTTGTTCCTGTGTTTGACCTTCACTGTGAATTTTTTTCTGGTATATAATCAGAATTTCCCTTGCTATCTTTATTCTCTTGTGCCACTAAGCTGCCCCTTGAAATAACAACAGAACTATAGGAATTATAAAGTAAAAGTTATATACAATAATGACAAATTAAGAAGGCATATTTAAAAATTAGCAAGTCTTTAGGAGAATTTGCTTTCTCCCAAGGTCCTTCAGCAATTCTAAGAGTGGAAATTAGAATGAAAGAAAGATTTTTCCAGAGTGAAATCTACCTTCTGTCTGACTGTTGGTCTGTAACCATGGCTTTCTCTGACACCAAGCACACAGGAGTGAATTAAAAACCCAAAGTAACAATCCAGTAATCCGACCTTTGAACATTATTCACCTAGTAATGCATACATGAACATTAAGTGGAAACAAATGTAGAAAAAATGTTGTATTTAACATCATTGGGAAGGCAGAACAGTGTGGCCTGGTGACACACAGGTAACAAGGTACATCAATTTTCAAGCTACATTGATTGCAGTTAAGAGATATGAAATGAGACAAAAAGTATACACTAAAGAGTGGTAATGATTATGAAAATTCCTACTGAGACAAGTCCTATTTCTTGGCAATGTACCTCAGTTAAATTGGTCTGTGGACAACCTAAACAACGAGAAGCACCCAGACGAATGTCAATATTTGAAGTGAGGGAGCAACAGGCATTTTGGACAGCAGGCACATTTTCTTTGGATCACCCACCTTTTCAGCTCAATATTGTTCTGGAAGAAATTTCAGCAATGTATGTTTTAAGTGAGCATGTACGTGTCAGGATAGGAGCACAGGTCTGTTGGAAGGATCGTCCAGCAGTTTAGAATAAGTCCCGTATCTTTTCTACAGTCTGGAAACAGGGACATCCTAAAAAACAGGCTCTTCTTTTGTTTATTTTTCTATGCTTCTTTTGTGGTTGTTCTGCCAAGTTTGTATTGCAATACTACATTGATTCTTTCTAAACTGTCCCATCACATTTCTTTGTGTACAGTAATACAGAAGATTTCAAAAGCCTTGATGTAGCCTTACTCTGGTTAAAAATATATCCAATTGTAAATTCCATTCCAGTATCCATTTCCATGCTGCAAACCTTTTCAGGGACACAGCTCATGTATCATTGTTGCCTTTTTCTTCACTTTAGTTTGAAGTGAGACCATTATCTGTCCTAGTCCCTGGGATCATCTCAGCAGTCCATGCAGGCACACTCACAGAGAACAGCTATGGGGTAAATACAGACATCACTCTGGAAAAGTCTGTAATTTTAATAAGGACTAAAGGAGCATTCATACGAATCTCTGTACTGACTTTCCCCAAATTCTGAAAGGAGCCAAAAACAGATGCCTTCAGTGACTGAATTCAGTCCCTGTTATTATCAGTCTGGGGATTAAATAAAATTTTCACTGCCTAATGACTCTGCATGTAGTCAAACATGGACACTGTGCTATATAGAATTCCTCATATATTTTTCTGTTGGTTCTTATTATAATCTCATCTGTCAGCTTGAACACCTGCTGTTTGGGGAAACAACCGCCAGTTCTGACATCTGAATACAATCCGGAAAATTATAACCATGCATCACTCCAAACATCCTTTTCAAAGACACAGTCCAAGCATCATAATTTCCTTGGTTAGTCGCCTGTTTATACTGAGATTTTGAAGATAAGTAGAAGAAGTTTCCAGATGCACAGCCATATATTGTACCTGTTAGATCATAAGGAAAATCACTCTAATTAAAAGGAAAACAAATTACCAGTTTTTGGAGCTCCTGTAGGATTAAAGAGAAAGGACTGACGAAGTCTTGCTTTATAGCAAAGTTTGTTCACAGGTTGGTTAGAACAAGGCAGATAAATATCTTGATTGCTTTCATATTAAGCATCAAATTAGTCTTGAATGAAAATTCACAAACAGAACACTTTTTTAAAACAATAAATATTTGCCCAGGTTTGTATGGAAAGAAGAGAAAATGTTCATGTTTTTGTTAGTTTGTTGCTTTAAAAAAAAAAAAAATTAATTTCAGGGGTTATATTTTATTTCTGTTTCATTCTTCTTGCTTTTGAAGACCATCTGGGGAACTCACTAGTTTTAACAGACTTTTTGGTAAATGTCTAAATACAGACACTATAGGGTTGTAATCCATATTGATAGCTGGGGCTAGCAGCATGGATTTATTGAGTGGGAGTACCAAGAAATGTTTGAGCAACCCCTTTAAACATGGCTCATGGTCCTCCACCATGTGACACAGCAACAGAGTGCAACATGGCTTTCTCTTTCAGCTAAACGGAGCAGTACTTTGCCTGTGAATTTTCCTACCTTGTCTGAAATTCAGTTTTCTCCATGCCACAAAGCCTATGTGTCTCTACTGACTAAAACGAGGAAGATAGCATTGTACAAAGACAAGAGGGGTAATGTTTAGGAGGGTCAAAGTTCTAGGGCAAGGAGATAGAATTGTCTGAATTGTAAGCATATAAGGAAGAAGCTGGTGTTCTTAATGCTGCCTGTTCTCATACCATAGGGAGGTTTTCGTAGACAGGGAATCATCCACCTTTCTTTAAGTTTTGAAGTATTTTCATGCTAGTTTTAAGAACTCATTGTTTTTAGTTGTTGCAGTTCTGCCTAACTTGCTAAATGCCCAACTTAATATGGCTGAAGCACTTCTCAACTCTTGCATTGCAGCAAAGTGAATTTGGACAAATGAAGAGCAGGAGGCTGGCTATGAGTGGTTCCAGTTGTGGGTCCCTAGTCCCAGAGTCACTACTGAATGCATGACTCAGTGAACATTCCAGCAACCTCTGCAGCTGAAGATCCTTTCTTTTCACTAGCACCTATAGCACAGCAACGTACTAAATGAGGAGTCTCTCCTCTCTTTCAGTTCTCGTGCTAGTATACACATTCAGAGAAGTCTGAAAGCTCATATCAGAAGCTCCTAAGCTTTGGTACTATTGGTCATCACCAGCATAAAATACAAAGATGCACTGCAGATGAAGATGGACAAATGAGGTCTGGTTCCCTGGTCCCTGGTACGTGGTTGTGTACTCTGATAATATTGGCAATGAGATAATTCACCTTAGGTGAATTAATCACCAAAATAGCAACTCAACATCCTAACCTAAGTGACTAGTCTTGAATCTTCTGCTTCCTGGGCAACCTGAACATTGATGTTATTCTCCTGAAATTAATGTCACCAATTATTTGGGGTGGCTGCTGGCCCAGTGATTTAGCTGGATTCAATCTGAAATGTCTGTGAAAATGAAATTCTCAAAAGCATTTATTTTAAGATAGACATCATTATGTCACCTAGTAAAACTAAAAAATAGCACCCACGCACTTCTGCAATAAATAACAAAGCCATGTTCCTTTCAAGACATCTAATTGTAGAAAAACTCCAGCCAGGAAAGGCAGGAAATATTTGACCGAAAAGATATATCTTGTACTGAAGTCTGGGAGCCTCTTTCCAAGTAGAATCAATTCCACTGCTCAAATCCTTCAGCTACTCAAGTGTGAATATCTGAGCTAAATCATCAAGAGTGAGTAAAGTCAATTTAACATCTACTGTAATAAGTAATAATCACCAACTGCTATGAAAAATCCAATTCAGAAGGTTTTAATTTGATCTGTAATGTCTCCCAGCTGCCCATTACACTGAAACCTCTCCAGCATTTCATGGAAGAATGTTTTCTCTTGCCCATATTGAATAAAATTCTTTACAATTCAAAAAATAAAAATAAAAAATCTGAAAATATTCTGCCTGAAGCATATTTCTTTACATAAACCACCGGTTGGCTTCACAGAAGCCAAGTCCAGAGCAATCATTTCCCATCTCTCTTTACCAAAAGAATTCTAAAATTTTTTATTCCTTCACTGAGACTAGGACTCAGGTTTTATTCTATTTCATAAACACTGCATTAAAAAAAAAAAAAAAAAAAAGAAATCAGAACAGGTTAAATGTTGGTTCTCAAACAGAAGAGAAACAAGATAATAAAATACCTCAGACTAAACATTTACACACTGTCTGCTTGGGCTGGAGTCTATGGGCACTTGAGTTCTTTGGATTTCTGGAGGAGTCTTCAGCTATAGCAAAGCATTTGGCTGAACTGCCAACAGCACCAGTTTACCCAGGAGGCTGCAGGCATCCTTCCATCATTTTGAGATTCAGATTGTCTGAACAAACAGAAAGAATGTGGAAAAGAAGCTGAATAATGTCAACGCAGCAGAGAAAGAACTAAGGTGGCCTTTGTGCTAGCTGGACACCAAGACAGCATATTTCCCATCACACCTAATAGGGTGGCGAATGTGCTCCTCCGACAGCAGAGGCAGCTGGGGAGTGGGAACAGGTGGCAGGCCCCTCTGCCCAGCCCTGCACACCCACTCCCGGGGCCCTGCCTTCACGCAGGCTTAGTGCTGCTCAGAGACAGCAGTCCTTGGGGTGCAGGTCTGCTACTGTTGCTGGACCAGACCTCGCCTTTCATGGAGCTAGAACCCTGGGCTGTGTTATCTCAAGTCAAGATTTTGCTGCATGTGGCACCACCTAGCTGCCATTAAGAGCCTCCTTTCCCAATAACTAACTGTGTCCTTTGGAGCAGACCCACCCATCAGCAGGGCCCATGAGCCGGCTGCCTGGACAGGGGCTGGCACCACAGGGCTCTGCGCTGGAGGCTGCCGAGCCTTACCTCGAAAACACAGTAAGAAGTGGGCAAAAAAGAGTCGCTAGGAAAGCACTAATAATGAAGTTTGGTCTACATTATACAAACTCCAGCAGTGCCTTGCTGATATTAATGAAGAACAGTGCTAACTTCCATGAGCCTGTTGGGCAAATGGGAGTTTTGCAGGCTGAACAGAGAGCCCCTTACTTTGCCCAAGAGGCACTGCGGGGAAATCAGAGGATAGATATAAGCGCATACAGATAGGGCAGTGTTTCCTGAGGGAGGCCTTAGCTCTGAAGGCTTTTACAATAGCAGCTGCCAAACAAATTGTGGGTGCTTGGATACAGAATATCATCTGCAGAATAATACAGAAAACCAGCAAAAAGCTCTGTGCCCCAGTGTCAGTGGCGAGTGGCACATCCCCCTCTCTGTGCACTAGGCATGACGAGCAATCCAGTTGCCCACCTATACGAAGTGCTCCTTGCCTTGAACATGATGGACTTCTTTTCTTCAGTAGCTGGACATTTATTTTGCATAAAATAGCCCTTACAGGTAAAAATTATCATAATTTCCTTATAACAGGTGTAGCGTACAACTAAATCCTAGAATTTCATATTTTGGTCAAACATTTCAGTTACTGTTGTTGCACATTGAACGTTCTTGACAACAAGCTGAATTTAGGATCAAAAGCATGTTAAGCTCCTCACCCTCCCCCAGTAAGTCTTATTTTTAGTACGAGCTTCAAGTATGGTATGTACTGACAGAATTTCTGTTTTGTATCCTTACATTCCTGCCGAATTTTCACTCACACACATTATTATTCCTTCTTTCCTCTCCTAACCCATTTTGAAATGTTACTGTTTGCTATTTTATGGCTGCTGTGTTTCACCACGGAGCTGGCTGCATTTCAGTTGTGGCTGATCATTGCGTCTCATTTATCAGTTTCTGAAGCACCATGGGAAGAAAAGTGTTAAAAGGAATAAAAATTACTATTATTATTTTTGGTGAACAGAGCTTTCATGACATTTCAACTAGAATCCCACTAAAAAAAAAAAAAAAAAAAAAAACAGAGGTCACGTGGCTAAACTTCAGTNTTACTATTTCTCTCCACATTGAAAAGAACGGACACATTCATTTCATGAGAATGTTTGCTGTTTCTGTACATTAGACCCAGGAGATGAGCAGTTGCAGCTAAGAAAGGTGTTGGCTACTGAAGAATAAGTCAGATCTTTAAAACCTGACACCCTGATGAATTCCCTGCTGGACTTTTGCCTTAACTGTTTGAATCTTCAGCTGCAGCAGCAACACAAATGTACGCAATATATGGCTGCAAAAGAACAATGTCGAAGAAGTCAAAACATATGAAAAATGAGTCAAATTCAGCACAGAAAAGCCAAGAAGGTTTGGCAAAAAGCAAGCACTTTCCACGTCTCTACTGTTAATATGTTCACTCTGTATTCTGCTTCCTCCTGCTTCCTTCAGACTGCAGCAAAGACCATTTTCAGAGGGCCTGACAATATTGCCCTAAAAAGAGATATGTGGAGAAAGCTTAGATAGCACACAAATTAGTGAATTCTTGATAAATTAAAAACTGCTGCCACTGGACGCCTCACCTCTTAACACTAGGAACAGTAGCAATTCCCTTTGCACGCAATTCCCTTTGCACTGCCAACTCAGTGCATTTGACAGTTTAAATTCCTTCCTGGTTTGGATCCCATTGGATGTTAAGAGCAAGGGCATTTTCAGAATACAACCATAGTCTGTGCCAGCTGTCCAGCTGACACATCCCCTTGCAGCCCATGCTGCCGACTGCTTCTTGGCCGTCCTTTCTAGGAGCAGGTGACAGCTCACATCCTTGGCCAAGAAATTGCCTGCTTCTGTTTTCCAGCAGTGTATTCACCAGCACTGGTGAATCTGTCAGTAGTAACGAGAGTACTTCAGCATTCTGAAAGCCTGCACTTTGTCAGTGACACCTAAGGAAGGCATGTGAAATCAGCTGGCCTGGACCCAATAAAATCCTTACTAACTATTAGGTAAGCCTGTGTTCATGTCAGCTTGAATCTAGCACTCCTTTATGCCTCCAAACCACCAGCAAGAACCTCACCATCTCATTGGAAACATACGGACTATTGCACTGGGGCTGGCTACTTGCAGCACACAGTCAGCAAACGACAGCAGTGAGAACGAACGGGAGCTGCTCTAACAGATGCCACTGTTCTTAATCTGCAGTTACACCGGTGCCTTTTTGATGCTAACCACGTCTTCCTTGCCACCAGCCTTTAAATCGAAACTTCAGAACAGGCTGACAAATTTTGGTTGTCTGGCTAGTTTTTCCGTATAAGTGTCTTGTGTCTTTTGGGAAATAGGAACTAGTAGCTTAGTAAACAGTGCTCTTGAGGATTTGGAAGAGATGACTAAGTTTTACAAACCAATAAGGAAATAACAGCAGTCCGAGTACATTTTACAGAATGTAGCTGTAGGGTTTCAAACAAGCCACATGTGAACTCACTATTTCAGGACCATTACTTCTGGAGATCGCATACCTTTCTGAACCTGTCCAAATTTCTTGGCCTCTGAAAAAGTAGAAGCTGCACAGTGCTGCCAGCACACCCCAAGCTCAGCAGCTCTGAATGCAGACACAAGGCTCAGCCAGCACAGAAAGTGCAGCCATATCCAGGAGGTGACACTGCATGATGCAGCCCACAAGTTAGTGTTACTGTGACTTCATCAGGCTCTTGACTATTCTCTGCTCGTTCACAATCAAGTAGCTTTCGAAGGCCTCCATTCAAAACCAACTTAAATGTAATTTTAAATATAACTTTGCTTCTTCTTTCTCCTCTTTAATCTTCATGAGAAAGAAACACACTTGTCCAAGGAGAAAAAGAACAATAACTCCTAGATGTCTGATAAGTTAAACATCCAATACTTCATGCCCTTTTTTTTTTTTTTTTTTTCCAAAATAAATTCATTTACTAAAATATTCCTGGCAAGTGGGCCCAAAACGTACTGGACAACTCTAAATTTCTGTGAAAAGCAAATTACAATTTGCTTTAAAATTCAACGATTTTTGGAAAGGTATTTTCTAGAATCTGACTGGTGGTACAGGTTGTGTCTTGTGCCTTCTCATCTGTGTGACTGTTGCAGGCATGCCTGATAGGTTCCCGTGCCCTGAAGCCTTCTGATAAAGCAAAATCTCCGTCAGTTCTCCAAGGAGCTGACTTCTGGACTGCCAGTAATGGATATGACCAGTCACATATGACCAGTCACATTCACTGCGAAAATAGTAAGAGATTCCTACTTAAAATACAGAAGCATATGAAGAAACTATATTTCATGTCCAGGGCGGCTGAGTATGCTGTCTTTGGAGGTATTTAAAACTGGACCAGAAGAAGACATGAGCAAACTACAATAACTTGAAAATAGGCCATGCTTTGAGCAGGGCTCAGACAGCATGACCCCTAGAGGTCCCTTCCGACCCCAAATTATTTCATGCTTCTTTGAATTTGTATCTTACTTTCACATAGATATACACAAACCTGTAAACTTCAGAGGAGGAGACTCAAACTAAATCTTCCGGTTATCAAATTATTGAGACCTTTACCATTTTGTGAGAGAACAGCATGTTTATTTTTCCACTATATTCAGGATAATTTTTGGGGAAAAAATAGTTCAGATGCACATACTCATGTGCATCCGCAAAGGAAGTGTGCATCAGTTCACCTTTCTATCCACAGAAGCAGCTGTGCTCCACTGAGACAAAATATGAAGAGAAAGACATGTTTTGGTTTTTAGGCAGTGCTTGGGGATAATATTTTGGGGATTAGAATTACTGGTTATGGAGTTCTTTATGGGAGATCAGACTCAGTCCTAAGCTGATGTAGGTCAAAGGAATATAAAGGCCACTTCTTCAGCAAAGTTTTCTTTAAAAACAAAACAAAACTGTCTTTTTGCCTGCCGTATATCAATGATGGCCATCTCTACTATCCACAGGGAGAAAAAGTACTGCTTAGTAGTGCTTCATGTATTTCGAAACACTTGCTAAAAACACTGTCTCTCAAACAGAAGCGTGTATTCATTGCAAATCATAAGGTCTGTCTTTCCCCCATTTTCTAATCTAGATTTCCTTCCTTTGAAGAGTTATTAGCACTTCTACTTATCATAATGCACTTATAATGCCTCACTATTCTTATGTATTGACATATTAAAAATATATATACACAGGCCAGAACTACTGAAAAATCCAACAGAAGCATAAACAGGAATGCAGTTTTCAGAAGGTTCTTCCATTATTTATAGGAAATAATTCTGTATGCATCTGGTCAGACGAAGACAGCGTTGGTGGTCTTGGACTCCCCATCACCTACCTCAAAGTACAAATAATAACAAGAGAGACTGATAAGCACCTATTCACAAAGAAATGGCTCAAAACCAAACGAAGTTGTGGCAGATGGTTTGCACATTTCAGAGGAAGCACAATGTGTGATTGCAATTTAGAAAGTCCTGCATGGGACCGGATGCGTGCTGGTGCGTGTAAAGCAGTGAGGGGAAGGGATTCAGACAAACCACATTATCTCTGACTTCCCTGATGGTGGCAGTACGTGTGTGGTATTTGGTAGAACATCAGCAATCAGCCTGGGCCACAAAGCTTTCTGATGCCCTAAAGCAGTGCTTTGTAAATCCCAGGGAGGTTTCTTCTTGCATCATGGTTGTCACGGGAATCAGTTAGCTTTTCCATACCTGTGGACAACAGTCATTTTCATTCCAGTTTATTCACTGCCGAAGTGGGAAGGAGACCTTTTGTTAGACATTACTTAGGGCATCTTTCTCAATTTATCCAGACAAATCTTCTGTCTTGATATCTGGGCATTTTAAATTCTGTTTTAGGTTATGAGCACTTCAGTACATTGCTTATAATGTCAGTATCATTACCACAGGAGTAGTTATGCTCAAACAGAAAAAAGAACTCTGTTCCAAAGTGAAAACTGGGAGGTGATGAACTTGATCACGGGTCTCTATTTCCATGCCTTCTATGCACTGTTGTCTTGTTACTTTAAAAAGCACAAAGACTCAACAACATACACACATAATTGCCGCAAAACAGAAGCTTTTAACGAGGCATTATTGGGACATTTAGCTCAGCTTTTATGACTCATATTAGACATTCCTCATCAAGAGCTAAGAAAGCTTCTCTTGCCTTTGCCTCTCTTTGTTCTTTGCCTTTAATCTATTCTCTCCCAGCATGACTCCTTGTGAACTGTGGCTCAGGCCTGTCTAGATCACAGGTGCATAATACAGGAGAGCCAAGGTAACTGGAACATGCTGGGATTTCTCCTGTTTTGCATGCTCTCTAACAGTATGTAAATGTTGAGGTACAGTTGAAGATTGACTATATTTCCTTCTTCCTTCCGCCAAGTATCTCCCACGGGAAAGCAAATCATCTTTCATAATAATGGTATGCTTTCCTCTTTAAGCACCTTGCAGTATGCTGAAAGCTGGATGACGTGGTCAGAGTGTTGACAGCCTGAACGCAGGAGAACACCATGCAGAGAAGATGAGGAGAATCAGAGGTTGAGAGGGTAGTCCTGTAAGTGACCCCACCTTGGCAAAGGTTTTCTTTTTGCTTTAGAAAAGAAACACATCTGATTTTTAAAATCCTGAAGTAGAACCTGTTGGCTCATTTCACAAATTAGACCCTGAATTTCTGAATGATGTGGGGTGGATCACATAGGCACTGCCATGTTTAGGAAATGGGATGCATTTACATGTCATAACTAGGCAACTGGCATTCACACATACAAGCAAGCTGAAGCAGATCTCATACTCGCTCTTCCTGTTTATTCAAATTTGTCAACAGGCAGCAATGCTGCAGACTTTCTTGATCATATTAAAATTTTACAGTATTGTGTGGTCTGAAGACAAACGGTCAGAAAATCCTGTCCTTAGTCCCATTTACAAGAAGGACATTTTACACCATTCCAGTACTAAAAGTTTTTTTTTGAAGTGACTTCTACCCACTTTAAGACTAGCCAAATATGCTGCCAAATCTAGATGGTAATGACAATCAAGGCATTCATATTTCTGTGTTCTATTTCCCTACTAAACGCAAAATCTTGTTTCCTTTGTCTGTTACCTCTTACAACTGAGACTGCGCTTCATTATATGTATTGCTGCACTGAATGTAAGAAAGCCATTAGCGTGGTTTGATGTGTGAGATGGGGTGAAAATGAGAAAGAAAACAAAACTACAAAAGAAAGACAATTCCCTTTAAAAGACCCCACTTGTATTCAGTGATCCTATTGCCCTTCCAGTCTGAGTTAATAACGCACAAAAAAAAAGTTTCAGAATCATAAACAGCTCCTAAACACTTTTTTCTAACTTATGCTCTGAAGCCCCGCTGGATGCCACCCAACACCAAACCCCTCTGGTGCTGCAAGGTGCCTCCTCTTCCTCAGGCCTGGCTGAGCACGGGAGGACAGGTTGAGGCCAGACCCTCTCTGCCCTCCCATCCCTGCCGTGAGAGAATGGAAACAATGAACACCGCCCCTTTGGCTCTTCAAGGAAAGGGGAGGGATGTGACTGAGATCTATAGCCACCTCTTCACTGCAAGCTGTCCGATGTAGGAAATCAAGTTCCTTAGCTCAAAGGAGGCTGTTAAATGGAGTTCTGTGTTTCTCCCCGTCACAAGGACAAACAGCAGTTTGTCTCTGGGACAAGGCACAGAGGACGATAAAAAGCATTTAAACCAAGCTCAGTGAGAAGTGGCAAGCAGGCAACTCACAAAGGGAAGAGCAAAGGGAAGGTGGAATATTAAGCTGCGCAGCGGTAGTCTCAAGCATACATTGTAAATCGTTAACCGAATCAGAAATCAATGAAGCGAGCATCACCGCAGTGAGGTCACTTGTGTGTTTAAAAGAAAGGCCAAATCCATTTTTCATGAAGGCCTTGTGCTGAAGCAGTGGTGCCTCTATACATAATTCCCAACAACGCCTGGAAAATCTTTTGCAGGTTTCTTAGTAAAAAAACGGGGGAAATGGATACAATAAATTGCTCACCAAACTGCGCACGCAAAGGAAATAAAAAGACTATTTGAACAGCTGGAATTTAGAACTTATATTCCCGAGATATTTATTTTAATAAATGAGCAGCTATAATTAAGTTTAAAATGATCATACAAGCAGGAAGAGAAACAATCCTGTTATTATGGCTTCTGAGAAGTTTTACCCTGTGACAGGGTTGGTAGAGGGCCTGTATTATTGGTGGTAACTTTAGATAGAAATGAAGGCATTTTTAACCACAACCACTTGAAGGATATGAACCGCTGTCCCAGCTAGTGGGGACTGAGCGAGCAGAGGGCTGAGCCTGACACATTTCTGCTTTTATATTTACTGCCTTACTACAATTTTTGGAGGACAGCTTCAATAATGAAACAAGAAAAATGACAGTCTCTGTAGTAGCCACAGAACTGGTTAGGAATCAACCTTACGAAAGCATACGTATTTTTATGTATGTGCACATATTTTTTATTTGCCACTGTACTTGTTTATAGCTAGACAGTGCTTTAAACTTAGGGGAGAAAATGTACTCTTCAGTCTCTCAGTTATAAGACAATTGGATTTATTATGAAAATTATCCAGGCTTTCACTCCCATCCCTAAAGGGAAAAGAACAGGTCACAGGGTAGTGTCTCACCTTTCAAAACACCGTGATACCTTTCCAAACCCCATCTGGGAGCCCTGAGCCTGTAAGGAACAGGGGAACATGTGAATTGCTGTGCCTGCACAGAGCCCCACGGATGAGGAGGACACAAATTCCCTAGGCAGAATCAAGCACAGGAAAAAAACACTCAGCATCTGCAAGACTTTGTTAGGAGGGATACAGGCATTCACCAGGATTCTCCAGGGCACTTTCATCAATAAATACATAGGATCAAATGTAAAGTTGTCTGAGTTTTGGTTCCACTTTGCCAGTGCTGCTGGTATGTGGCAAATAAAGGGAAGCTCCCCATTTTTTGAAGAAATCCTCCAGAGGTAATAAACACTTTTATGTGGACCTCATCCAAGAACCGCTGAAGTTAGTGAGGGCAGGATTTCAACCTTGAAGTCATTTTTAAAGGCCAGTGAAGTAAAAATAAAGACCGCCATTGATTTCTATGGGTTTTGAATGCACTTGTTTTTCACCCTTGGGAATTTGAGTCAGATCAGAGTTTCGTAAGTCTGATCTCAGCAGCAAGATTCTGTCCTTTTTGTAGGTATTTTCCCACACCCAAAACCAATAAAAACCTTCCCACATTTCAGTAAGACTAGCCATTGCTGTTCATCATAGGTCCAGGTCTGTGGAGAAGTTCCAAACAGAAAAAATACATCCAGGAGAGAAGGCTATACATTTTGCAATCGTATTTCATCATTTATGCCGCAATATGCATTTTTTTCTCAGTAACATTTAATTGCTTTCTACTGAGGAAGTCCCTTTCAAGCCACATTTTCCTAAATAAATCCAGAAGTTTCTACTTCTCAGATGAATGACAGATCCTGCATCCAGCCTGAATCCAAATAATTGTCTTTGAAAACGTGCCTGCTCATTTCATTATAAAAGTAAAATGGAGATAATCAGACTGGAGGAATAAAAAAATATATTATTGTTTCACAGTTCTTTTTTGATTTTGATTTTCTTTTAAAAAAAATGTTTTTGTAAATGAAGCATAAAAAATCATCTTATGGAAAGAGATGAAGGAGATGGCACCATGCACATATGTCCAGTCAGGGCCCAAGAAAGCAGCAAGTATCCTGGAAATCCCCATCCTTCCTTTCTCTTCAGACACACATACGGAGCAACCTCTTCAAATGGGAAAGCATGAACATACAAGTTTAGCAGCAGCTCCTACTCCCCCACAAAAAGAAGCTGAAGATTTAATGTGATTTTAGGAACAGTCTGTAAGTACAGAATTTAAGAAATGTAGTTAAGAAGATACAGTATGAACTTTTGATAATAACAAACTGATTTCTCTTCCACCTGGTTTGTTGAGTTCGATGCATCAGTAGCTGTTCATTGTATGGGTTGAGGTCTGTGGTCTCTGAGACAGGCTGTGATCCTTCTGAGCTGGTGCCGCTCGCCCTAGCATTTCCCTGCGGAATGAGGTCTTCCCAGAAGTGTTCATGTATCCCTCACACAAAGCATTCAACATTGCCTTTAGCTCAAGGCTAGCTTTTTCTGGAGCATGTTATTGTCCTACTGTGCTTCCCTACACCACAATTAATGCAACATCTTTGACTTCAGGCAGGTATTGCATCGGGCCAGCTGATGCTTTCAGCCATGGTGCCAAGCTCCTGCGTGCAGGCTGTGTGCAAGACAGAAGCCCTTTCCTCCTGCACCCACATTTGTGTCAGAGAAGCCGACCAGATCCTTTGGGTCATTGCATGGAGCATGTGCTCCTGCATGTGCTGAAATGCTGCGGATTTGCTCAAGGATAGCCAGGAAATGTAGACCAAGATGAAACAATTTAAGCAACTGTTATAATGAATCTGCCTCATCGTAGCATATAGTACCTGTATGAGCAGGTTTTCAGAACCTGGTGGTAAAAGGCTTTTCCTGGCATGAATTCAGATGGGATTAGTTTGAATAGAGCTTGGGCATTATTTTTTTAGCAAGTGGTAGAAGAAATGGAGCTCTGGAGGCAGTGAAAGAGTCCAAAAATTTGTATCAACATTAACTGAAGGAATTATGAACACTCAAAGGTTACTACTACAGGTCTCTGTATAAAATATTTGACTAAGGAGAGCTAGAGAGGTCTGCTTTGACTTTTCCACTTCTGATTTTTAAATGTAATTTTTCCATTAGGAAGACATACCTTACAAGAAAGGAAGAGCAAAAAGCTTGTCAAACAACAACAAATGAATCCAAATGCTTTATCTCAGAGTAAACGAAATATCTGGAGTGATCCAAAACCATTTATCTGATGTTTCTATTTTCCCAAACCCTCCAGACTCAACCTAAACAATTTTTCTTCAACTTTTTCCATTCAGACATAGATCTAAAACCCCATTATTCTCCCAAGAAAAAATGCCAAACCTTGCATGATTTATGTGAATTACCTTAAACAGGTACAGCTAAAATCTTTTCAACCTATCAGGCCAATGATCAATTACTGTGTACGTTAGAACAGAGATTGCTGTGCACATTAAAGGAAAATATACTGGAAGTATGCTGAAGATTTTTAATTTTCATATCTTCCTACCTACAGCTACAGCGGATCTCAAAAAGAGATAGAATCTGCAGTTAGCAAAGATCAGAAATTTATATCAAAAAAAAAAAAAAAAAAAAAAAAAAAGAAAAAGCAGGTAGCACTTCTTAAAGTATTTTTCTTACTCATTTAGATATAATACATAAGACTGGCATATTTAAATTTGCTTTCTCTTAGCAAGGTGAACCTNTTAAGTTCTTGGAGATTTCAGGGTACCATGAAATATCTCACAAAGAGGTAGGAAGCTTCCATGTCCAGCTCTGGTGAGACATTGCATCAAAAACTGTCAGGAGTTCAGACTTGCTTTTTGCTTGTCTTACACCGCAGGTAAGTGCAGTTTAGAGCAAATAAGCACATGGGAAATTTCCTGAGCTGATATAATTGAAATGAAAGGCCTATAGTTACAAGACAATTTTGAAAGCTCTCTGTATTTTGGAAATTAGAAGTGGTCCTTGAGGGAGATTGAGAGGACCGAGGGCAGTCAAAATACAAAATTATATTTAGCTTCAGTATATAGATATTACTCTTCATCATCCAGAAGGTTTGTAACTTTTGTTCTCTATCAAGCACACTGCTCTTCATATTCCACAATCTGGATGAACAGGGTCCTGGAGGTTAAAACAACTTCCTCCCATTATACGATCCTTACCAAAAGGACAGTTGTTATGCTTCAGGGTATGCTGGCATTTTCTGTCCACAACCCAAAAAGCAAAGGGCTGCTCACAGCAGCTATGCCACAGCTGCATCATTCCTTTCTACTAGATTTTAAGATGAACTCAGGCGAAGCCAGTCTGAAGACAGCATGCCAGATATTTCCTGAGTATATTCTCTGTGCCACAAGTGTACTTCAACAGTAATAAGCCACCACCGCAGCTGCCAATGAAAAAGACAACTTCCACTGCACCCTTTATTTTCAGTCCTTAACAGAGGCAGTGGGGAGAATGCAGCCATCTTGATCTCTGGCCCCAGCTAGCAAAGCAAAGCAAGCGTATTGGTGTGTACATTCAGTGTGTATCTGTGTGTCTGCACGCACACAGTTAGAGTACATGCTCGCAGCAGTCGCTATCAGGTATGCCCCATGGACCTGGTATCTCAACTGTCGTATATTTCAGTTGTAGTCCAGTGCTCTCTCCTTTGGGTCATAACACTGTTAGCCACATCCAGGAGCTCCCTCCAGGAGCCCTTCTCGAATACTGACAAGCAGAATTGGTGAAACCAAGGAAGCAGCTAGTTAACCTGGATGATTAAAGTGGTGAGGATAAGTTCTTAACACTTCTACAGCCTTTGCCCAACACTTTCAACTTTTTTTTTCTTTTCTCTTTGATGTTTAGGATATGCACTGACCTCAGAGAGGCTGGTGCTACAACTGTTAATGATGATGTGTGAACCAACAAATTCTCAGTGTACAGAGAAAACACAGGCCTTCTAAAGCACATGCTATGGCCCTTGTTTCCTCTCGGGTGCTCACTGTGCACATGTGCATGTGCACATGATGCAGCTCAGAAGCACTTTGAAATCACCAGCTTGGTAATCCTGAGCTTCCTCAGCTTGTCCTCAATGGGGGCAGGTACGTCACTGCTGTTTTTTGATTTCTTCAACACATAATGCAAGAGAAAATAAAAGAGCCTATGAAGGCCACATTTTCGCTCTTGTGAGCTAGGACAGAAGGCTGCGCTGTGAATTCACCAAAAGGAAAGCTTCTACGTATTCTGCTCAAAATGTGTTTCAACCAGTATCTGGTATACCAAAACAATAACCTACAGAAACTGGGAAACTAAGGAGGTTTTCTGTGCATACTGTCTAGCTATCCATTTAACAGCTGTTGTCAGGAAGAGGTACATATGCATCTGCATGAAGAATTTGTACAGCTTGTTTGCAGCATGCAGTCAGCAAAAAAGCCTGATGGATCCTTGGCAGAAATTAAGTTGGCAGGGCTCTGATCCAATGAGCAGAAATCAGACACTGAAATCTGGATATTGAAATATTTGATCAATGACTAGGAAGTTCTGCCACTGTTTAGCTAACAAACAACTCATCATGCACCAGTCTCAGCTATTCACTTTCTGATTATGTGATGATTACGCAAGCAGCAAATTATTGTTCATTACTGTTCAGTTCCCTCCCCTAGAATATCCACAGCAGCAAAAGGATGTGTTGTTACAAGCCAGCTGATGGCCACTCACAAAGTGAAGCTCAACCGCAATTTGCTGCAGCTGAAGTCTGTAAAGACAAATCAATGCTCACAGGCTGAAGGATCTAGTCTCCTAAATTCTTCAAAAGACTACTTACGTACAAGTTCATTGGGTCACTTCTTCGAAATAAAAATGGTTTTCTCTAACTTTTTGGAACTGTAACAATCTCATCCACTCCTTTTGGTTCATCTACCTTGGTGTGACTCCATGAGGGAGCTGCAGCTCATTTTGTTCCTGGCAGGGCACTGAGAAATTGCTGCAATTACTCTATGAATGCAAACTGTCTTCAGACATTGGAGAGACTAAAGTTTTACATGACATCAAGAAGAACTAGAATTTCATATGAGGTATCACAGAAATCATAGAACATCCTGAGTTGGAAGGAATCCACAAGGATCATTGTGTCCAACTCCTGGCTCCACATAGGACCACCCCAAACCCAAATCCTATGTTTGAGAGCAGTGTCCAAACGCTTCCTGAACACCTCTAGAATTCTTAAGGCACTTCTCAACACCACAAATAGTTAATGTAAGTGATTTAATTTGTATCCTCTTCCTGGATACTCTTCTTCAACTCTTCTCACATGTTACAAAGTGAAATTTATACCAATATGAACAAGGTTTCACATAACCACCCATTTTTTGCTTTAAGTTATCTATATATATGTCCAGATTTGTAGCAATTTCCACCCCTCCCCCCCCCCCCCCCC
>VXAV01004550.1:52480-63334 GCA_013399715.1 Alectura lathami
TGGTGTCATCAGCAAACTTGCTGAGGGTGCACTCGATCCCACAGTCTAAGTCATCGATAAAGATGTGGAAGAGCACCGGTCCCAAGAGAGACCCCTGGGGGACACCACTCGTGACCGGCCTCCACCTGGACGTAGAGCCATTGACTACAACCCTTTGGCTGTGACCCTCCAGCCAGTTCTTTACCCAACGAACAGTCCACCCATCAAATCCATCTCTCTCCAGTTTAGAGATAAGGACATGGTGCAGGACTGTGTCAAAGGCCTTGCACAAGTCCAGGTAGACGACATCCGTCACCCTCCCTTGGTCCACCGATGCCATCACTCCATCATAGAAGGCCACCAGATTGGTCAGGCACCACCTGCCCTTGGTGAAGCCGTGCTGGCTGTCTCGGATCACCTCCTCATCTTGCATGTGCCTTAGCATCTCCTCCAGGAGGATCCGCTCCGTGATCTTCCCAGGCACAGACATGAGGCTCACCAGCCTGTAGTTCCCCGGGTCTTCCTTTCTCCCTTTCTTAAAAATGGGAGTGATGTTTCCCTTTTTCCAGCCACCGGGGACTTCACCTGACAGCCGCAACTTGTCAAATATGATGGAGAGCGGCTTTGCAACCACATCAGCCAACTCCTTCAACACCCTGGGATGCATCCCATCTGGCCCCATAGACCTGTAAACATTCTGTCTCATAAGGTGGTTTCAGACTTGCTCCGCTCTTACACTGGGAAGGATTTTGCCCCCCTGACCCCTGACTGGAAGTTCAGGAACACGAGAGACTTGGGTAGCCTGACCGGCAGTGAAGACGGAGGCAAAGAACTCACTAAGTACCTCAGCCTTCTCCACGTCTGAGGAGGCCAGTTCTCCCTTTTCATTCATCAGAGGGGGATGAATTAAGCCTTGTCCTCAGTGAGTACCACCTACTTCTTGAGATGTCTCTGCTCTCTCCATGTCTTGGGATAGACTCTACAAATTATAGAATATAGCATAATTCAGTGTTGTTGCCTGTTGCATTGAAAAGGCTTTGTAGGCATGTATGACCTTGCTGTCAGAGCACAGTTTTTCAGAGCTGTCATTCTTTCTCTTTCAAGGCTAAAAGAAATAACCAACCTTTGGCCTGTGAAAGATCCTAGAAACTCATTGCAGCATCTTATGGAGAATAAAATTTGTGAAGTTCAAGAATTCAGTCTAAATCTAAAACATCAAGTCAATGAGCATAAGGGAGCATGGACTGGAGAGAATGCTGCAAAACCATTAACCTGAAATAGTTTTGGAGAGCATTCTGTTCAGCACAATGTCTGCACAAATTTACATTTTGTCTTGAAGGAATGAGTGGAATTATTTGCTTTGCCTGCCCCTCAATCCCTTTTTTGGCCCACTAGAAAAGACTGCTTGTTTTTTTATATTCTGATCAATAACTGCACAAGTTCCCCATTTCCTTAGCTGTCCATTCATGACCCTCCTTAGTGCAGACAAAGGTCATCTCTGGTCACATGGAAACTAACTGTACTAATGGGAAAATACATTCTGCTGTCTCACTTTTTTTTCTTTTTTTTTTGAAAAGTTTTTTTAAAACTCTGACATTGTTAGTCAACTAAATATTGCATGTTATTAGGAAGGCTGTTGGAATCATTTCCACTACTGTTAAGAGCCATGCTTTCTTTGATTTAGTAAGAAAGAAACATCAAAGTATTGGCCAGATTGTTTTATTTTTATCGCAGTTTTGGGAAAAAGTTAAAGCCATGGTGCTAGACTTTTACTGCAGCACCCAATATCCCTGGACACAGCTGATACAGAAAGGGAAACAGTGAATGAAAGCACGTCAAGCTAAGACAGTGTTTGGAAACTACAGCCACTTCAGTGCTAAGCCCAGCAAGGACTAGCAATCCTTTTCTCAAGTGGGAATGGTATGTGGGAGGCTTTCTATATGTCAGAAGCCATGAGAATGCAGCAAGTTTATATCTCTGCTTGATGCATCAGCACGTCCCTTTACTGCCTGCCTGAGAGAGGCCTGAAGGTGATGGAGTGGCACCGGAGCGGGAAGATTTGAACCTCCATGGGAGGTTCAGTTACTGGGGCCCTGCTTGGCCCTTTATGAAATGGATTAGGAGAACGTTAGTGGCTAAATCCATCAGTGATATTCAGCATGGCTCTAGGACTGACCAGCAAGAGGCCAAAAGGAGCCTTAAATTGGAACTGAGTCACCATCTTACTTATCTAATTAGAAAGAAGGAAAGTTGATACCAGAGAACTGGAGAGATTTCAGTCAGAGAGCCTTGAAGAAGAAAGGTGACCAGAAGAGAAGACACTTCCAGAGGCTTACCAAGAGAAAACTGTTACAAGACAACTAGGAAAATAAGACAGAAATAATGTAACTTCACTTCTTCTTGTCCTGCAGAGAAGTTCAACTTAACATCAAAACACTCTTGTTAAGAACACGAGGTAGGCACCTTCTATATCTGACATACTATGGCATACAGGGAATTGTGTTAAACATATACTTGAAGACAACGCAATGGTAGGATATTGTACACATACAACCTAAATGTAAGATTCTCTCTGTCACATCCCCTTTATCCACCACATTTGTGCTAGATTATTAACATACAATTGATTTTTTTGTTAAGATGGATGTAAATGCTATATACTATGTTTTCATCATTTGCTACCTATTAGCCAAACCAATACACTTTTCAAAAGATTTACAGGTCTGATACATTTTTACTGCTGCCTGTGGATAATACTCTTCATCTTTCCTCATTGATCACATGATCCTTGTAAATCTGCTGTGGATTAAATGCCCAGCTCAGAGATGCTCCTGATGCTTGGCATTTTACTTGTGTCTGGACAAAGCGAGTGGGTCTCGGGCATGAAATGCTACAAAATTAGAGCAATGCTATACGACCCCTTTACTGCCTGCAGAGGTATAAACAAGCCAAGGTTTAGCAGGTTTGCTACTGCTGTTGACAGCATTTATGAAGGTCTTTCTCTGTCTTGGTTTCTCTGTGGACAGCTGCAAGCCTAACTCTCAAGCTACTCCTGTTAAGGCAGTGGGCAGCTTTCTCAAGTCCTGCAAGAAGCCAAGCTCTCCCCTGTGCAGGCAACACAGAATAACTCCACCAATTTCATGGCACTCCACATTAACATGAGAGCAGCAGACAGGAGAATGCTGCTCATTGCCATAACTCTAGATAACTTCTACTTTAGAAAAATAAAAGAAAGGCTTATCTTTTTTGTTTGTTTGTTTGTTTGTTTGTTTGTTTTTTGCTGGCCTCATCTGCCCATCTTGCAAATATTGAATTCCAGTTTGATTTCTTGAAGTCTTGCAAACATTATTCTATGCACAGTGTTGCTTACCTACACGCATCCTTTCAGTATAACCCATTGGAGACAAAGACAGCAGGTGAAACGTAGCAGGAAAGGGATGTAAATAGCTAATATAAATGGATGGTATACTTTCGATGTATTAACTTTCTTTTATATCACATTGATATACAAGATACATCAACCTTTCTTCCCTCATATCACATTTCAGAAGTAAAATTGCACCAGCAATTGACTTTAAACCATCCAACAATTAGGCATCTAGTCCAACTTACTTGTCTAGGCTTCCCCTACCATCAGTGGTATGAGTGAGGAACCGGGGTCAATCTATCCCTTCCAAAGGCTTTTTTTTTGATTCCAAAGACAAAAGGGATAACTTTGCAGGAACTGCCCTTAGCAGAGGCCTCTGCCTCCCTCACCTGACCACAGAGAGGACCTAGGGAAGCATGTCAGACTATGTGCCTAGCTGTCCTGCAGATGGCGACCATCAGGAGTTCGGACTCCCCACTCTACAGGGGAATGTTGTTGCAAGGATGACTTTTAGGCTCTGAGATTTCAGGACAGCAATTCACAGCCCCAAGTTGCCCAGTGAATGGTGAAACTTCTGCACGCAGGAATAAAAGTAAGAAAATACAGCATGCTAAGCAAGAGCTGCCTAAGCCAGATTAACAGAAATGATCAAAAGAGAGGATCAGCTACCATCTCATTGCTTACTAAGTTATGTGAGAACAGCAGGAATCTTATTATTTTAGATATGCAATCAGTCCCTTTTGGCAACTAGAGTTGCTGCTATTGGTTTACTTAGGAGCAAAAAAAAAAAAAAAAAGATGCCAAACAAAGGCAAGAACAGGACTTTGTCTCCTATAGCAGCACAAGAAGTGGAACACAGAAAAGACAAGTCCCACAGGTCCAGGGAGCTTAAGTACAATTCTCTTCCAAGGCTCCATTCTCACTCCCCAGGATCTAGATGCTATGTGGAAACTGCAATGATGAACAAAGTCATGCAAGACTGGCAAGGCCAGAAAGTCAGAAATTAGAGAGGATCTGTTTTTTATTTTTTTTTTCTTGCAATAACTGCTTTTGACATTTGAGTTTTTGTTGTTGTTGTTGTTGTTTTCAGTGAAACATGCTGGTCTGATAGACTTGACTGAAGCTCTTTACTGAACACAGAGCATTTGCTGGGGTGACACAACCAGAAGTGGCACAGTCTCCTCCCATTTTGTACTGCACAAAATGGAGAGGCTGCTACACTGATGTAAACTGTACCTAAAGCCAAAGAAAAATATCAGGTTCCCATCACTAAATCTGTTCCACGAGCCCTTCAGGGTTCCCATAGTTTTATGATTTCTCTGTAAGCAGTTACCGTAACCCTCTTATGATATTTATAAACTAATATACAGTACTATAAAAGATAGCAATGCTTTACAGTTCTGGATGATGGCTCATTGCTTGGAATCCCTCACTAGCCATGATGTATTCCCTTTCAAGGACAACATTCAGTATATAATGCTTGCTCAATGGAAATCACTCATGAGTTCCCTTATCAACTCCTGCCTGGGCTTTTTGGTGGGGCAGCTATACTGCAGTGAGCAAGGATGGAAAGAAGGGTTTTAAGGCTTCAGAAATAATTGGGTTGGGTTGGAAAAACAGCCTGGGAGTGTAAGAGGCAGCCAGCTACCACCTTACACAAACCCTGAGAGTACAGTCCTGACCTGATATACCGGTCTCCTCTATGGAGACTTCATCTTCTTGTATCACTTGTCGCAAATGGTGGCTGGTCTGGTGGCCGGGATTTTCCTAGAGGTTCTAGCTTCTGAAACTCACACTGCCTAAAGTTACGTGGCATTTTCAGCATCTTCAATGTCAAAGCATGAGTCTGGACAAAATACCTCACTGCAAGTCTGAACTCAGGGAACTTCTGGGCTTCAATTACATTGTGGTATTCTTCTAAAGCTTTCACTTCACTCTCCAGTTGTACAAATCCAAAGCGGTTCCTAAAACGGTCCCTCCTCGACTTCCGCTCTAAATACCCTGTAATTCTGAGCAATCATACTTGGAGAACTGGAGCTGCCCTACCTCTAATCCTCCTTGGCTTCCTGGAGTGCTTCTAGCAACATCAGCTAGAGTCAAATTACTGTATCACCATCTGTCCCATGGGATTCACAACTAAAGCCATAACTCTCTTCTTCATATGCCTGCCGTCCAGAACACTTTCTAGAGGGCAAAGAGGTGGCCTGAACACGTAGCCCAAGCTTGGAACCAGAGAGGACAAACTCCTTAGCAAGCATGGGCTGGGGCAGTGAATGAATTGGGGGTAGTGGAAGGTAAGGTGTTTAGGCCTTTTACTCGGCCCAGAGCAGACCTTTCAGACATGAAGACTACATATGTTATTTATCTAGCTATCAGCTAGGTAACATTACAACTTTGTAGAGGACAAGAGATGTTCAAGCCACTGGCTATAGCTTTAGGGAACAGTATACAAACTTTCAGGACCGCTGCATTGAAGTCTCAGATAATTCCTTCGGGTATGAACCTCCTTGCTCATTTAACAGGTCATTCAGCTGTACCTTACTGAATTTCTGCCTAGACTTTCTGGCCTAGTGAAATAACATTGCTTAAGCTCTCACATCACTAGTTAGAAGAAAAAAGCAGACTGGAGTATAACACAGTTTTCACTTTCGGCAGTTTCAACAGTATTTGAAATTTCGCTGTGACGTCCAAGGAAATCAGAATATGAGACCTTTGTTGAGATCTTTCCTTCTAACATATCTGTTTCTCAAAAAAGTGCTGACATGGAGCTCAGAGAATTGAGAAAATTGAAAATTACACAGTGTAAAGACACTGAGAGTTGCTTTTTTGCTTTGGAGACCTGGATAGGTTCAGGGAAATGTCAGTGTAACAATGTGATAACTCTCCTGACAAAGGCCTACTGGTAATTGTGGACTTGTACTTCATCAGTCGTTTAAGAGCACCAATCCCCTCCAGGCCTAACTTCTGAGTTGGAAATAAATAATACAGTTTTTTTGGTAAGAAATTATGTCTCATAGAGGCCAGACATCATCATCTGCATCTTTGTTATTATTTTGTTCTACTGAGTTAAGTTTGGAAATTAAGCAATCATATCACCAGTACTCATGAGCTGTAATTTTCAGTTTTCTAAGGAAGATACATGAAATGGAAATTGGCAAACTTGTGATTCCACTTCAGGGCGTCTGGTGAAAATATTTTGGATCAGTAATATATCTGAGAAAAGACTGGAGAATTGGCCAGACGTCCTGTATGAAACATGCCAGAAGAGCCAGAGCAGTTCAAATGCTCAATGAAAAGCTCAAATGCTTTTCAACATTTTATAAAAGTTTAATTAGAACAGTATTCCCTGTTTATGAAGTATGGCTTATGGAACAGAGTTCTATACAAAAGCTGAAATTATCCATTAATTGATAGCTTTATCCTGGGGATGTTTCCCCCTTCAACATAAACATTTGTCTTGAGCATTTTTTCAAAATTACAGTAGACTAGAAGCTTGCCAAATATTTAGTGGTTTTGTGCAGTTGTTTGGTATTCATGTCTACTACAGTTCTACAGAAAACAGTTGTAAGAGCCATTGCTTTCACCATGCTGCAATCCAGAGAGGGGTACACGACAGTACATTTTAAAGACGTGATAAAGAAGAGTGTGATTTGAGCTGCTTTTACAATAATTTTAAAAAGAAGCCTTTGCAGAGGCTGGATTCATGTCCTGCCAATATTTATTACAGTGTTTATCATTCGGACAATGATTTTGCACATGATCAGTCAACTCCAAAAGACAATGCTGTAATGTTTTCGGCTCTCGGGCTTCCCGCCTTCCCGAGAGTAGATCGGCAGCTGGCGGAAGCCTTCCCCTTCCCCACCCTTGTTTACATCCCTGCCGGCCCTGCAGCACAACCGGGACTGCACAACGCCAGAGTTTCAGTGCTCTTTGGTTTCCCTCCAGCCATGTCTCACAAGGTCAGGTCAGGTCTGGCCTTTGAGGAGCCTGGGGAGAGGGTACAAGAGAGGCCTGTCCCGCGTTTTGCCCTGCGGTGTGATCAGGTGCAAACATAAGCGAAAAGCATTCCTCCCTCTTCATTCAGCCAGGCAGAGGTTACTCACTTCCTAGCGCACAGTCTCCAGCCCTGAGCTGCACTGAGCCACCTTCGCTTTTAACCAAACGGGTGAATTGATCCACCATACTCAGAGAGCCCTAACACACCGCTTTTCCTCTGTCACTTCCAAGCTGGCCACAGCTACCAGCCAGCTACCCTTACATTGAAAACAGCAGTCTCGATCCAATGCCAAGGACATCCTCCTCACCAGCTAGCACCTGCCCCTGGCTGGGCAGGACAGGGTACGCTGCGCTCCCATACCTGCACACTTAGCTCTAAGAAACGGTTTCCTGCGCTTCTGTGATGACTGTTACCTTTTCATTTTATTAAGTACCAAAACAGTACGTGGTGACAGACTCAGCTGGTAGACACTGGTACAATAATTTATACCACTAGAGTGTAAAATTTAAAATTAGAAGTGTCAAGGGCAAAACTGAATTTATTTTAAACTGTAGCTGCGCTCTCAAATTAGCTATTCTGTAATCCCAGTTCAGTTTCAGGAATGCCTGCCTGGGAAATCCTGCAGACCATCTGAAGACAGCTTTCAGTAACTACATAGGGTATGGAAGAGTTTGCCTGGAAAACGTGAGGAAAACTGCCCAGAGACAGTGACATCTCAGGAATAAGCGCCAGCCCATAGGAAGCAATACAATTCAGTACTGCCAGCACAGCTTTGAATTCTCTGAAGAGCTCAAAGGAAGGTTTCTGTTACGCTACTCCCCAGAGACTCATCAGAGACTCTTTATCAAGTGTCTTGACTTAGCATGGTCACCAGTGAGCAAACTTGGTTCTTACTACCTTCATTTCCAAAATCAGGTGCTAAGTTTTCAATGTGCATGCACTACAAACTCTGTCATGTGGAAAACACCCATTAGCCTGTCGTGCCAGGAGTGATGTGAGAACAGGCTTTGCCTATTTTTATCAAGCAGTGACAATATGCACAAGCAGCTTTTCTTTTCTATTTGCAGGCCTGGCCTTTTGTTCTCACAGACTGTTTGGATGGAATACAGAGAGAGGCCAGACTGCAGGACAGACAACACTTCCTCCACTGTCTCTACTGTGAAGGGGCAAATTATCAGTTACTTACCAGAGAATCACTAACCAAAGAGCCGCTAGTTCACTTTCAGGTCTTAAGCATTTGTCCTTGCTTAGTATTTACTTGTACATTCAGACAGCAGCATGAGAGTAGCTTCTCTCAGTGCCAGACAGCTGCTCACTGCGCTCCCTCTGTGCCTGACTTCAGCTTGTGATGCACTATTGCTCAGCTTCTGCTGTGTCCTCTCCTCTTGCTCTGCTTCCCATCTCATTGCAAAAGCTGACATGGCCCATGGACTTCCATCTTGGCTTGCAGAATTTAGGGGTCAGTCAAGACTGAGACCTCTGTGTCCAGTTCCTACCCTCTACAACAGGTACCACACTACCACATCTGCCTGGTACATAGAGACTAATTATTTAAACAACATAATTTTGCACTTAATAGATATTTAGCTTATGTATTTGTTTCTCCCATCAGTGCTAGATCGCTGGGCTTTTCATCTGGTTAACTGCTTATAGTGCTATGGCTTCAATGTATATATGTAATTGCCTCTCTGAAAATCCACTTCTGCTTTGGGATCTCAGCAACTTAGTTCTCACGGGAAAGACATACTACTGGTGAATTAACTGCTTCACAGCCAGGCCACAGCCAAAGGGCTTTCATCAACACCTAAACATTTTTCATCACTCACTAACAGCCAGTTCTGTGCTACTCCCTACCAGACTCCTAAACCCTGGTGCAGCTCTTTATACTTGGTGCCCAGTTCATGCTTTATGAGAGATTATGCTTGAAGACACACCGCCAAACCGAGATTCAGAAGTCCTAACACCCTCTTGAGCTTTACTTCCTTTCATAAACAAAAGAAATATGTGCTGTCTGTCAGATGCCCTTATTTGAGAGAACTTATATTTGTATTTATGTTGGTGCAAGTCCACATCCTCTACTAGGAATAGGATTAGATATGCAGAGAGCTTCCCCATTGGAGGTGTTCCAATATCTGGAGTAATACGCTTTAGCTATTATAAATGCAGTGGTACCAGCTGTGCCATTTACATGTGATAAAGAGTGGAAAGGGTGAATTTTAGGAATATTACTTCTCTATATCTCAATCATTGCACTTCAGCTAACACAGCCTATTAAATGAGAAGATGCAGGAGAATTAGATGGAGTAATTGGCACCATCAGGAAGACATGCAAGGCCAAGAGAGTACAGGGATGCGACCGGACTGTCACAAGATGCATTTAATTCAGGGCTTGAAGGCAGGCATATAGCTAAGATTTTTCATCTAAGGAACAATAAAAACTCATTTTGAATTATAAGGACTTGCAAGACTTTGGAACGCAAGCCGCTCTGCTAGTTTTCAAAATTTACTCATTTTTTGCACATGAATCAGGTCTCCTTTACTTCCTACCTGGTGCTGAGTACTTTCTTCTGTAACTGAAGATGGTAGAAATTCAGGCTACTCTTCAAGTCCAAGTGGCATTCAGCACCTCTGTCAACACAAATGCAGTCATAAGTTATAAACACATATTTTAGGAAACATTTTATCAGACACCATCTATGCATGCCTAAAATCAGAAACAGATGTAACAGGATCCTTCTAGTTATGAATCTTGATTTTACGTCTTTTATCATCTTAAAACTTCTCTCACAGAATCAACTGTGGCTTTTTTGCTCCTCATAAACTCTATTCCAGGGTTCATCTTAAAGTTGTATGTTCATCCCTCCCTTAATTCAACAACTGAGAAGGATCATCATCAGTTAGAGTACTCTGTCTACTGTTGCATTTATTTCTGTATCTGGCACTTCCACATTATAGATGAAGTTTTAAGCAGTAACCTTCTTCTGTCAGCACTCTTCCAAATATCTGCAGATGTAGGCTATTTCCCAGAAGACATTGACATTTACAAGCGCACCCTTGTATGTGCATTTGCAGAGGTGCCAATAAACCTCTAACCCTTGCAGTTCTGAAAACGTTTCATGTATTACTGAGAACATGACTGCATAAGGGAAGAGGTACATCAGATTTTTCATTCTTTTTAAACACAGACAACATCTGCCCTTTTCGTGTACCTTCTACCTCACACTTCACACAATTTCCTTCCCACTCCTCGTAACACTGCTGCTAACAGTTTCATAGGCCATGTGGAATGGAGAGGGAATCACTGCCATTCTGAGTTCTTCACTTTTTCAGATAGCCAGAATCACAAGAAATAAAGTTAGACAGATGACTTGTTACAACTGAATAATACATTGACGTACCA
This sequence comes from Alectura lathami, assembly GCA_013399715.1. NCBI lineage: Eukaryota > Metazoa > Chordata > Aves > Galliformes > Megapodiidae > Alectura > Alectura lathami. The sequence continues at coordinate 63,224 of VXAV01004550.1, forward strand.
AAGGAGGTGTAAGTATCTTTAGTCATCATTACTAGTGTTGGGCAACAGCATAGACTTCAGAATGTGGATTCCAAGCAGAATCGCAACCCTGGACTTCAGAAGGGCCAACTT
>VXAV01004551.1:0-13259 GCA_013399715.1 Alectura lathami
GAGAGGTAGAGAGGTAGGAAATGTATAAAGCTAGGAAGCAAATAAGAAAGATTTCCAGGGAGGTAGGTAGGTAGAGTGGTAGGAAATGTACAAAGCAAGGAAGCAAGCAATCACGAATTCTAGGGAGGTAGAGAGGTAGAGTGGTAGAGAGGTTGGAAATGTACAAAGCTAGGAAGCAAGCCAGACAGAATTCTAGAGAGGCAGTCAGTTATGCAATTATGAAATATAGAATGCCAGGATGCAATAAAGAAAGAATTAAGTGAAGGTAGACAGGTAGAGAGGTGGTAAACGTACAAAGCCAGGAAAAAAGCAAGCAAGAATTTTAGGGATGTAGAGAAGTAGTGAGGTAGACAGGTAGGAAATATAAAAATCTAGTAAGAAAGCAAGAAAGGACTGTAGGGTGGTAGAGAGGTAGAAAGGTAGGAAATGTTCAAAGCTAGGAAGGAAGCAAGCAAGACTTTAGGGAGGTAGAGATGTAGAAATGTAGAGAGGTAGGAAATGTACAAAGCCATTAAGGAAGCAGTGAAGAATTCTAAGGAGGTTGAGAGGTAGAGGTGTAGGAAATGTAGGTAGCTATGAATCAAGCAAGCAAGAACTCTCGGGAGGTAGAGAGGTAGAGAGGTAGAGAGTCATATGTGTACAAAGCTAAGAAGAAAGCACGCAGGAATTTTAGGGAGGTAGATAGGTAGAGAGGAGGGAAATGTACAAAGCTAGGAAGCAAGCTAGAAGGAATTCTAGGGAGTTAGAGAGGTGGAGAGGTAGAGAGGTAGGAAATGTACAAAGCTAGCAAGCAAGCACGCAGGAATTCTAGGGTGGTTGAGAGGTAGCGAGGTAGAGAGGTAGGAAATGTACAAAGCTAGGTAGCAAGTATGCAAGTATTCTGGGGACATAGACAGGTAGAGTGCTTGAGAGGCACTAAATGTACAAAAATAGGAAGCAAAGCAAGAAAGAATTCTAGGAGGTAGAGATGTTGAGAGGTAGAGATGTACAGATGTAGGCAATGTACAAAACTAGGAAGGAAGCAAGAAAGTATTCAAGGGAAGTAGAGAGGTGAAGAGGTGGGAAATGTACAAAGCTAGGAAGCAAGCAAACAAGAATTCTAGCGAGGTTGACAGGCACAGAGGTATAGAGGTGGGAAATGTACAAAGGTAGGAAGCATGCATGCAAGGTTTTAGGGAGGTAGATAGGTAGAGAGGCAGTGAGGTAGGAAATGCACAAAGCTATTAAGGAAGCAATAAAGAATTCTAGGGAGGTAGACAGGTAGAGAGGTAGGAAATGTGCAAAGTTAGGAAGCAAGCAAGAAAGAATTCTCAGGAGAAAGAGTGGTGGAGAGGTAGGAAATGTGCAAAGCTAGGAAGCAAGCAAGAAAATTCTAGGGAGGTAGAGAGGTAGAGAGGTAGGAAATGTACAAAGCTAGGAAGCAAGCAAGAAGGAATTCTGGGGAGGTATAGAGGTATAGTGGTAGAGAGGTAGGAAATATGGAAATATAGGAAGCAAGCAGGCAAGAATACTATGACGGTAGAGAGTTAGAGAGTTAGAGAGGAAGGAAATTCAGAAAGATAGGAAGCAAGCAAGCAAGAATTCTAGGGACGTAGAGAGGAAGAGATGTAGAGAGTTAGGAAATGTACATAGCTAGGAAGCAAGCAGGAACGAATTCTAGGGAGGTAGAGAGCTAGAGAGGTAGAGATTTGTGAAATATACAAACCCAGGAAGGAAGCAAGAAGAATTCTATGGAGGTAGATAGCTAGAGAGTTAGAGAGGTATGAAATACACAGACATAAGACGGACGCAAGAAAATTTTAGGGAGAATAGATTTAGAGAGGTGGGAAATATAGAAAGTTAGGAATCAAGCAAGAATGAATTCTAGGAGGTAGAGAGATAGAGGGGTTGTGATGTCGGAAATGTACAAAGCTAAGAAGGAAGCAAGCAATTATTCTAGGTAGGTAGAGATGTAGAGAGAGACAAATTGTGCAAAGCAAGCAAGAATGCAAGAAAGAATTCTAGGGAGGTGGAGAGGTAGAAAGGAAGAGATTTGGGAAATATACAAAGCTAGGAAGCAAGCAAGAAAGAATTCTACAGAGGTAGAGAGGGAGAGAGTTAAGAAATGTACAAAGCTATGAAGGAAGCAAGAAATAATTCTAGGGAGGTAGAGAGCCAGAGAGGAAGAGTGGTAGGATATGTACAAAGCTAGAAAGCAAGCAAGCAAGTATTCTAGGGAGGTACAGAGGTAGAGTGGTATAGAGGTAGGAAATATTGAAATCTAGGAAGCAAGCAAGCAAGAATTCTAGGGAGGTAGAGAGGTAGAGAGGCATGAATTGTAGAAAGCTAGGCATCAAGCAAGCAAGAATTCTGGAAGGTAGAGAGGTTCAGAGGTAGGAAATGTACCAAGCTAGGAAGGCAGTTAGAAAGAATACTAGGAAGTTAGAGAGGAAGTGAGGTAGGAAATGAAGAAAGATACGAAGCACAGAGTAAAGAATTCTAGGGAGGTAGAGTGGTAAAGATGTAGAGATGTAGGACATGTACAAAGCTAGGACGCAAGGAAAAAAGAATTCTAGGGAGGTAGGGAGGGAGAGAGGTAGAGAGTTAGATAGGTGGGAAACGTAGAAAGCTAGGAAGCATGCAAGAAAGTATTTTAGGGATGTAGATAGGTAGAGCGGTTGCAAATGTTCAAAGATAGGAAGCATGTAAGAAAGAATTCTAGGGAGGTAGAGAGGTAGAGTGGTAGAGTGGTGGGAAATGTACAAAGCCAGGAAGCAAGAAAGAAAGAATTCTCGGGAGGTAGAAAGTATACTGGTACTGAGGTTGGAAATGTAGAAAGATAGGAAGTAGGCAAGAAAGAATACTATGCAGGTAGAGAGGTAGAGTGTTAGAGTGGTAGGAAATGTGCAAATTTAGGATGAAAGGAAACAAGAATTCTAGGCAGGTAGAGAGGTAGGAAATTTACAAAGCCACGAAGAAAGCATGGAAGAATTCAAGGGAGGTATGGAGGTACAGAGGTGAGAAACGTACAATGCCAGGAAGAAAGCAGGAAAGAATTCTAGGGAAGTAGAGAGGTAGAGTGTAGGGAGGTATGAAATGTCAAACGCTAGGAAGCAAGGAATAGAGGATTCTAGGGTGGTAGAGAGGTAGTGAGGTAGGAAATCTACAATGCTAGGAAGGAGTGAAGCAAGCAAGAATTCTGAGGAGGTAGACAGGTGTAGAGGTATGAAATGTATAAAGCTAGGAAGCAGAGAAGAAAGAAATCTAGGGAGGTAGAGAGGTAGAGATGAAGGAAATGCACTAAGCTAGGAAGAGAGCAATAACGATTTCGAGGGACGTAGAGAGGTGGAGAGGTAGAGAGGTGGGAAGTGTACAAAGCTAGGAAACAAGCAAGAAATAAATCTAGGTAGTTAGATATGTAGAGCAGTAGGAAATGGACAAAGCAAGGAAGCAAGCGAAAAGATTTCTAGGGAGGTAGATAGGTATAGTGTTAGAGAGGTAGGAAGAGTACAAAGCTAGGTAGCAAGCAAGAAAGATTTCTAGGTAGGTAGAGAGGTAGAGAGGTAGGAAATGTACAATGCTAGAAAGCACGTAAGCAAGAAGTCTAGGGAGGTAGACAGGATAAGATGCACAGATGTAGAAAACGTACAAAGCTAGGAAGCAAGCAAGTAGGAATTCTAGGGAGGTAGAGTCGTAGAGTATTGGGATATGTGCAAAACTAGGAAGCAACCAAGAAAGAATTCTAGGGACGTAGATAGGTAGAGAGGTCGGAAATATACAATGCAGGAAGCAAGAAAGCAAGAATTCTACAGAGAAAGTGAGGTACAGAGGTAGAGCGGCAGGAAATGTAAAAAGCTAGGAAGCAAGACAGAAATAATACTAGGGAGGTAGAGAGGTAGTAAATGTACAAAGCTAGGAAGAAAATAGGCAAGAATTCTAGGTAGGTAGAGAGGTAGAGAAGTAGGAAGTGTACAAAGCTAGGAAGCAAGCATGCATGAATTCTAGGGAGGTAGAGAAGTACAGAGGTAGGAAACATACAAAGCTAGAAAGCAAGCCTGCAAGAACTCTAGGGATGTAGAGTGGTAGAGATGCAGAGTGGTGGGCAACATACAAAGCTAGAAAGGTATCAAGAAATAATTCTTCTGAGGTAGAAAGGTAGAGAGGTAGAGCGGTGGGAAATATACCAAGCTAGGAAGGACACAAGAATGAATTCTAGGGAGGTAGAGAGGAAGAGAGGTAGAGATGTAGGAAATGTACAAAGCTAGGAAGCAAGCAAGCAAGAATTCTAGGGAGGTAGAGAGGTAGAGAGGTGGGAAATATACAAATCTAGAAAGGAAGAAAGAAAGAATTCCAGTAGGGTGGGAGGTAGAGGGGTATTGAGGTGGGAAACAAAAAAAGCTAGAAAGCAAGCAAGAAAGAATTCTAGTGAGGTTGAGAGTTAGAGAGGTAGAGACGTGGGAAGCATACCAAGCTAGGAAGCAAGCAAGAAAGAACTATAAGGAAATATAGAGACAGGGAGGTAGGAAATGTACAAAGCAAGAAAGAATTCTGGGGAGGTAGAGAGATAGAGAGTTAGGAAATGCACAAAGCTAGGAAGCTGGCAAGAAAGAATTCTAGGGAGGTAGATACGTAGAGAGGTAGGAAATGAACAAAGCTAGTAAGGAAGGAAGTAATAATCCCAGATAGGAAGGGAGGAATAGTGGTAGAGAGTTTGGATATGTAGAAAGGTAGGAAGCAAGCAAGAAAGAATTCTACGGAGGTAGAGGGGTAGAGTGGCAGATAAATGGGAAATGTACAGACCTAGGAAACAACGAAGAAAGAATTCTAGGTAGGTAGAGAGGTAGAGAGATTGAGACGTGTGAAATATACAAAGCTAGAAAGGAAGCAAGAAAGTATTCTAGTGAGGACGAGAGGTAGAGGGGTAGAGAGGTGGGAAAAATATGAAGCTAGAACGGATCCAAGAAAGAATTCTATTGAGTTAGAGAGGTAGAGAGGTTGAGACGTGGGAAATGTTCAAAGCTATAAAGCAAGAAAGAAAGAATTCTAGGGAGGTAGAGAGGTAGACAGGAAAAGAGATACGAAATTTTCAATGCTATTGACAAGCAAGCAAGAATTCTAGGGAGGCAGAGATGTAGATTGTTAGGAAATGTACAAAGGTTAGAAGCAAGAAAAAAATAATTTTACGGATTCAGAGAGGTAAAGAGGTAGGAAATGTACAGAGCTACGAAGCAAGCAAGAACGAATTCTAGGGAGGTAGAGAGGAAGAGAGGTAGAGATGCAAGAAATGAACATAGGTAGGAAGAAAGCAAGAATGAATTCTAGGGAGGTGGAGAGGTAGATAGCTAGAATACTATGCAGGTAGAGAGGTAGGAAATGAGGAATGATAGGAAGCAAGCAAGAAAGAATTCTAGTGAGTTAGCGCGTTAGAGATGTATGAAATGTACAAAGTTATGAAGCAAGCAAGCAAGAATTGTAGGCAGGTATAGAGCTAGAGAGGTGGGAAATTTACAGAGATAAAATGGACGAAAGAGAATTCTAGGGAGGAAGAGTGCTAGAGTGGTAGGAAATGTAGAAAGCTAGGAAGCAAGGTAGAATGAATTTTAGGAAGGGAGAGTGGTAGAGTGGTTGAGATGTAGGAAATGTACAATGCTAGGAAGTTACCAATAAAGTATTTTATGGAGGTGGAAATGTAGAGAGATAAGAAATGTACAAAGTTAGGAAGCAAGCAACCAAGAATTCTAGGGGCGTACACAGGTAGATAGGTAGAGAGGCAGGAAATGTACAATGGTAGGAAGGAAGCAAGAAAGAATTCTAGGGTGGTAGAGAGGTAGGGATTTGGGAAATATACAAATCTAGGAAGGAAGCAAGAAGGAATTCTAGGGAGGTAGAGACGTATGTAGGTAGAGAAGTAGGAAAAGTACGACGCAAGTAACAAGCAAGAAAGAATTCTACGGAGGTATAGAGTTAGAGAGGCAGGAATGGTAGAAAGCTGGGATATAAGCAAGAAGGAATTCTAGGGAGGTAGAGAGGTAGAGAGTTAGGAAATTAACAAAGCTAGTACAGAAGCATGAAAGAATTCCAGAGAGGCGGGCAGTTAGGGAGGTTGGAAAAGTTGAATACTGGGAAGCAAGCAAGAATGAATTCTAGGGAGGTACAGAGGTAAAGGTAGGAAATGGTGAATGATAGGATGCAAGGAAGGAAGAATTTTAGTCAGGAAGAAGGGTAGAGTGGTTGAGAGGAAGCAAATGTACAAAACTGGGAAGAAAGCAAGGTAGAATTATAGGGAGGTAGATAGGTAGAGAGGTAGAAAATGTACAAATCTACAAAGCAAGGAAAAAATAATTCTACTGAGGCAGCAAATTAGACAGGTAGAGTGGTAGGAAATGTACAAAGCTAGGAAGAGAGAAAGAAAGAATTCTAGGGAGGTACTGCGTTAGAGAGGTAGCAAATGTTGAAATCTAGGAAGAAAGCAAGCAAGAATTCAACACAGGTAGAGAGGCACAGAAGTAGATATGTAGGAAATGTACAAAGCTAGGAAGCAAGCAAGAAAGAATTCTAGGGAGGTAGAGTGGTAGAGATGTGAGAAATGTACAACGCCGGGAAGTAAGCATGAAAGAATACTAAGGAGGTAGGGAGGAAGAGATGTAGCAAGGTGCAAAATGTCCAACGCTAGGAAGAAAGCAAGCACCAATTCTAGGGAGGTAGAGAGTTAGGAATTGTAGAAAGCTAGGCATCATGGAAGCAAAAATTCAGGGGAAGTAGAGAGTTTGAGAGGTAGGAAATGTACAAAGCTAGGAAGCAAGCAAGAAATAATTTTAGGGAGGTAGATAGGTAGGGAGGTAGGAATTGTACAAAGCCAGGAAGCAAGCAAGCAAGAACTCTAGAGAGGTAGAGAATTGGAGAGGTAGTCATGTAGGAAATGTACAAAGCTAAGAAGCAAGCAAGCAAGTAGTCTATGCAGGTAGAGAGGGAGGTAGAGGGGTCGGAAATGTACAAAGATAGGACAGAAGCGAGAAGGAATTCAAGGGAGGCAGAGAGGTAGAGAGGTGAGAAACGTAGAAAGACTTGAAGCAAACATGAAAGAAATCCAGGGAGGTAGAGAGGTAGAGATGAAGAGAGGTAGGAAATGTGCAAAACTAGGAAGGAAGCAAGAAAAAATTCTAGGCAGGTAGACTGGTGGGGAGGTAGGAAATCAACAAAGCTAGGAGGCAGCAAGAAAGAATTCCAGGGAGATGGAGAGGTAGAGAGGAAGGAAATTAGGAAAGCTAGGAAGCAAGCAAGCAAGAGTTCTAAGGAGGAAGGGAGGAAGAGAGGTGGGAAATATACAAATGTAGGAAGCACGCAAGGAAGGTGCCTTTAGCCACCTCTAGGGAGGTAGAGATGTTTAGAGGTAGGAAATGTGCAAAGCTAGGAAGCAAGCAAGCAAGAAATATAGGGAGGTAGAGAGTTAGAGAGGAAGATGATGTAGGAAATGCACAAACCTAGGAGGCCAGCAAGAAAGAATTATAGGGAGGTAGAAAGTTAGAGAGGTAGAGAGGTGGGAAATGTACAAAGCTTGGAAGTATGCATGAAATAATTCGAGTGAGGTAGAGAGGTGAGAAATGTACAAATATTGGAAGCAAGAAAGAAAGAATTCTAGAGAGGTAGAGAGGTAAAGAGCTATGAAATGTAGCAAGCCAGGAGTAAAACAAGCAATAATTCGAGTGAGGTAAAGAGGTTGAGAAATAGGAAAAGTAGATAGCTAGGAAGCAAGTAAGAAGGAATTGTCGGGAGGTAGAGAGAATCAGAGGTAGGAGTTGTAAAAAGCGAGGCATGAAGCAAAAAATAATTCTGCTGTGATAGAGAGGTTGAAAGGTAGGAAATGTACAAAGCTAGTAACCAAGGATAAAAGAATTCTATGGAGGCAGGTAGGTTGAGTGGTAGGAATTGTCAACAGCTAGGCTGCAAGTAAGCAAGAATTCAAGGGAGGCAGATAGTTAGAGAGGTAGCAAATGTACAAAGCTAGGAAGCAAGCAAGCAAGAAGTCTAGGGAGGTGGGGAGGTGGAGAGGTAGAGATGTAGGAACTGTACAAAGCTATGAAGCAAGGAAGAATTTATACTTGGTAGGTAGGTAGGCATAGAGGTTGGAAAATATACAAAACTACGAAGCAAGTAAGAAGGAATACTAGGGAGGTAGAGAGGTAGAGAGGTAGGAATTGTAGAATGTTAGGCATCAAGCAAGCAAGAATTCTGGGGAGGCTGAGAGGTTTAAAGGTAGGAAATGTGCAAAGCAAGGAAGCAAGGAAAAAAGAATTCTATGGAGAAAGTGTGGTAGTGTGGCAGGAAATGTACCGAGCTAGGAAGCAAGGAAAAAAGAATTCTATGTAGTTAGATATGTAGAGAGGTGGGAAATGTACAAAGCTAGGAAGCAAGCAAGAAAGAATTCTAGGGAGGTAGACAGCTAGAGAGGTGGGAAATGTACAAAGCTAGAAAGTAACCAAGTGACAAATCAAGGGAGGTAGAGATGTTGAGAAGTAGAGAAGTAGGGAAAGTACAAAGCTGTGATGTATGCAAGCAAGAATTCTAGGGAGGTAGATTGGTAGAGTGGTAGGAAATGAACAAAGCTTGGCAACTGTTAAGAAATAACTCTAGGGAGGTAGAAATGCAAAGAGGTAGAGTGGTAGCAAATGTACAAAGCTAGGAATGAAGAAAGTAATAATTCTAGGGAGGTAGAGAGGTAGAGAGGTAGAGAGGCTGGATATGTACAAAGCTAGGAAGAAACACGCAAGAATTCTAGGCAGGTACAGAGATAAAGAGTTGGGAAATGTACAAAGTTAGTAAGCAAGCACGGAAGAATTCTAGGGAGGTAGGTAAGTAGAGAGGTAGCAAATGTACAAAGATGGGAAGCAAGCAAACAAGAAGTCTAGGGAGGTAGAGAGGTAGAGAGGTAGAGATGTACGAAATGTACAAAGCTAGGAAGCAAGCAGGAACGAATTCCAGGGAGATAGAGCGGTAGAGATGTAGATAGGTGGGAAATGTACAAAGATAGGAAGCATGCAGGAAAGAATTTTAGGGAGGCAGATAGGTAGAGACGGGGGAAATGTACAAAGCTATGAAGCATGCAAGAAGGAATTCCTGGGAGGTAGAGAGGTAGAGAGGTGGCAATTATACAAAACTTGGAAGCAAGCAAGAAAGAATTCTAGGGAGGTGGAGAGGGAGAGTGGTAGAGATGTAGGAAATGTACAAAGCTAGGAAGTAAGCAGGAAATAATTCTAGGGATGCAGAGTGGAAGAGAGGTAAAGATGAAGGAAATGTACAAAGCTAGGAAGCAAGCAAGAACAAATTCTTGGGAGGTAGAGAGGAAGAGTGGCAGAGAGGTGGGAAATGTACAAAGCTAGGATGCAAGCAAGCAAGAATTCTAGGGAGTTAGAGAGGTAGACAGGTAGGAATTGTAGAAATCTGGTCATCAAGCAAGCAAATATTCTTGGGAAGTAGAGAGGTTGAGTGGTAGGAAATGCACAATGATAGGAAGCAAGGAAAAAAGAATTCTATGGAGGCAGAGATACAGAGAAGTAGGAAAAGTACAATGCTAGGAAGCAAGAAAAAAGAATTCTACAGTGGCAGAGAGGTAGAGAGTCAGGAAATGTAGAAGGCTAGGGTTCAAGCAAGCATTAATTCTAGATATGTAGACAGGTAGGGAGGAAGAGATGCAGCAAATGTAGAAAATTAGGAAGCATGGAAGATAGAACTCTAGGGAGGTAGAGAGTTATAGATGTAGAGATGTGGGAAATTTATTAAGCTAGGAAACACGCCATAAATAATTCCAGGCAGGTAGATAGGTAGAGAGGTGGGAAATGTACAAAGCCAAGAAGTAAGCATGAAAGAATTCTAGGGAGGCAGGGAGGTGGAGATGTAGTGAGGTAGGAAATGTCCAAAGCTAGGAAGCAAGAGAGCATGGATTCTGAGGAGGTAAAGAGGTAGAGAGGTAGGAATTGTAGAAAGCTAGGCTTCAAGCAAACAAGAATTCTGGGGAGGTAGATAGGTTGACACGTAGGAAGTGTACAAAGGTAGGAAGCAGGAAAAAAGAATTCTATGAAGATAGAGAGGTAGAGAAGTTGGAAATGTGCAAAGCTAGGATGCAAGCAAGAAAGAATTCCAGGGAGGTAGGGTGGTAGAGAGGTATGAAATGTATAAAGCTAGGAAGCAAGCAAGAAAGCATTATAGGGTGGTAGAGAGGAGGAGAGGTAGAGATGTAGGAAATGTTCAAAGTTAGGTAGCAAGCAAGAAAGTATTCTAGGGAGGTAGATGAGTAGAGAGGTGGGAAATGTACAAAGCTAGGATGCAAGCAAGAAAGAATTCTAGGGAGGTAGAGATGTAGGGAGGTAAGAATTGTAGAAAGCTAGGCATCACGCAAGCAAGAATTCTTTGGAGGTAGAGAGGTTTAAAGGTAGGAAATGTACAAAGATAGGAAGCAGGGAAAAAAGAAATCTATGGAGAAAGAGAGGTAGCGAGGTAAGAAATATACAAAGCTAGGAAGCAAGCACGCAAGAATTCTAGGGATGTAGAGTGTTAGAGAGGTAGGAAAAGTAAAAAGTTAGGAGGTAAGCAAGGAACAATTCTAGAGAGGTAGAGAGGTAGAAGTGTAGGAAATGTGCAAAGCTAGGAAGCAAGCACGCAAGAATTCCAGAAGATAAAGATGTCGAGAGGTAGGAAAAGTACGAAGATAAGAAGCAAGCAAGTAAGAATTCTAGGGAGGTAGATAGCGAGAGACGTAGAGAGGTGGGAAATATACAGAGATAAGATGGAAGAAAATTCTAGCGTGGAAGAGACCTAGAGAGGTAGAAAATGTGCAAAGCTAGGATGCAAGGTGGAATGAATTTTGGGGAGTAAGAGAGGTAGAGTGGTTGAGATGTAGGAAAAGTACAAAGCTAGGAAGGAATCAAGAAAGTATTTTATGGAGGTGGAGAGGTAGAGAGATAAGAAATATACAAAGTTAGGAGGCAAACAAACAAGAATTCTAGGGAAGCACAAAGGTAGAGAGGTAGAGAGGCAGGAAATGTACCACGGTGGGAAGTGAGTAAGAAAGAATTCTAGGGAGGTAGAGATGTAGAGAGGTAGAGATTTGGGAAATAGACAAATATAGGAAGGAAGAAAGAAAGAATTCTAGGGAGGTAAGAGGTGGATAGGTAGAGATATAGGAAAAGTGCGACGCTTGTAGCAAGCAAGAAAGTATTCTACGGAGGTATAGAGCTAGAGAGGCAGAAAACATAGAAAGCTGGGATTTAAGCAAGAAAGAATTCTAGGGATGTAGAGAGATAGAGAGTTAGGAAATTTACAAAGCTAGGACCGAAGCAAGAAATAATTGTTGGGAGGTAGAGAGCTAGAGAGGTAGAGTGGTAGGAAATGTACAAAGCTAGGAGTCAAGCAAACAAGAAATACAAGGAGGTAGACAGGTTGAGAAGTAGAGAGGTAGGAAATGTACAAAGCTAGGACTCAAGCACAGCTGGGAAGCAAGAAAGCAAGAATTCTAGGGAGGTAGAGAGTTTGAGAGTTAGAGAGGTGGCAAATGTACAAAGCTGGGAAGCAAGAAAGAGATAATTGTAGGGTGGTAGAGAGGTAGAGAGGTATGAATTGTACAAAGCTATGAAGCAAGCAAGCAAGAAATCTAGGGAGGTAGATAGGTAAAGATGTAGAGGTGTAGCAAATGTACAAAGCTAGGAAGGAAGCAAGAAAGAATTCTACGTAGGTAGAGAGGTAGAGTGGAAGAGAGGTGGGAAATGTACAAACCTAGGAAACAACCAAGAAAGAATTCTAGGTATGTAGATAGGTAGACAGGGAGGAAATGTACAAAGCTAGGTAGCAAGCAAGAAAGAAGAGCAGGGATGTAGAGAGGTACAGAGGTAGAGCGGTAGGAAATGTACAAGTCTAGGAAGCAAGAAAGAAATAATTGTAGGCAGGTAGGGAGGTATAGATGTAGAGAGGATGGAACTGTAGAAAGCTGGGAAGCAGGCAAGAAAGAATTCTAGGGAGTTAGATACGTAGAGAGGTAGGAAATGAACGAAGCTAGGATGGAAGGAAGTAATAATTCTAGAGAGGTAGAGAGGTATAGTGGTAGAGATTTTGGAAATGTAGATGTGTAGGAAGCAAGTAAGAAAATATTCTAGAGAGGTAGAGAGGTATAGTGGTAGAGAAGTGGGAATTGTACGAACCTAGGAAACAACCGAGAAAGAATTCTAGGGAGGTAGACAGGTAGAGATGTTGAGAACTCTGAATTATACAAATATAGAAAGGAAGTAAGAAAGAATTCTAGTGAGGTAAAGAGGTAGAGATGTAGAGATGTGGGAAATATACGAAGCTAAGAAGGACGCAAGAAAGAATTCTAGGGGGGTGGAGAGGTTGAGATGTGGGAAATGTACAAAGCTATGAAGCAAGAAAAAAAAAGAATTCTAGGGAGGTAGAGAGGCAGACAGGAAGAGATATATGAAATTCATTATGCTATTGACAACCAAGCAAGAATTCTAGGGAGGCAGAGATGTAGAGAGGTAGGAAATGTACAAGGTTATGAAGCAAGCAAGAACGAATTCTAGGGAGGTAGAGAGGAAGAGAGGTAGAGATGTAGGAAATGTACAAAGCTAGGATGCAAGCAATAAAGAATTTTAGGGAGGTAGACACGTAGAGAGGTAGGAAATGAACAAAGCTATGAAGGAAGAAAGTAATAATTCTAGAGAGGTGGAGAGGTATAGTGGTAGAAATGTTGGAAATGTAGAAAGCTAGGAAGCAAGCAATAAAAAATTTTATGGAGGCAGATATGTTGAGAGGTAGGAAATGTCGAAAGATAGACTGCAAGCAAGCAAGAATTCAAGGGAGTTAGAGAGGTAGAGATGCAGAGATTTAGCAAATGCACAATGCTAGGAAGCAAGGAAGAAAGAATTCTAGGGTGGTAGATAGTAAGAGAGGTAGGGAATGTGCAAGGCTAGGAAGCAAGCAAGGAGGAATTCTAGGGAGGAAGGGAGGTAGGGAGGTACGAATTGCAGAAAGTTAGGCATCAAGCAAACAAGAATTATTTGGAGGTAGAGAGGTTTAAAGGTAGGAAATGTACAAAGATAGGAAGCAAGGAAGAAAGAATTCTATTGACAAAGAGAGGTAGAGAGGTAGGAAATGTACAAAGCTAGGAAGCAAGCTCTCAAGAATTCAAGGGAGGTAGAGAGTTAGGGAGGTTGGAAATGTGCCAAGCAAGGAAGCAACCAGAAAGAATTCTAGGGAGGTAGATAGGTAGAGAGGTAGGAAATGTGCAAAGCTAG
>VXAV01004551.1:13454-44184 GCA_013399715.1 Alectura lathami
GGTCGTGGGCTGGGGTCTCTGGGATGAAGTCAGGAGTCTTCCTCACTGTGCCTCTTGACCCCTGGCACAGAAAAATCTGAGTTGGCTGTTCTCCAAACAGCAGAGACGGTCTTAACCAGACAGAAGTACTAAATGGCCTTGCAGAGCTTCAAACTATGACAAACACGTGGCTTGTGTAGATTACAAGTAGTTACTGGGGCCTATTTAACCTTGGCAGGCCAAGAAGGCAACATCTTACTTTTAATTCAGCTTCTAGTATTCTATTCCCTGTATCAGTAGGAAACGTAAAAAGCTATGAAGCAAGCAAGCCCGAATCCTGTGGAGGTAGAGAGGCGGGGAGGGAGGAAATGTACAAAGCCAGGAAGCAAGCAATCAAGAATTCTAAGGAGGTACAGAGGAAGAGGGATAGAAAATGTACACACGAAGGAAGCAAGGAAGAAAGAATTCCAGGGAGGTAGACAGGTAGAGAGGTAGGAAATGTGCAAAGCTAGTAATCAAGCAAGAAAGAATTCTCGGGAGGTAGATATGTAGAGAGATAGGAAATGTACAAAGCTATGAAGTGATGCGCGAAAACAAGCTCTATAACTCAGAAAGTTATAAAGCGGGTATGTTTATTACAGCNAAGAGGGGTAGGAAATGTACAAAGGTAGGAAGCAAGGAAGAAAGAATTCCAGGGAGGTAGAGAGGTAGGAAATGTACAATGCTAGGAAGCAAGCAAGAATGAACTCCGGGGAGGAAGGGAGGAAGAGATGTGTGAAATGTACAACGCTAGGAAGCAAAAAAGAAAGAATTTTATGGAGGTAGAGAGGCAGAAAGTTCGAGAGGTGGGAATGTGCAAAGCCACGAAGGAAGAAAGAAAGAATTGAAGGGAGGAAGAGAGGTAGAGAGATTGAGATGTAGGAAATGTACAAAGCTAGGAAGCAAGCAAGAACAGTTCTAGGGAGGCAGAGAGGCAGAGAAGTAGAGAGGTAGGAAATGTACAAAGCCAGGAATCAAGCAAGAAAGAGTTATAGGGAGGTAGAGAGGTAGAGAGGTGGGAAATGTGCTAAGCCACAAACAAGCAAGAAAGAATTCTATGGAGGTAGAGAGGCAGAGAGGTAGAGAGGTGGGAAATGTACAAAGCTAGGAAGCAAGCTAGAACGAATTCTACGGAGGTAGAGAGGTAGAGAGCTTGAGAGGTGGGAAATGTAGAAAGCTATGAAGTAAGCAACCAATAATTCTAGGGAAGTAGTGAGGGATAGAGGTAGAGAGTTATGAAATGCACAAAGCCAGCAAGCAATCAAGAAAGATTTCTAGGGAAGTAGAGAGGTAGAGGGTTAGACAGTAAGGAAACGTACAAAGCTAGGAAGCAAGCAAGAAAGAATTCTAGGGAGGTAGGGAGGTAAAGAGGTAGGAAATGTACAAAGCCGGGAAGCGAGCAAGTAAGAATTATAGGGATTTAGAGATGTAGAGAGGTAGACAGGTGGGAAATGTGCAAACCTATGAAGCAAACATGAAAGAATTCAAGGGATGTAGAGAGTTAGAGAGGTAGAGAGGTAGGAAATGTACAAAGCTAGGAAGTAAGTAAGCAAGAATTCCAGGGAGGTAGAGAGGAAGAGGGGTAGGAAATGTACAAAGGTAGGAAGCAAGGAAGAAAGAATTCCAGGGAGGTAGAGAGGTAGGAAATGTACAATGCTAGGAAGCAAGCAAGAAAGAATTCTAGGGAGGTAGGGAGGTAAAGAGGTAGGAAATGTACAAAGCCGGGAAGCGAGCAAGTAAGAATTATAGGGATTTAGAGATGTAGAGAGGTAGACAGGTGGGAAATGTGCAAACCTATGAAGCAAACATGAAAGAATTCAAGGGATGTAGAGAGTTAGAGAGGTAGAGAGGTAGGAAATGTACAAAGCTAGGAAGCAAGTACGCCGAAATTCTTGTTAGGTAAAGGGGTAGAGAGGCAGGAAATGAACAAAGGTAGGAATCAAGCAAGAAAGAATTCTAGGGCGGTAGAGAGGTTGAGACGTACGAAAATTAAAAAGGCAGGAAGCAAGCAAGGAAGAATTCTACGGAGGCAGTGAGGAAGAGGAGGGAAAAGTCAAATGATAGGAAGCAAACAAGAAAGAATATCAGGCAGGTAGAGAGGAAGAAAGGTAGAAAATGTTAAAAGCTAGGAAGCAAGCAAGAAAGAATTCTATGGAGGTAGAGAGGTAGAGGGGTAGGAAATGGACAAAGCTAGGAAGCATCACGCAGGAATTCTGTGCAGGTAGAGAGTTAGTTAGACAGGAATTTTACAATGCTTGGAAGCAAGGAACAAAGAATTCTAGTGAGGTAGAGAGGATGAGAGGTATGAAAGGTACGAAGGTAGGAAGCAAGTAAGAATGAATTGAAGGGAGGTAGATAGGTAGAGAGATAGGAAATGAAGAAAGCTAGGAATGAACCAAGAAATAATTGTAGGGATGTCTAAAGGTATATAGGTAGGAAATGTACACAGCTAGGAAACAAGCAAGCAAAAATTCTAGGGAGATAAGGAGATGGAGATGTAGGAAATGTACACAGATGAAAGCAAGCAAACAAAAATTCTAGGGAGATAAAGAGGTAGAGATGTAGGAAATGTACAAAGCTAGGAAGCAAGGAAGCTAGAACTCTAGGGAGGTATGGAGCTTGGGATGTAGGAAATATACAAAGCTAGGAAGAAAGTAAGAACGAAATCTAGGGAAGTAGAGAGGAAGAGAGGTAGCAAATGTACAAAGGTAGGAAGCAAGGAAGTAGGAATACTAGGGAGGTAGAGAGAGATGTAGGAAAAGTACAAAACTAGGAAGGAAGCATGCAGGAATCCTAGGGAGGTAGAGAGGTAGACAGGTAGGAAATGTACAAAGCTAGGAAGCAAGCAAGCTTTAATCCTACAGGGGTAGAGAGGTAGTGATGCAGGAAATGTACAAAGGTAGGAAGCAAGGAAGTAGGAATACTAGGGAGGTAGAGAGAGATGTAGGAAAAGTACAAAACTAGGAAGGAAGCATGCAGGAATCCTAGGGAGGTAGAGAGGTAGACAGGTAGGAAATGTACAAAGCTAGGAAGCAAGCAAGCTTTAATCCTACAGGGGTAGAGAGGTAGTGATGCAGGAAATGTACAAAGGTAGGAAGCAAGGAAGTAGGAATACTAGGGAGGTAGAGAGAGATGTAGGAAAAGTACAAAACTAGGAAGGAAGCATGCAGGAATCCTAGGGAGGTAGAGAGGTAGACAGGTAGGAAATGTACAAAGCTAGGAAGCAAGCAAGCTTTAATCCTACAGGGGTAGAGAGGTAGTGATGCAGGAAATGTACAAAGGTAGGAAGCAAGCAAGAAAGAATTCAAGGGATGTCGAGAGGTAGAGGGGTAGAGAGGTGGGAAATGTGCAAAGCTAGGAATAAAGCAAGAAAGAATTCTAGAAATTCTGGGGAGGTAGAGATGTTGGAAATCGACCTATCTGGGAAAAACCACGAATGAGTTCTATGGAGGTAGAGAGGCAGTTAGGCAGGAAATGTACTAAGCTAGGAAGCAATAAGCAAGAATACTAGGGAGGTATAGAGGTTAAGAGGTACAAAATGTACAAAGGTAGGAACCAAGCAAGAAAGAATTCCAGGGAACTAGAGAGGTAGAGTGGGAGGGAGGTAGGAAATGGACAAATCTAGGAAGCAAGTAAGCAAGTACTCTAGGGAGGTAGAGAGGTAGAGAGGTAGAGAGGAAGATATGTAGAAAGCTAGGAAGCATGCAAGCCTGAATCCTAGGTAGGTAGACAGGTAGAGAGGTAGGAAATGTACAAAGCTAGGAAGCAAGCAAGCAAGAATTCTAGGGAGATAGAGATGTAGAGAGGTAGGAAATGTACAAAGCTGGGAAGCATCACTCAGGAATTCTAGGGAGGTATATATGTAGTTAGGGAGGAAATGACAAAGCTAGGAAGCAGGCAAGAAAGTATTCTAGGGAGGTAGAGAGGTAGAGAGGTAGGAAATGTACAAATTAGGAAGCAAGCAAGATAGAATTCTAGGGAGGTAGAGAGGCTGAGATATACGAAATGTACAATGATTGTAAGCAAGAAAAAAAAGAATTTTAGGGAGGTAGAGAGGTAGAGATGTATGAAATTAGTATCCTAGAAATCAATCAAAGTGTATTGTAGGGAGGTATAGAGGTAGAGAGGTAGGAAACGTAGAAAGATTGGAAGCAAGCATGCAGGAATTCTAGGGAGGTGGAGAGCTAGAGTGGTAGAGTTGTAGGAGATGTACAACGCTAGGAAGCAAGAAGGAATATATTCTAGGGAGGTAGAGAGGTAGAGGCTTAGGAAATGTACAAAAGTAGGAAACAAGCAAGAAAGAATTCTAGGCATTTAGGGAGGTAGAGAGGTAGAGAAAAAGGAAATGTACAAAAGTATGAAGTAAGCAAGCAAGATTTCTAGGGAAGCAGAAAGGTAGAGAGGTAGAGAGTTAGGAAATGTACAAAGCTAGGAAGCAAGCAAGAGAGAATTCTATGGAGGTAGAGAGGGAGAGAGGTAGGAAGTGTAGAAAGCTAGGAAAGAAGAAAGTAGGAATTCTAGGGAGGTAGAGAGGTAGAGATGTGGGAAATGCACAAATCTAGGATGCAAGCAAGCCTGAATCCTAGGTAGGTTGAGAGGTAGAGACGTAGGAAATTTTCAAAGCTAGGATGAAAGCAAGAAAGTATTCTAGGGAGGAAGAGAGGTAGGAAATGTACAAAACAAGGAAGCAAGCAAGAAAGAATTCTAGGGAGGTAGAGAGGTAGAAAGGTGTAGATGTAGGAAATGTCGTAAGCTAGGAAGCAACCAAGAATGAATTTTAGGGAAGTTGAGAGTTAGAGATGTAGAAAATGTACAAAGGCAGGACGTGAGCAAGAAAGAATTCTGGGGAGGTAGAGAGGTAGAGTGGTAAGAATTTTTCAAAGATATGAAGCAAGATGGAACTAATTCTTGAGAGGTAGAAATGTAGAGAGGTATGAAATTTACAAAGGTAAGAATAATGGAGGAAAGAATTCTAGAGATATAGACAGGTAGTGAGCTAAGAAATCTACAAGCTAGGAAGCAAGAAAACAAGAAAAGAAATAGGAAGAGATGTAGAGTTTTAAAAATTCTATGATGATAGGAAGGGAGTAAGAAAGAATTATACAGATGTAGAAAGGTATAGATGTAAGAAGTCTACAAAGCTAGGAAGCAAGAAATATATGATTCTAGAGAAGTGGAGAGCTAGAGAGGTAAGAAATCTACAAAGCCAGCAAGCCAGAAAGAAAGAATTCTTAAATGGTAGAGAGATAGAGAGGTAAGAAATCTACAAAGCCAGCAAGCAAGAAAGAAATAATTTCGGAAAGGTACAGAGGTAAGAAATCTACAAACTTGGAAGCAAGAATGAAAGAATTCTTGAGAGGCAGAGTGGTAGAGAGTTAAGAAATCTACAAAGCTAGAAAGCAAGAAAGAAAGAAATAAAGAGAGGTACAGAGTTAGAGATGTAGAGAGGTAAGAAAACTTGAAAGCTAAGAAGTGGAAAGAAAGAATACAAGTAGCGATAGAGAAGTAGAGAGGTGAGAAATATGCAAAGCTATGAACTAAGAAAGAAATAATTCCAGAGAGATAGACAGCTAGAGTGATAGAGAGGAAGGAAGTCTACAAAGCTAGGAAGCAACAAAGAAATAATTCTGGGGAAATAGATTTGTAGAGTGGTAAGAAATCTACAATGTTTGGAAGCAAAATAGGAAGAATTCAGAGAGGTAGAAATGCACAGTTGTAAGAAATCTACAAAGCTAGGTAGAAAGGAAGTGAGAATTCTATAGAGTTAGAGAGGTATTTAGGTAGACAGGTAAGAAATCTGCAAAGCTAGGAAGCAAAAAAGAGAAGTAGAGAGGTAGAGAAGAAAGATAAATACAAAGCTAGGAAGCAAGAATGAAAGAATTCAAGAGAGGATGAGTGGTAAGAAATCTACACAGCCTGGAAGCAGGAAAGAAATAATTCTAGAGAGATACAGTCTTAGAGAGGTAAGAAATCTACAAAGCTATTAAGTAATAATGAGAGAATTCAATATTGATAGTGAGGTAGAGAGATGAGAAATATAGAATGATACGGAGCAAGTAGGAAAGATCTGTACAGAGGTAGAGAGGTAGAGAGGTAGGTAATATACAAAGTTAGGAAGCAGGAAAAAAGAATTCCAGAGAGGTAGAGAATTACAGTGGTAAATTATCTAAAAAGCTAGGAAGAAAGGAAGAAAGAGTTCTAGGTAGGTGGAGAGGGAGGGAGGTAAGAAATATACCCAGCTAGGGAGCTAGAAAGACAGAAATAAAGAGAGGTCAATCGGTAGAGATGTAGAGAGGTAAGAAATCATCAAAGCTAAGAAGTAAGTAAGAAAGAATACAATGAGTTAGAGAAGTAGAGAGATGAGAAATCTGCAAAGCTATGAACTAAGAAAGAAATAGTTCCAGAGAGGTAGACATTCAGAGATGTGGAGAGGAAAGATACCTACAAAACTAGGAAGCAAGGAAGAAAGAATTCCAGAGAGATATGGTTGTAGAGAGGTAAGAAATCTTGAAAGCTAGGAAGCAAAAGAGAAAGAATTCCAGAGAGGCAGAGAGGTAGAGATGTACAGATGCAAGAAATCTACAAAGACAGGATCGAGAAAGAAAAGAATTCCAGAGAGTTAGAGATGTACACTGGTAAGAAATCAACAAATTTAGGAATAAAGAAAGATATAATTCTAGAGAGTTAGAGAGGTAGAGGGGTAGAGAGATAAGAAATCTACTAAGCTTAAGAAAGAAAGAAAAAATGCTGCAGACGTAGTGATGTAGAGAGGTAACAAATCTACAAAGCCAGGTAGAGAGGCAGAGATATTCTAGAGAGGCAGAGATATAGAGATGTAGAGAGGTAAGAAATCTACAGAGCTAGGAAGCAAGCAAGAAAGAAATCCAGAGAGATTGAGAGGTAGAGCGGTAAGAAATCTACAAATATAGAATGCAAGAAGGAAATAATTCCTGTGATGTAGAGAGGCAGAGAGGTAAGAAATCCACAAAGCTAGGAAGCAACAAAAAATTATTCTAGCGATGTAGTGAGGTAGAGATGTAGACATGTAAGAATTCTACAAAGCTAGGAAGCAAGAAATAAAGAATTCTAGAGTGGCAGAGAGGTAGAGAGGTAAGAAATCTACAAAGCTAGGAAGCAAGAGAGAAAGAATTCTAGAGAGGTAGAGAGTTAGAAAGGTAAGAAATCTACAAAGGAGGGATGCAATAACAAAGAATTCTGAGAGGTAAAGAAGTAGAGAGGTAAGTAATCGACATAGTTAGGAGGGAAGAAATAAAAAATGGTCGAGATGTAGAGACATACAGAGGTAAGAAATCTACATAGCAGGAAGGAAGAAAAGAAGAATTCTAGACAGGTACATAGTTAGAGACGTATGGCATCTAGAAAGCCAGGAAGCAAGCAAGCAAGTATTCTAGAGAGTTAGAGACATAGAGATGTAGAGAGGTAAGAATTCTACAAATCCAGGAAGCAAGCAAGAAAGAATTCTAGAGAAGTAGAAAAGTAGTGATGTGATAAATCAACAAAGCTATTAAGCAAGAAAGTATGAATTGTATAGAGGTAGTGCGGTAGAGAGGTAGAGATGTATGAATTCATAGAAGCTAGTAAGCAAGTAAAAATAATACAAGAGAGGAAGAGAGCTAGAGAGGTAAGAAATCTTCAAAGCTAGGATGCAAGAAACAAAGTATTCAAATGAGATAGGGAGGTAGAGAGTTGAGAACTCTGCAGAGCTAGAAACTAAGAAAGAAAGAATTCCAGAGTGGTAAATAGTTAGAGAGATAGAGAGGAAAGAAATATACAAGTTAGGAAGCAAGAAAGAAGGAATTCCAGAGATACAGTGCTGCAGAGAGGTAATAAATCTACAAAGCTAGGAAGCAAAAAAGAAATAAATCTAGAGAGATATTGAGGTTGAAATGTAGAGAGGTAAGAAATCTGCAAAGCTGGAAGCGAGCAAGAAAGAATTCCAGAGAGGTAGAGAGGCAGAGAGGTAAGAAATCTGCAAAGCTTTGAAGGAAGGTAGAAAGAACACTGGAGATGTAGAGAGGTAGATGTAAGAAATCTACAAAGCAGGGAAGAAAGATAGAAAGGATTCTAGAGAGGTACAGAGGTAGACAGGTAAGAAATCTGTAAAGCTTGGAAGAAAGAAAGAAAGAAAGAAAGAAAGAAAGAAAGAAGGAAAGAAAGAAAGAAGGAAAGAAAGAAAGAAGGAAAGAAAGAAAGAAGGAAAGAAAGAAAGAAGGAAAGAAAGAAAGAAGGAAAGAAAGAAAGAAGGAAAGAAAGAAAGAAGGAAAGAAAGAAAGAAGGAAAGAAAGAAAGAAGGAAAGAAAGAAAGAAAGAAAGAAAGAAAGAATTCTAGAGAGGTAAGAAATCTACAAAGCTAGGAAGCAAGCAAGAAAGAATTCTAGAGGAGCTGAGTGGTAGAGACGTAGAAAGGTAAGAAATGTACAAAGATAGGAAGCAGGAAAGAAAGAATTCTAGTGAGGCAGAGAGGTTGAGAGTAAGAAATCTACAAAGCTAGGAAGCAAGCAAGAAAGAATTCTGTAGAGGTAGAGAGGTAGAGAGGTATGAAATCTGTAAATCAGGGATGCAATCAAGAAAGAATTCTAGAGAGTTAGAGAGGTAGAGATGTACAGGTAAGAATTCTACAAAGCTGGGAAGCAAGAAAGAAAGTGTTCTTGAGAGGTTGAGAATAGAGAGGTAAGAATTCTATAAAGCTGGGAAGCAAGTGAGAAATAATTCGAGAGAGGTAGAGAGTAAGAGAGGTAAGAATTCTACAAAGCTGGAAGCAAGCAAGAAAGAATTCTAGAGATGTAGTGAGGTAGAAAGGTAAGAAATCTACAAAGCTGCGAAGCAAGAAAGAACGAAATCAGAGAGGTAGAGAGGTAGAGAGGTAAGAAATCTTGAAAACAAGGAATCAACAAAGAAAGAATTCTGGAGAGGTAGAGAGGTTGAGATGTTCAGAGGTAAAAAATATTCAAAGCTAGGGTGAAAGAAAGAAAGAATTCAAGTGAGAAAGTGAGGTAGAGATTTGAGAATTCTACAAATCTATGAACTAAGAAAGATGGAATTTCAGAGAGGTAGAGAGAGAGAGATATAGAGAGAAAGGAAATCTACAAATCTAGGAAGCAAGCAAGCAAGAAGTCTAGAGAGATAGAGTTGTAGAGAGGTATGAAATCTAGAAACCTAGGAAGCAAAAAAGAATGAATTCTAGACAGTTAGATAGGTTGAGATTTAAGAAATCTACAAAGCTTGGAAGGAAGAAAGAAAGAATTCTGGAGAGTTAGAGATGTAGAGATGAAAGAATTCTGCAAAGCTAGGTAACAAGCAAGAAAGAATACTTGAGAGTTAGTGGAGTACTGTAGTGGCTTTTCCCTCCCCCTCTGCCGAGCAAGCTCAAGGCGGCGGGCAGCCGCCGGTGGCTGCTGGCTGAGAGTTAAAAACGGAGGGGGGGAGGGGGGGGGAAAGGGAGAAAGTTAAGAAGAAAAGTAAAAGGTAGAACTCGGGACTAAATATAACTAAACTTTGTTTATAAAAAGATGTGAAGTAGAACAATTAACTTACAGCAAAAGGTAAGGTCTCACAGACACGCCAGCGCGATCACCCCGGACCGAGCCAATCGCCCCGCGCGCCAAAAACCCCAACCGGAAAAACCCCCAAAAACCGGAAAGCTGCCCCCCCCCTACCCGCGCCAGCCCGCCAGCCCGGCGCAGACAGGACTCCGAGCGCCAGGGGCGGCCCCAGTGACTGCCCGCGCCGCGCTCTGCAGCCCCGCCGGACAGGCGCAGGGTCGCGCACCGCAGCGCCCCCTAGAGAGCAGTGTACCGTGATGTATATGCTATGGAATACTCCCATTTTCTTCCTTAACTCTGTTCTCAACCATGACAAGTACACATGTAGAGAGGTAAGAAATCTACAAAGATAGGAAGCAAGAAAGAAGGAATTAAAATGAGACTGAGAGGCAGAGAGGTAAGAAATCAACAAAGCTGGGAAGCAAGAAAGAAGAATTAAAGAGAGGTAGAGAAGTAGAGATTTAAGAAATGTACAAAGTTGGGAAGCAAGCAGGAAAGAATTCTAGAGAGGAAGAGAGGCAGAGAGGTAGAAAGGCAAGAAATGTACAAAGACAGGAAGCAGGAAAGAAAGAATTCTAGTGAAGTAGGGAGGTTGAGAGGTAAGAAATCTACAAAGCTTGGGAGCAAGCAATAAAAAATTTTAGAGATGTAGAGAGGTAGACAGGTAAGAAATCTACAAAGCTGGGAAGCAAGCAAGAAAGAATTCTAGAGAGGTAGGATGGTAGAGAGGTAAGTAATATTTAAAGCTAGGAAGCAAGAAAGATAGGATACAGATGAGATAGAGGGATAGAGATGTAAGATATTTATAAAGCTGGGAAACAAGTAAGAAATAATTTAAGAGAGGTAGAGAGTAAGAGGTAAGAAATCTACAAAGCTAGGAAGCAAGAAAGAAAGAATTCTAGAGATTTGGAGAGGTAGTGAGGTAAGAAATCTACAAAGCAAGGAAGGAACAATGAAAGAAATCAGAGAGGAGAGGCAAGAACTCTAGAAAATTAGGGAGCAACAGAGATGGAGTTCTGCAGAGATGGAGTGGTTGAGATATTTAGAGGAAAAAAAATATTCAAAGTTGGGGTGCAAGAAGGAATGAATTCAAATGAGATGTTGAGGTAGGGATTTTAGAATTCTACAATGCTGTGAACTAAGAAAGAATGAATTTCAGAGAGGTAGAGAGACAGAGAGATAGAGAGAAAAGAAATCTACAAAGATAAGAAGCAAGAAAGATAGAATTTCAGACAAGTAGTGAGGTAAATAGGTAAGAAATATGCAATGCTAGGGAGCAAGCAAGCAAGAATTCTAGAGAGGTATAGAGGTAGACATGTAGAGAGCTAAGAAAACTACAAAGATAGTAAGCCAGAAAGAAAGAATTCTAGTGAGGTAGAGAGGTAAGAAATCTTCAAAGATAGGAAGCGAGAATTAAAGAATTATAGAGAGGTAGAGAGGGAAAGAAGTAAGAAATTTACAAAGCCTGGAAAAGGAAAGAGAATTCTAGAGAGGTAGGGAGGAAAAATGTCCACAAAGCTAGTAAGAAAGAAAAAAGGAATTGTATAGATGTCGTGGGGTAGACAGGTAGAGATGTAATAATTCTATGAAGTTAGAAAGCAAGTAAGAAATAATTCTAGAAGGATATAGAGGGGTAGAGAGGTAAGAATTCTACAAAGCTAGGAAGCAAGAAAGAAAGAATTCTAGAGAGTTACACAGGTAGAGTGGTAAAAATTCTGCAAAGCTAGGAAGGCAGAAAGAAAGAATGCTGGAGATGTAGAGAGGAAAAGAGGTAAGAATTCTACAAATCCAGGTAGCAAGCAAGAAAAAATTATTGAGAGGTAGAGAGGTCGAGAACTGAGAAGTCTACAAAGCTAAAAGAATTAGCATATAGAAGAAAGAAATCTACAAAGCCTGGAAGCAAGAAATAAAGTATTCTAGAGAGATAGAGTTGTAGAGAGGAAAGGAAAATACAAAGCTGGGAAGGAAGCAAGAAAGAATTCTTGTGAGGAAGAGAGGTAGAGAGGTAAGAAATCTACAAAGCTAGGAAGGAAGAAGGAAATAAATCTATAGAGGTAGCTAGGCAGAGAGGTTAGAAATCTGCATAGGTAGGAAGGAAGAAAGAAAGAATTCCAGACAAGTAGAGAGGTAGAGTGGTAAGATACATACCAAGTCAAGAAGAAAGAAAGAAAATATTCTAGAGAGGTAGAGAAGTAGAGGGTTTGCGTGGTAATAATTCTACAACGATAGGAAGCCAGTAAAAATAATTTGGAGATGTAGAGAGGTGGAGAAGTAAGAAATCTACAAAGATAGGAAGCAAGAAAGAAGCAATTCTAGAGAGACAGAGAGGTAGAGATTTAGAGTGGTAAGTATTCGAGAAAATATTAAGGATGTAAGAAAGAGTTCTGCTGAGGTATAGAGGTAGATATTGAAGAAATCTACAGAGCTAGTAAGGAAGAAAGAAAGAAGCCTAGAGTGGTAGACAGGTAGAGAGTTATGGAATCTACAAAGATAAGAAGCAAGAAGTAAAGAATTCCAGAGAGGTAGAGAGGCAGAGAGGTAGAGAGGTAAGAAATTTACAAAGATAGGAAGCAAGAAAGAAAGGATTCTAGAGGCGTAGAGTGGTAAGAAACATACAAAGCTTGGAAGCAAGTAAGAAACAATGCTAGAGAGATAGACATGTAGAGAGGTAAGAAATCTACAAAGCTAGGAAGCAAGAAAAATAGAATTCTAGAGAGGCATAGAGATAGAGAGATAAGTAATCTAGAAAACCAGGAGCAAGCATGTAAGAAAAAATTCTAGAGAGGTAGAGATTTAGAGAGACAGAGTGGTAATAATTCTACAAAGATAGGAAGGAAGTAAGAAAATTCTCCAGAGGTAGAGTGGTGGAGTTGTACGAAATCTACAAAGCCTGGATGCAGGGAAGAAAAAATTCTAGAGAGGTAGAGGGGTAGAGAGGTAGAGATGTGAGAAATCTACAAAGCTAGAAAGCAACAAAGAAGGAATTCTAGAGTGGTAGAGTTGTAGGGGTGTTGGAAGTCTACCAAGCTAGGAAGCAATAATGAAAGAATTCATTATAAAAGAATATAATAATATATATATAATAATTTTATATATATATAATCTATGTAATATATAATAATGAAAGAATTTCATTATATACCTATAATGAAAGGTAAGAAATCTACAAAGCTAGGAAGAAAGCAAGACAGAATTCCAGAGGGGCAGAGAGGTAGAAGTGTAATGTGGTATGAATTCTACAAAGATAGGAATCAAGTAAGGAAGAATTACAGACAGGTAGAGAGATAGAGAGGTAAAAATATACCAAGATAGGAAAAAAGAAATAAATAATACTACAGAGGTGGAGAGGTAAGAATTCCACAAATCTAGGAAGTAATAAGGAAAGAATTTTAGAGAGGTAAAGAGGTAAGAAATCTGCATAGCTAGGAAGGAAGAAAGAAAGAATTCTAGAGAGGTACAGAGGTACAGAGGAAAGAAATCTACAAAGCTAGGAAGCAAGAAATTAAGAATCCTGTAGAAATGGATACGTAGTGAGTTAAAAAATCCACAAAGCTAGGAAACAAGAAAGAATAAATTTTAGAGAGGTATAGAGGGAAGTAATCAAAAAAGCTAAGAAGCAAGATAGATAGAATTCTAGAGAGTTAGAGAAGTGGAGAGGTAAGAAATGTATAAAGATAGGAAGAAAGAAAGAAAGAATTCTAGAGAAGTGGCGAGGTGGAGAGGTAGACATGTAAGAATTCTACAAAGTTATGAAGCTAGCAAGAAAGAATACTGGAGTGGCTGAGAGGTAGAGATGTATAGAGGTAAGAATTCTACAAAGATAGGAATCAAGTAAGAAAGAATTCTAGAGCGGTAGAGAGGTAGGCATGTAAAAATCTACAAAGCTAGGAAGGAAGAAACAATGAATTCTGGAGAGGTAGAGAGTTAAGAAGTCTACAAAGGCAGGAAGCAAGAAAAAGAATTCTAGAGAGGTGGACAGGTAGAGAGGTAAGAAATGTACTAAGCTATGAAGCAAGCAAGAAAGACTTTTTGAGAGGTAGATTGGTAGATAGGTAGAGATATGAAATCTCCAAAGCTAGGAAGCAAGAAAAAATAATTCCAGAGATGTAGAGAGGTAGAGAGCTAGTGTGGTAATAATTCTAGAGTAGAGGAAGCAAGTAAGAAAGAATTCTACACAGGTTCAGAGGCAGAGTGGTACGAATTCTGCAAACCTAGGAATGAAGAAGGAAACAATTCTAGAGGGGTAGATTAGTAGAGATTAGTAAGCAAGAAAGAAAGAATTCTACAGAGGAAGAGGGGTAGAATGTTAAAAATCCTACAAAGCTAGGAAGCAAGGAAGAAATTATTACAGAGGGGCAGAGAGGTAGGGATGTAGAGTGGTAAGAATTCTACAAAGACAGGAATCAAAAGGAAAGAATTATAGAGAAGTACAGAGACAGTGCGTCAAAAATATACCAAGGTAGGAAACATGAAAAAATAATTATAACGAGGTAGAGAGGTAAGAATTCTACAAAGATATGAAGCAAGCAAGAAAGAATTCTAGAGATGTAGAGACGTAGTGAGTCAAGAAATCCTCAAAGCTAGGAAGCAAGAAAGAAAGAATTATAGAGAGGTAGAGAGGGAAGAAATCTACAAAGCTACGAGACAAGAAAGAAAGAACTCTAAATCTACAAAGATAGGAAGCAAGAAAGAAAGAATTCTAGAGAGGTAGAGAGGGAAGAAATCTACAAAGCTACGAGACAAGAAAGAAAGAACTCTAAATCTACAAAGATAGGAAGCAAGAAAGAAAGAATTCTAGAGAGGTAGAGAGGGAAGAAATCTACAAAGCTACGAGACAAGAAAGAAAGAACTCTAAATCTACAAAGATAGGAAGCAAGAAAGAAAGAATTCTAGAGAGGTAGAGAGGGAAGAAATCTACAAAGCTACGAGACAAGAAAGAAAGAACTCTAAATCTACAAAGATAGGAAGCAAGAAAGAAAGAATTCTAGAGAGGTAGAGAGGGAAGAAATCTACAAAGCTACGAGACAAGAAAGAAAGAACTCTAAATCTACAAAGATAGGAAGCAAGAAAGAAAGAATTCTAGAGAGGTAGAGAGGGAAGAAATCTACAAAGCTACGAGACAAGAAAGAAAGAACTCTAAATCTACAAAGATAGGAAGCAAGAAAGAAAGAATTCTAGAGATGTAGAGACGTAGTGAGTCAAGAAATCCTCAAAGCTAGGAAGCAAGAAAGAAAGAATTATAGAGAGGTAGAGAGGGAAGAAATCTACAAAGCTACGAGACAAGAAAGAAAGAACTCTAGAGAGTTAGAGAGCTAGGGCGGTTAGAAATCTGCAAATCTAGGACGGAAGAAAGAAAGAATTTGAGAGAAGTAGAGAAGTACAGAGGGAGAGAGTTAAGAAATCTGCAAAGTTAGGAAGGTGAAAGAAAGAATGCTGGAGATGTAGAGATGTAAACTGGTAAGAAATCTACAACAATGGGAAGCAAGGAAAAATGGATCCTAGAAAAGTAAATACGTAGAGAGATAAGAAATCTTGAAAGCCATGGAACTATCAATCAAGAAATAATTCTAGAGAGGTAGAGATGTAGAGATATAGAGTGGCAATAATTCTAAAAACATAGGAAGCAAGTAAGAAAGAATTCTAGAGATGTAGAGAGTTAGGGATTTAGAGATGTAAGAAATCTACAAAGCTGGAAGAAAGAATGAAATAATTCTAGAGAGCTAGAGGGGTAGAGAGGTGGAGAGGTAGGAAGTCTACAAATATAGGAAGCAATAAAGAAAGAATTCTATAGAGGAAGAGGTTAAAGAATCCTACAAAGCTAGGAAACAAGAAAGAAAGCGTTCCTGAGAGGCAGAGAAGTAAGAAATCTACAAAGTTAGGAAGCAAGAAAGAAAGAATTCTGGAGAAGTGTAGATGTAGTGAGTTAAGAAATCCACAAAGCTGGAAGCATGAAAGAAAAACTCTCGAGAGGTAGAGAGGCAAGAAATCTACAAATCTAAAATAAAAGAAAGGAAGAATTCTGAAAAGTTAGGGAGGAATAGAGGTAGAGAGGTAAGAAATCTACAAAGCTAGGAAGCAAGAAAGAAAGAATTCTAGAGAGGTGAGAGGTAATAGGTAGACATGTAGAGTGATAAAAATTCTAGACAAGTAGGAAGGAAGTAAGAAAGAATTCTAGACAGGTAGAGATGTAGAGAGGTGTGAAATGTACACAGATATGTAGTAAATAATAAAGAATTCTAGAGAGCTAGAGAGGTAGAGTGGTAAGAAATCTACAAAGGTAGAAAGCAAGCAAGAAAGTATTCTAAAGTGGTAGATAGGTAGAGAGGTAGAGATGTAAGTATTCTGCAAAGCTAGGAAGCAAGCATGGAAGAAACTCGAGGAGCAGAGAGGTAGAAATGTAGAGAGGTAAGAATTCTACAGAAATAGGAAGCAAGCAAAAAAGAGTTTTGGAGAGGTAGAGAGGTAGAGATGTAAAAATATTCAAAGCTAGGAGGAAGGATGAGAGAATTCCAGAGAGGTGAAGCAGTAGAGAGATAGGAAGCAAGCAAGAAAGAATTCTAGACAGGTGGAGAGGTAAAACTAGAAAACTAGAAAAACCATGGAGCAGGTAATTAAGAAAGAATTTCAGAGAGTTAGAGATTTAGAGATGTAAAGTTGTAAGAATTATACAAATGTAGGAAACAAGAAAGAAATCTAGAGCGGTAGAGAGGTAAAGAGGTAGGGTGGAAACAAATTGTACAAAGATAGTAAGAAAGTAAGAAAGAATTCTACAGAGGTAGAGAGGTACAGAGGTAAGAAATCTACAAAGCTAGGAAGCAAGAAAGAATTCTAGAGAGGTAGAGAGGTAAATAGGTAAAGATCTAAAAAATCTACAAAGCCAGGAGACAAGAAAGATAGAATTCTAGAGAGGTAGAGAGGTAAGAATTCTATAATGCTAGGAAGCAAGCAATAAAGAATTCTAGAGAGACAGAGAGGTAGATATTAGAGTGTTAAGAGTTCTAGAAACATAGGAAGCAAGTAAGAAGGAATTCTAGAGAGGTAGAGAGGTAGAGAGGTAAAAATCTTCAAAGCTAGGAGGAAAGAAGGAAAGAATTCGAGAGAGGTAGAGAGGTAGTGAGCTAAGAATTCTACAAAGCAAGGAAGAAAGAAAGAAAGAATTATAGAGTGGTAGGCTTGTAGAGTGGTAAAAATTCTGGAAAAGTAGGAAAGAAGGAAGATAGAATTGTACAGTGGTAGAGAGGTAAGAAATATACAAAGCTAAAAAGCAAGAATGAAAGAATTCTATTGAAATAGAGATGTAAGAAATCTACAAAGAAAGGAAGAAAGCAAGAAAGAATTCTAGAGACGTAGACAGGTAGATACGTAAAGTGGTAAAAATTCTGGAAATGTAGGAAGGAAGTAAGAAAGAATTGTAAAATGGTAGAGTGGTAGAGATGTAAGAAATGTAAAAAGCAAGGAAGCAAGCAGGAAAGATTTCTAGAGAGGTAGAGGGGTAGAGAGGTAAGAAACCTAGAAAGCTAAGATGCAAGAAATAAAGAATTCTAGAGAGGTAGAGAGGTAAGAAATTTACAAAGCTATGAAGCAAGCAAGAAAGAATTCTAGAGTTAGAGATGTAGAGATGTAGAGAGGTATGAAATCTACAAAGCTAGGAAGCAAGCAAGAAATAATTTTAGAGAGGTAGAGACGTAGAGAGTTAAGAATTCTGCATAGCTAGGAAGCAAGAAAGAAGGAATTCTAGAGAGTTAGAATGGTAGAGAGGTAAATCTGCAAAGCTATGAAGCCAGATAGAAAGAATTCTAGAGAGGTAGACAGGTAGATACGTAGAGTGGTAAAAATTCTAGAAAGGTAGGAAGGGAGTAAGAAAGAATTCTAGGGAGTTTGAGAGGTAGATGTAAGAATTCTACAAACCTAGGAAGCAAGAAAGAAAGTATTCTATAGAGGTAGAGAGGTAAGAAATCTACAAAGCTAAGAAGCAAGAAAGAAATAATTCTAGAGAGGTAAAGTGCTAGAGTGGTAAGAAATCTCCAACGCTGAGATGCAAGCAAGTGACAATTCTAGAGGGGCAGAGATGTGGAGGAGGCTGGATGGCACCAGCTGGAAGAAACAGAATGGAAAGACATAGTTGTGTACCCGTAGCATGCAATGTAAGATGCGAACTCTATGGAGAGAAACGGGATTTAGTAATTAAGATACGGATGTGTTGCTAAGAGACGAGAGCAATGGTAGAAGAAAGAAAAACAAGTTTTTGAAAGACACGTAGCCTACGCCACACCACGTCACCACCAATCAGAATGCGACTGCGTATATGCCACCTCCATGTAGAAGAATGACGAATCAGCATACAGAATGGGCACGTGTATGGTCTGATTCCTTTAAAAAATAGAAGCATAACATATAAAATATTGTTTACCTGCATAATAAATAAGCTTGCTTATCTATATACTTGCAACATCTATGTCGTGTCCGTCTCTACTGCGACATTTGGTGACCCCGACTTGAGTGCAAGAGTACGGTCCGCTGGAGTAGCGGAGACTGCAGGGGATCTGCAGTGACCTGGCTGCCGGAGTAGAGCAGCGGAGACGGAGCCCAGTGTAGCTGAGAGCAGAGGAGTTCTGCCGTGGTCCGGACCTGAAACTTGACACCTGGATATAGGTGAGCCACTGGGAACTTTAATCTTAATTAAAGTAGAAGAAATTTGGAAATAATTTATCTAGTGAAGAACAATCGGTGCTGGGCACCTGGAAAGCCCTGTTGAAGAGAAGGGGTTTAAATACTACGGACTTTTCACTTTGTAGTGTGTTGTTGTGGGCTAAGTCCCAAGGCTTTCCTGCAGATGCTAGTGTTGCTTTTAGTGCGTCTGCATGGCAAGATGTTGGTCAGAAGTTGTGGGGTCCAATATCAAGAGGGGTTAAAAATGCTACCTCATTAGCTACTACTTGGAGATTGTTGTTTGAGATGCTTAAAGACTGGAAAAAAGAGCAAGATAAAAAAGAACATGCAATAGAATCAGAAATGAAGTCGATAGAATGTCCCTTGGGAAGTGAGCTTTTGTCTGGAACTGCTTCTGGGGTTAGTGAGCCTGCAAAACCCCCAGCTTATCTATCCCCAAAAGACTTTTTGAAACCTAAATACTCTTCCCCTACGGAGCAGCTACGGGAGTTGTCTTTAGAGGAGGGGGCTCGTGAGCCGTCCGCCCCCCCCCGCTTAATAGTGACTCTGATACTGATGAGGAACAGCGTGGTGAGCCACCTGGCAGCCAGCAGCCGGTGCTGTGTA
Organism: Alectura lathami; assembly: GCA_013399715.1. Lineage (NCBI taxonomy): Eukaryota > Metazoa > Chordata > Aves > Galliformes > Megapodiidae > Alectura > Alectura lathami. The sequence goes on from VXAV01004551.1 coordinate 32,312, forward strand.
CTAAGACTGTTGTGGGAGTTGCTTCACCAACTCACTCCGGTTACACCAGGCAGCAGAAGGATCTCTGGGAGGCAGTTAGAATAAAGGTGGTGCGCAATAGTGATTGGGACTTGGTCGAGAAGCTTGGGATGCCGGCTCGCCAGGGCTCAAATAAAGAAGATCTCCCTGGTGCTTATCTGGTTTTCAAGGCTGCGCCTAACTCTGGGCAACATGATGAGCATTCACCCATGGCTTGGAAGGTTGTTACTGACTTGCAAATGAAAGCTGCTAAATTCGGTTTGAACTTGCATGAAGTTATTCAGGTGCTTCGTATTTTAGATACTGATTTGTTGGCTCCTTATGGTATTAGTCATCTTGCACAAGTGTTGTTCCAACCTGTTCAATTTAATGTGTTCTATAATACATGGAGACAAGTGGCTGAGCGGGTAGCTTTAGAAAATATGCAGCTCCTGCAAGGTGATCTGCGGCATGGAGCTGGGGTAGATACACTTATGGGGACCAGTCCGTTTGCTAATCCACAAGTACAAGCTAGATGTAGTAGCACAATTAATGGCATAAATGTTCATTTGAAAGTAATTGATGCGGACTTTACTGGGCAAATAAATGCAATGGTTTCAATTGCGAGTCCCCCTGTAATCATACCAAAAGGTACTTGAATTTCTCAACTTGTCCCTTTTGTGAGTTGTGCTCCAAAGGTGAATAATCGAGTATGAGGTGATGGAGCCTTTGGATCCACGGGAACACCACAAGTGTGTTGGATTCAAAAGATAACTGCTATGCGACTGAAAAGGCAATACACCCTCACCATCATTGGACAAATGCCAGAGACGGTAACTGTTGAAGGTTTGCTAGACACAGGAGCAGATGTTACAATCATATCTCACAGTCACTGGCCAAATACATGGCCCATAAGTCAGGCTGGTTTTGGAATCGTCGGACTGGGAGGAAGTGCTGTTGGAGGAGTGTCTGAACTCACAGTTATCATAACTAATCATGAAGGACAAAAGGCCACAATAAAACCCTATGTTGTCAATGCTCCTTGTACCCTTTGGGGCAGGGACGTGCTTGGTCAGTGGGGTGCTGTAATTACCACGGATTTTTAGTGGGGGCCACTGCAATGCAGAGTGTTAATTGCCCAGTGTTGACTCTGACATGGCGTTGAATTTTGTTACTGACTCAGTATATGTTGCAAATTTGCTTAAGCATCTTGATCAAGCAGTTTTGTATAATGTAAAAGAAAAAACACTCTTTCAAATTTTGTTACAACTCTGGAATACTATTAGACATAGGTCAGATCCTTATTTTGTCATGTATATAAGGAGTCACACCAGCTTGCCTGGATTTTTTGTGGAAGACAATGCCCAAGCCGATGCTGTAGTAGCAGCAGCGGCCATTAAAGTGTCCCTAATATTATGCAGCAACCTGTGTTGTCTCATCAATTTTTTCACCAAGGTGCAAACGCACCACGGCAGCAGTTTAAGCTTTCACATTCTCAAGCCCGAGCTGTCATTGCTGCCTGTCCAGATTGTCGCTCATTACATGTCCCAACTTCTTATGGTACTAACCCAAGAGGTCTGGCTCCTTTAAAGATTTGGCAAACTGATGTTACACACTTGCCTGAATTTGGCAAATCTCGATATGTTCATGTTAGTATTGACACCTACTCTTAGGCCGTTGTGGCCACTGCCTGTTGCAGCAAATCAGCTAAGGATGTCATTAAGAATTTTTATCATGCCTTTTCTATGTTGGGTGTCCCTAGGACTGTTAAGACTGATAACGGTCCTGCATGTATTTCTCAGAAATTGCATTTGTTTTTTCAAGAATGGGGAATCCAGCATGTTACAGGAATCCCTCACAATCCTACAGGTCAAGCCGTAGTCAAACGAGCGCATAAAACATTAAAAGATCAGTTGCAAAAACAAAAAGGGGGAATGGTTAGGGAAATCCCACAAGTAAGATTGCAGAAGGCTGTATATGTACTGAACTTTTTACGACATTTACCAGAAGTCAATCTTTCTCCTATATTTTATCACTTTTCTTCTCTGATTTCTACTTCTAATTTGACCCTTAGGAAAAATGTCAAGGTACTTGTAAAGGACTTGGTTGATGGATCCTGAAGTGTCCCTGTTGACTTAGTAACATGGGGAAGGGGATATGCTTGTGTCTTGACAGATGATGGGCCACGCTGGATCCCTTCTCATTGTGTTAAGCCTTATTTGGAGCCAAGGAGCCATTCTGAGATGGATCGTTCCCCAGCCAAAGCAGAATGTGTGTGTGACCCTGGCTAATATTACAGACCAAGACACAATGTGTCTGTCAGTAGCCACACCACGAAATCCATTTTCAACATGTTTAGTAGGTGTACCCATAGATAATTGGCCTTGTTCTATTCCTACATTAGCAAACAAGCTTTGTAATACCCCTAGACCTTTTGATCACTGGGATGGGATAATGCCTTGACTGCCAACAACGGCACAGGAACCACAAGAACTGGAGTTGCTAGGGTCTATACAGATGGATGCTTGTATAATGTTTAATTATAGCTCTAATGCCAATAGCTCAAGATTACAGCCACAAACAGTTAATGCAACAATCATAGCTTACTGCAATGATTGTCTTTGGTGCAACTATACTGCCTTAATTGCTCTGTCTCATCTAATGCTCCACATGCACTTCCTCCTGGAGTTTTCCTGATATGTGGGGACCACACCTGGCCTGGAATACCTTCGAAAACAGCAGGCGGCCCCTGTAGTTTAGGAAGATTGACGCTACTATTGCCTAATAAAACCATGATTCATAAGAAATGAGATAATATGTTAATATCTAACTGTAGGAATAAGAGATCAACTAATGCCTTTCAGCAAAGCTGTAATGATAATGTAGATTTCTGGGACCCAGGTGCTATTACTGCAGCATCATTTTTCACCCCTGGCATAGCTTCTGCTAAAGCTTTGACTATTCTAAATTGGCTGGGTTGCTGGCTAGCTAAGCAAACAAATGATACTTCTAGTGCATTAAGTGGTTTATTAACAGATGTAGATAGCGTAAGTCATGCCACTTTACAAAATCGAGCAGCTATTGATTTTTTGCTTTTAGCTCAAGGACATGGGTGCAAAGATTTTGATGGAATGTGTTGTATGAACTTATCTGAACAAAGCAAGTCGATGCATAAGAGTATTCAAAACATGACAAAAGGATTGGGTAACCTGCAAGTAGATAATCGTTGGGGGTAGTTGAATAATCTATTGTCAGGATGGGGGATAACTGGGTCATTAAAGGGACTGCTTAAAACAGGACTGATAGTTCTGCTGGTGATCATCGTAGTCGTGATGGTTCTCACTTGTCAGCCAAGATTTCTGCAAAGGGCCCTGCAAAAATCTCTAACTGCAATTTTTGTGGCTCAAAAACAAAAAGAGGGAGATGCGAAGAAGGCTGGATGGCACCAGCTAGAAGAAACAGAATGGAAAGACATAGTTGTGTACCCGTAGTGTACAATGTAAGATGTGAACAGTATGGAGAGAAACAGGATTTGGTAATTAAGATATGGATGTGTTGCTAAGAGATGAGAACAATGGTAGAAGAAAGAAAAACAAGTTTTGGAAGTACACGTAGCCTATGCCACGCCACGTCACCACCAATCAGAATGCGACTTTGCGCATACACCGCATCCATGTAGAAGAACGACGAATCAGCACAAAGAACGGACGCATGTACGATCTGATTCCTTTAAACAATAGAAGAAAAACATATAAAATGTTGTTTACCTGAGTAATAAAAAAAGCTTGCTTTTCTCTATACTTGCAAAGTCTATGCCGTGTCCGTCTCTACTGCGAAAGAGATGTAGAGTGGTAAGAATTCTACAACGCTCGGAAGCAAGGAAGGAAGAATTAAAGAGGGACAGAGAGGTAGAGATGTAGAGTGGCAATAATTCTACAAAGACAGGAAGCAAGTAAGAAAGAATTCTAGAGAGGTCAAGAGGTAGAGAGGTAAGAATTCTACAAAGCTAGGAAGCAGGAATGAAAGAATTCTAGACAAGCAGAGAAGAAGTGAGGTAAGAAATCTGCAAAGCTAGGAAGGAAGAAATAAATAATTCTAGAGAGGTAGAGAGGTAAGAAAACTACTAATCTCAAAAGCAAGCAAGCAAGAATTCTACAGAGTTTGAGAGGTAGAGAGGTAAGAAACCTACAAAACTAGGAAGCAAGAAAGAAAGATTTGTAGAGAGGTAGAGAGGTAGATATGTAGAGTCACAAAAACTCTAGAAAAGCAGGAAGGAAGTAAGAAAGAATTGTACAGAGGTAGAGAGGTAAGACTTGTACAAAGATAGGTTGTAAGAAAGAAAGAATTTTAGAGAGGTAGAGAGGTAAGAAATGTACAAAGATAAGAAGAAAGAAAGAAAGAATTTAGAGAGGTAGTGTGGTAAGAAATGTGCAAAGCTATGAAGCAAGAAAGAATTCTAGAGAGGCAGAAAGGTAGACATGTAAAGTTGTAAAAATTTTAGAAAAGTAGGATGGAAGTAAGAAAAACTTGTACAGAGTTAGAGAGGTAGAGAGGAAAGAAACTAACAAAGCTAGGAAGAAAGAAACAAGGAATTCTATAGAGATAGAGTGGTAGATATGCATACTGATAAAAGTTCTAGAAAACAGGAAGGAATTAAGAAAGAAATGTACAGCGGTAGAGAGGTAAGATTGCACAAAATTCGAAGAAATAAAGAAAGAAATTTAGAGAGGTAGAAATGTAAGTAATCTACAAGGCTAGGAAGCAAGAATGAAAGAATTCCTGAGGTGTAGAGAAGTAGAGAGGTAAGAAATCTACAGAGATATAAAGGAAGCAAGAAAGAATTATAGAGGGGCAGGGAGGTAGAGATGTATAGTGGTTAAAATACTACAAAGATAGGAAGCAAGAAAAAAGAATTCTAGAAAGGAGGAGTGGTAGAGAGGTAAGAAATCTACAAAGCTAGGAAGCAAGAAAGAAGGAATTCTAGACAAATAGAGATGTAGAGAGGAAGAGAGGTAAGAAATCTACAAAGCTAGGAAGCAAGCAAGAAATAATTCTAGAGAGGTAGAGAGGTAGAGATGAAGAGAGGTAAAAAATCTACAAAGCTAGGAAACAAGAAATAAAGAATTCTAGAGAGGTAAAGTGGAAGACAGGTAAGAAATCTACAAAGCTAATAAGCAAGAATGAAAGAATCCTAGACAGGTGGAGAGGCAGAGAGGCAAGAATTCTACAAAGATAGGAAGCAAGAAGTAAAGAATTCTAGACGGGTAGGGAGGTAAGAAATCTACAAATCTAAGAAGCCAGACAGAAAGAATTCTAGACAAGTAGAGAGGTAGAGTGGTAAGAAATCTACAAAGCTGGGAAGCAATAAAGAAAGAAGTCTGGAGAGGTAGAAAGGTAGATATGTGGAGTGGTAAAAATTATAGAAAAGTCAGAAGGAATTAAGAAAGAATTATACAGAGGTAGAGAGTTAAGTATTGTACAAAGACAGGAAAAAAAGAGAGACAGAATTCTAGAGAGACAGAGAGGTAAGAAATCTACAAAGCTACAAAGCCAGAAAGAAAGAATTCCAGAGAGGCAGAGACGTAGAGAGGTAAGAAATCTGCAAAGATGGGAAGCAAGCAAGAAAAAAATCTAGAGGGTCTGCGAGGCAGAGGTGTAGAGTGGTAAGAATTCTACAAAGCCAGGAAGCAAGAAAGAAAGAATTCCAGAGGGGCATAGAGGAAGAGTTGTAGAGTGGTAATAATTCTACAAAGATAGGAAGCAAGTAAGAACGAATGTTAGAGAGGTTGAGAGGTCGAGAGGTAGGAATTCCACTAAGCTAGGAAGCAAGAATCAAAGAATTCTAGACAAGTAGGGACAAAGCGAGTTAAGAAATCTACAAAGCTAAGAAGGAAGAAAGAAAGAATTCTAGAGAGGTATAGAGATATGTAATCTACAAAGCTAAGAAGCAATTAAGAAAGAATTCTAGAGAGGTAAACAGATAGATATGTAGAGTGATAATAATTCCAGAAAAGTAGGAAGGAAATAAGAAAGAATTGCTCAGAGATGGAGATGTAAGGATTGTACAAAGCTAGGAACCAAGCAAGCAACAATTCCTGAGAGGTAGAGAGGTAGATAGGTAAGAAACCTGAAACACTGGAAAGCAAGCAAGAAAGAAAAATAGAGGAGCAGAGAGGTAGAGATGTAGGGTGGTAAGAATTCTACAAAGCTTGGAGGCAAGCAAGAAAGACTTACAGGTGGGCAGGGAGGTAGAGATATAGAGTGTAAAAACACTACAAAATAGGAAGCAAGTAAGAAGCAATGCTGGAGAAATCGAGAGGTAGAGAGGTAAGAATTCTACAANTAGAGTGTAAAAACACTACAAAATAGGAAGCAAGTAAGAAGCAATGCTGGAGAAATCGAGAGGTAGAGAGGTAAGAATTCTACAAAGTTAGGAAGCCAGAAAGAAAGAATGTTAGAGAGGTAGAGAGGTAAGAAATCTACAAAGCTAAGAAGTAAGAAAGAAAGAATTCTAGAGAGGTCGAGAGGAAGAGATCTAAGAATTTTACAAAGCTGGGAAGCAAGATAGAAGGAAATCTAGTGAGTCAGAGAGGCAAGAAAACAACAAAGTAAGGAAGGAAGAAATAAAGACTTTTAGAGTGCTAGAGTGGTAAGAGATCCACAAAGGTATGAAGCAAGAAAGAAGAAACTCTAGAGAGGAAAAGAGAGGTAAGTAATCTACAAAGCTAAGAAGCAAGAATGAAAGAATTCTAGAGAAGAAGTGACGTAGCAACTTAAGAAACGCACAAATCTATGAAGCAAGAAAGAAAGAATTCTAGAGAGGTAGGGAGGTAAGAAATCTACAAATCTAGGAAGCAAGAATGAAAGAATTCTAGAGAGGTTGAGTGCTAGATATGTAGAGTGGTAAAAATTCTAGAAAAGTAGGAAGGAAGTTAGAAAGATTTGTAAAGAGGTGGACAGATATATAGGTAAGAAATATACAAAACTAGGAAGCAAGAAATAGAGAATTCTAGAGACGTAGAGAGGTAATAATTCTACAAAGATAGAAGCAAGAAAGAAAGAATTCCAGACAGTTTGAGAGGTAGAGTGTTAAGAAATCTTCAAAGATAAGAAGCTAGTAAGAAAGAATTCTATAGAGGTAGACAGGTAAGAATACTAGAAAGCTAAGAAGCAAGAACAAAGGAATTCTAGACAGATAGAGATGTATAGAGTTATGAAATCTACAAATCTCGGAAGTAAGCAAGAAAGAATTCTAGAAATGTAGAGAGCTAGAGATGTAGAGAGGTAAGAAATCTACAAAGATAGGAAGCAATAAAGAAAGAATTCTAGAGTGGTAGTCTGGTAGAGGTGTAAGAGATGAATAAATTTAGGAAGCAAGCAAGAAAGAATTCTTCAGAGGTAGAGATGTAGATAAGTAGAGTGGCAAAAAATCTAGAATAGTAGGAAGGGAGTAAGCAGAAATTCTGGAGAGGTCGAGAGGTAGATGTAAGAATTCAACAAAGCTAGAAAGCAAGAAAGAATGAATTCTAGAGAGGTAGAGCCAAGAAATCTACAAATCTTAGAAGCAAGCAAGAAAGAATTCTAGAGAGGTAAAGAGGTAGAGAGGTAGAGAGGTAAGAAATCTACAAAGCTAGGAAGCAAGAATGAAAGAATTCTAGAGAGGTAGAGAGGTAGATTTGAAGAGTGGTAAAAATTATAGAAAAATAGGTAGAAAGTAAAAAGAATTGTACATAGGTAGAGAGGTAAGAATTGTACAAAGCTAGGAAGCAAGAATGAAATAAATCTAGAGAGGTAGAGAGGTAAGAAATCTACAAAGCTTGGAAGAAAGAAGGAAAGAATTCTACAGTAGTTAAGATATAGAGAGGTAAGTTATCTACAGTGATAAGGAGCAAGAAAGAAAGAAATCTAGAGAGGCAGAGAGCTAAGAAATATACAAAGCTAGGAAACAAGAAAGAAAGAATTCTAGAGAGGTAGAGAGGTAGAGAGGTATGAAATCCACAAAGCTAAGAAGCAAGAAAGAAATAACTCTAGAATGGTAGAGAGGTAAGAAATCTACAAATCTAAGAAGCAAGAATGAAAGAAGTCAGGAGAGGTGGAGAGGTAGGAAATCTACAAAGCTAGGAAGCAAGAATTAATGTATTCTAGAAAATTAGAGACACAGTAATTTATGAAATCCACAAAGCTAGGAAGCAAGAAATAAAGAATCCTAGAGAGATAGATTGTGCAATATGTAGAGTGGTAAAAATTCTGGAAAAGTGGGAAGGGAGAAAGAAAGAATTCTACTGTGGTCGAGAGGAAGATGTGAGAATTCTACAAAGCAACGAACCAAGAAAATAAGAATTCTAGAGAGGTAGAGAGGTAAGAAATTTACAAAGCTAAGAAGCAAGAAACAAAGTTTTCTAGAGAGGTAGAAAGGTAAAGAGGTAAGAAATAACAAAGCTAGGAAGCAAGAAAAATATTATTCTGGAGAGGTAGATAGGTAGATATGTAGAGTGGTAAAAATTCTGGAAATGTCAGAAGTAAGAAAGAATTGTATAGAGGTAGCGAGGTAAGAATTGTACATAGATAGGAAGCAAGCAAGAAAGAATTCTCGAGAGTTAGAGAGGTAAGAAATATACAAAGCTAAGAAGAAAGAAAGAAAGAATTCTAGAGAGGTTGAGCGATAAGAAATCTGAAAGCTAAAGAGCAAGAAAGAATTAATTCTAGGGAGGAAGAGATGTACAGATATAGAGAGGTATGAAAACTACAATGCTAGGAAGCTCACAAGAAATAGTTCTAGAGGGATAGAGAGGTAGAGATGTAGAGTGGTAAGAATTCTACAAAGCTAGGAAACGAGCAAGAATGAATTGCAGAGGATCAGGGAGGTAGAGATGTAGAATGGGAAGAATGCTACAAAGATAGGAAGCAAGTAGGAAAGAATTACAGACAGGTCGAGAGGTAGAGAGGTAAGAATTCTACATAGCTAGGAAGCAAGAAGGAAAGAATCCTAGAGAGGTGGAGAGGTAAGAACTGTACAAAGCTAGGAAGCCAGAAATAATGATTTAAGGAGAGGTAGAGAGCTAGATACATTGTGTGGTAAAAATTCTAGAAAAGTCGGAAAGAAGTAAGAAAGAATTGAACAGAGGTATAGAGGTAAGAGTTTTGCAAAGATAGGGAGCAACAAAAAAAGAATTCTAGAGAGGCAGAGAGGTAAGAAATCTACAAAGGTAAGAAACAAGAAATAAAGTATTCTGGAGAGGTAGAGATGTCAGAAATCCACAAAGCTAAGAAGCTAGCATGAAAGAAGTCTAGAGAGGTAGAGATGTAGATATAGATAGAGGTATGAAATCGACAAAGCTAGGAAGCATGCAAGAAATAATTCTAGAGAGGTAGAGAAGTAGAGATGTAGAGAGGTAAGAAATCTACGAAGCTAGTAATCAAAAAGGAAGAATTCTAGAGAGGTAAAGTGGCAGAGAGGTAAGAAATCTACAAAGACAGGACGAAAGAAATAAAGAACTCTAGGGAAGTAGAGAGGTAAGAAATCTAATAAGCCAGGAAGCAATTAAGAACGAATTCTAGAGAGGTCGAGACATAGAGAGGTAAGAATTCTGCAAACCTAGGAAGCAAGCAAGAAAGAAATATAGAGAGGAAGGGAAGAAGAAATCTACAAAGCTAGGAAGCTTGAAAGAAAGAGTTCTCAATATGTAGAGAGATAAACCTACAAAGCTAGGAAGAAAGAATAAAAGCATTCTAGAGAAGTAGAGACAAATTGTGTTAAGAAATCTACAAAGCTAGGATGGAAGAAAGAAAGAATTCTAGAGAGGTAGAATGGTAAGAAATCTACAAAGTTAGGAAGCAAGAAAGAAAGAATTCTGGAGAGGTAGAAATATAGATATGTAGAGTGGTCAAAATTCTAGAAAAGTAGGAAGGAAGGAAGAAAGAATTGTACTGAGGTAGAGACAAGAATTGTACAAAATGAGGAAGCAAGAAAGAAAGAATTCCTGAGAGGGAGAGAGATAGAGAGGTAAGATGTTTGCAAAGCTAGAAAGTTAGCAAGAAATAATTCTAGGGGGTCAGAGAGGTAGATGTGTAGGGTGGTAAAAATTCTACAAAGCTAGGAAGCAAGTAAGAAAGAATTGTAGAGATGTGTAGCGTTAGAGAAGAAAGAATTCTACAAAGCTAGTAAGCATAAAGAAGGAATTCTAGAGTGGTAGAGAGGTAAGATATCTACAAATCAAAGAAGCCAGAAAGAAATAATTCTGGAGAGGTAGAGAGGTAAGAAATCTACCAAGCTAGGAAGCAAGAATGAAAAAATTCTAGAGAAATCGAGATGCAGAGACACAGGAAATCAACTAAGCAAGGAAGAAAGAAATAAAGAATTATAGAGAGGTAGAGAGGAAAGAAAACTACAAAGCTAAGAAGTAGGAAATAATGATTTCTTGAGAGGAAGAGAGTTAGTGAGGTAGAGAATTAAGAAATCTACAAAGCTAGGAAGCAATAAAGAAAGAATTCTGGAGAGGTAGAGAGGTGTATATGTAGAGAGGTAAAACTTTCAGAAAATTAGGGAGGAAGTAAGAAATAATTGTAGAGAGGTAGAGAGGTTGAGAGGTAAGAAATATACAAAGCTGGGAAGAAAAAAGAAAGAATTCTAGAGACGTAGAGAGGTAAGAAATCTACAAATTAAAGAAGCAAGAAAGAATGATTTTAGAGAGGTAGGGAGGTAAGAAATCGTCAAAGCTAAGAAGCACAGAAGAAAGAATTCTAGAAAAGTAGTGTGGTAAGAAATCTTCAAGGCTAGGAAGGAAGAAAGAAAGAATTCCAGAGATGTAGAGAGGTAGAGAGGTAAGAAATCTACAGAGATAAGAAGCAAGAATTAGAGAATTCTTGTGACTTAGAGGTAGATATTTAGAATGGTAAAAAATCTAGAAAAGTAGGAAGGAAGTGGAAAAGAATTGTACAGAGGAAGAGAGGTAAGAATGGTACAATTATAAGAAGAAAGAAAGTAGGAATTCTAGAGAGGTAGATAGGTAAGAAATGTACAAATCTAGGAGGCAAGAAAGAAAGAATTCTAGGGACGTAGAGAGGCTGTGAGTTAAGAAATCCACAAGGCTAGGAAGCAAGAAATAGAGAATTTTAGAGAGGCAGAATGGCAAGTAATCTGCAAAGCTAAGGAGCACGGAAAAAAGAATTCTAGAGAGGTGGAGAGGTAGATATGTAGAGTTGTAAGAATTCTAGAAATACAGGAAGGAAATCAGGAAGATTTCCTGAGACAGAGATAGGGAGATTTGTACAAAGATAGGAAGCAACAAAGTAAGAATTCTAGAGGAAGAGAGGCAAGAAATCAACAAAGTTAGGAAGTAAGAAAGAAATAATTCCTGACAGGTAGAGAGGTGGAGAGGTAAGAAATCCTAACAGCTAGAAAGCAAGCAAGGGTTCTAGAGGAGAAGAGAGGTAGAGATGTAGAGTGGTAAGAATACTGCAAAATATGAAGCAATTAAGAATGAATTCTAGAGAGGAAGAGAGGAAGAGAGGTATAGAAGTAAGAATTACACGAAGTTAGGGAGCAAGAAAGAAAGAATTCTGGAGAGGAAGAGATATAGATATGTAAAGTGGTAAATGTTCTAGACAAGTTGAAAGCAAGTAAAATGAATTCTAGAGAGGCTGAGAGTTAGAGAATTAAGAATTCTACAATGCTAGGAAGCAATAAAGAAAGAATTCTGGAGAGTTAGAGATGTAGATATGTAGACTGGTAAGTATTTTAGAAAAGCTGAAAGGAAGTAAAATGAATTCTAGAGAGTCTGAGTGTTAGAGAGTTAAGAATTCAACAAAGCTAGGAAGCAATAAAGAAAGAATTTTAGAGAGTGTCATGGTTGAGAACAGAGTTTAAGGAAGAAAAG
>VXAV01004552.1:5275-37384 GCA_013399715.1 Alectura lathami
CGGGCCACCGAGGCTGCCCGCTCTGCCCGGCGCTGGGGTGAGGGGTGCGTGCGGGGCCGGCGGCTGTAGGCAGCGCTGGCCGGGGGTGGAGGCGCAGCCCGGGTGGTGCTGGAGGGTGCGCTGGAGCGGGTGAGCCCGGAGCGGCTTCGGGATTTGTGTGCGGCGAATAGGGCGAGTGTGTTGTGCATCCCAGTCTCCAAGTGAACCGTGCAGTGCTTTCGGAAAATCGGGACCAGTCAGAGCTCAGGGAGAAAGCCTCTCCATTAGCTGAGGCTCTGGAGCCTCAGTGACCTGTAAACTTCCGAAGCGCCCGCTCTTCCCGACTGGAGGCAATAAAGGGGTGCGTTCAGGTGGTCTGTGAAGGAGATCCTTCCCAGTGGAGCGGAGGAGCTGCAGCGGCCCCATCTGCGAGGTGTCCCTTTAAAGAACCAAGTTGTGGTAACTCATCCTGAGTCACAGCTACTTATGTAAACGGTTGCCATAGGAGCAGTGCATCCCTGCGATTATATAAGCAGGTTCTCTGGCAAACGCAGCAGCACCAAGCCAGACTGTTTGCCAGTGACTAGCACTTAACATTGCTGCTTCCCTGGACCTGCACACAGTGTTTTTGTGGTTCTGGGTCTGTAGTTGAATGCAGAGAACTCAGGCCTAAGCAAGTGCAGAGCTGGTAATATTTTGCTCTTTGCTAGGATATGTCACCTTTTGACTTCCCAGGAGTCAAAAGCAGGTGGGCTGCTAACAACAGTGTCAAGCTTTCAAAGTTATTTTTTTTTTTTATCCCATAGGATATTTTCCCTTACCTATAATGAAAGGGAACTTTACCTGGCAGCCACTGACTGGTGTTTTGCAATGTATTTTGAATCAGCTGTATCCCTACTGCACAGCAGCAGGGGAACTCCTTGAGAGTGGAGTTAAGCCTTACGCTGCCTGGGAGCAGGTCTGGAGTTAGATGTGCTTCATTGGAGTGGGAGGCTACATAATCTGCTCGGATTGTCCCTTAGGGCTTGAGCTTACCATAATGATCTGCTCTCCGATATTCAAGGCTAAATTATGTTCAGTGTCCTTAAGAATACCATGTTAGCTTGAGCTGCCTCTTCAGGAGGCCTGGTGTTTCAGAGCCTGGTAGCGGTGCAGAGCTTCGCTGTGAGCTGTAGTCCTCGCAGTTGTGTGGGCCTGTGTGCTAGCTAGCTGTCGTGTCGCCTAAGTGTACTAAAATGCTGCTGAGCTGAAACGTGGTTGCTCAATGTGGGGAGAAAATGCCAAGGCATCAGAAATGGTCACGGATGCTCCAAAGAACATGGCCTGCTTGGGCTGAAGGAGGTAGAGATGTGTACAGCTGCTGGCTGCCAGAGTAAAGCGCTCTGCCTCTCCAAAGCCAAGCAGTGATCAAAGAAACTTAGTTAGCCAGTATGCAATGAAGTTTCAGTGGGTCTCGTTTTCCTCAAGTATTATCTTGTAGGGCCTTGAGAAAGTGAGACTGAGGGCTATGTGTGAAAGAATCATAGGATCAATGAGAGGTGATCCAAGACAGCCAGCACGGCTTCACCAAGGGCAGGTTGTGCCTGACCAATCTGGTGGCCTTCTATGATGGAGTGACAGCATTGGTGGACCAAGGGAGGGTGACGGATGTCGTCTACCTGGACATGTGCAAGGCCTTTGACACGGTCCTGCACCATATCCTTATCTCTAAACTGGAGAGATGTGGATTTGATGGGTGGACTGTTCGTTGGATAAAGAACTGGCTGGAGGGTCGCAGCCAAAGGGTTGTAGTCAATGGCTCTACGTCCAGGTGGAGGCCGGTCATGAGCGGTGTCCCCAAGGGGTCCATCTTGGGACCGGTGCTCTTCAACATCTTTATTGATGACTTAGACTGTGGGATTGAGTGCACCCTCAGCAAGTTTGCTGATGACACCAAGCTGAGTGGTGCAGTTGATACCCCTGAAGGAAGGGATGCCATCCAGAGGGACCTGGACAGGCTGTAAAAAGTGGGCCCACGAGAACCTCATGAGGTTCAACAAGGCCAAGTGCAAGGTGTTGCACTTGGGTCGGGGCAATCCCAGGTGTGTGTACAGACTGGGAGAAGAACTCCTTGAGAGCAGCCCTGCGGAGAAGGACTTGGGCGTTGTGATTGACGAAAAGCTGGCCATGAGCCGGCAGTGCGCTCTTGCAGCCAGGAAGGCCAATGGCATCCTGGGCTGCATCAAGAGAGGGGTGGCCAGCAGGGAGAGGGAGGTGATCGTCCCCCTCTACTCTGCCCTTGTAAGGCCTCACCTGGAGTGCTGTGTCCAGGCCTGGGGCCCCCAGTACAGAGGGGATGTGGAGCTGTTGGAGCGGGTCCAGAGGAGGGCCACCAAAATGATCAGAGGGCTGGAGCACCTCTCCTGTGAGGAAAGGTTGAGGGAGTTGGGACTGTTCAGCTCGGAAAAGAGAAGGCTCCAGGGAGACCTCATTGCAGCCTTCCAGTACTTGAAAGGAGCTTACAGGCAGGAGGGGGACCGACTTTTTGCATGGGTGGATAATGGTAGGACAAGGGGGAATGGGCTAAAACTGCAAGAGGGGAGGGTTAGGTTGGACATCAGGAAGAAATTCTTCCCTGAGAGAGTGGGGAGGCGCTGGCACAGGCTGCCCAGAGAAGCTGTGGCTGCCCCATCCCTGGCTGTGTTCAAGGCCAGGCTGGATGGGTTCCTGGGCAGTTTGATCTGGTGAGCTAGTGGCTGGCAGCCCTGTCCAAGGCAGGGGGGTTGGAACTAGATGATCTCTGAGGTCCCTTCCAACCCAAGCCATTCTATGATGGTCAAGTTGCAGAAATCAGCTCTGTCTGCATACACCAGAAGCATTTACAAACTGCTGTTGGTGGTCCTTCGTGCTTCAGAGCTATGGAAGGAACAGGTAATTCTTTCTTCTGGAGAAAAACACTGCATGTGGTAATACTCATTCAGCATCACGACTGCTGGCCAAGCACACTTAGCCACAAACAGCCAGAAATCTGGCTCCCCCCAGAAGGGAGGGAAGCAGCAGTAGCCAGGTAACAACCAGGATGCTGCAGCGTGTGGGGGATGTCAGGTTCAGAAGACAAAAGACATCACTGACATAAGCGTACTCAGCTGCCCCCACAGCGCTTTGCAGTAATTAAGTTCTTCCAGAAAAAAAAAGGCAGTGGAATAATGCAAGAACCATGGGGTGGTGGCTTGTATGTTATCTCCTCTGCACTTTTTAATTAGCAAGTCACTAAACAAAAGGAGAATAACACACCTTTATAATTGCCTAACACTGAATGAGTCGCTTGCTTCCCAATTGTACAGCAAGCTATACATTAATACTCAATAAATTTCCACTTAATCCAGCTGCCTGAGTTGTTTTCAGACCTTTTGCTGAAGCTCTTAAAAAGGCTTGCAAAAATTGCTTATCTTAAGTCACTCTGTAGAGAGGTGACAATTAGGTACAGGTTTTTCTTGTTTTGTAAATGGGAAGAACCTCAGAAGGTTAGGTGTTCTCTTACAGCTGCTGTGGCAAAGTTCCATGAGCTGTACCACAGCTGCCCGAAGCATCAGAGCTGCACAGGCTGGTGTTGCTCTCTTTGCCACTGGGATAAGCTCAGGTGAGGAGACAGCAGTGCAGGCCAGTGCTGGGCAGTCACACACACCACCACCGACTACAGAAAATGCCTGTATGAGCGCTGCATCTGCAACAGGTTTTTATCTGCTGCCGAAACAGATCCAACTGGAATCAAAGTTACCAACAAACTTCAGCCTGGTCTCTTCCAGGGGCAGCCAGGGAGAGCAGCAGGAAGGCCAAGGCCTGAGCGGAGTGCCCCCAGCAAGCAGCCTGGAGGCTCAACAGCTGCCACTGCCACCTGGATCACAGCAGGCAACCTGCTGTCCCCCACTGGTCCAATAAGCAGAATGAGATTCTGGTCCCCCAGGACTGGCAGATGTTCAAGCCACATCAGGAAAGGCAAGAATCCTGCCAAGTGGTGTTGGTCTGAAGTACTACCAGCAGGCGGGCAGCCCTGAGATGGCCAACAGGACAAATGCACTTCTTGCTGTAGCTCAGAGATACTATGGTGTGCTGGGTGGCAACTTTGGCTTAATTCCCTCTGGCTCTTCACTTGCAACACAGCTGGTGGGACTGCTCTGTTGAACACATCCAGGCGTGGATGTGCTTTAAACATAATCCAGTAAAATCTTGACCTAAATCAGCAGGTCTAGTTGACACATCCTCAGCCTGTCAACCCCGTGGGCTGGTGAGTGAAAGACGGGAGCTCTTGGCAGCAGCACTGCAAGCAAACCTGTTGCTTGTGAAATGAGTCTGATGCACACGCATCCAGGGCTGGGCCACCCTTCCATCCTTACTGTGATCTTTGCCTTCAGCGCTTTCGTGCAGAGGTCTTAAATGGCAGCAGAGACAAGCTGGTGTCAGAGCGGTTGCTGTACAACAGACTCACTGATCTGGCTTAGTGCAGTTTCAAACCGCATTCCCCATCTTTCTGTCATGTTGCAGGTGTATTTGCTGGCTGAGCTGCACAGGGAGGAGTAGCTGGTGTTGGGAGAGAAGGCAACAGTGTCAGCTCTGGAGTTTGTAGCCATCCAAAGCTACTTCTGTGCCTTTTGGCCTTCAAAGGTCCCTTCCAACTTGGACGATTCTATGATCCTATGAAGATGGCCTGGGGCAGAACCAGGGTTTCCTGCTGTTTTACAGGACCTGAGGCAGTACAGGGCAGGCACCTCTACATAAAGACAGCAGTGTTGACCCCTGGGACTGGTGGGCCTGACCAGAAGGGTGTTGGTACTTCCAGCAAGTCAGCCAGCAGAGCCTTCGACATGGCATTCTTGTCGGCCTGGTAGAGCATGCAGCGCTGCGGAAGGGAGGAGAGCCCCATCGGCTCTTGCTCGAGCTGTTATGTAAGTGGGGCGATGCAGTAGGACTGAAGTGACCTTTCCTGGGCAGGAGCTTTCTGCAGCCATGTAGGGTGGGCCTGGCAGCCTTGCTCTGCTGCTAAGCACTTAATCCCCTCCTGTCCAGCGTGCTCTGCTTAGCATCCATGATGCGGTTTTTAAATGTTCCCAGCTTTTTCCCTGTGCTGGCTAATCCCTGTAATGCCGCAGCCAGCTGGTTCTGAGGTTCCTGTTCTATTCGCAGCAGGCAGTTAGCGGTGCCTGCCTGAGCTGGCAGCTGCGGGGGAAGGAGGTGGTAGGTGTTGCTGGTGGTTGGGCTTCCCGAGCGCCAGGTCGAACTCCTTCCCTGCTATCAACTGCTGCTTCTCTGCCTTCCTCCACAAAGGGGTGCCTAGCAAAGCAGCTTGGATTTCAGCTACAGTTTTAAGTAAGATTTAAATCACTGTTAAAGACATCTGCCTTGTACCTTCACAAGCTGAGTTTAATCTACATGATCTGTAGCAGTCAATTCATTACAGTATCTGCTCTAATAGCAGGGGTACATAAGGTGCCTCAGCACGCCGGTGTGCAGCGTTTACTGCAGGACTGTGCAGGGTTCTGTGTGCCACTTACTCACATGCTTTATAGCTATTTTGGGACAAGCTGGCTTCGTCATTTCTGCACCAGCTGGAACTGTATCTGAGTGAGCTGCATCCAGGCTTGTCAGATGCCTTGAAGCAGTAACCTAAAGCTAGACAGCAATGGCAGAAACCCCACTTTCCTTATTTTGGAGACTCTAAATGCCACCTCTGGCTTGTGAGCAGCTCCCATGTTGCTCTCTTATGCTGTAGAAAAGGAAGGTGCCATCTTCCCTTGAAGGCAGGATGTGGCTTACCAAAAGAAAAGCACTCTGCAGATTTGACAACAATATGCCCCCCTTCAGTGTCGTCTTCTCTGCAGTGTCACTGCATGACGTTTCCCTGGCCACTCCTTGCTCTGTCACTCCTCCAGCACTGACTGCTCTCTTTGGCTGTTCTGTAGGGGCACTCAGTCCAACTCCTAGCAAGTGCAGCTCCAAATACTGTACCACTGGTGGCTGCTTTGAGTAACAACTACTTGGCCATGGGGCAGCAGCACCTGCCTCTGAGCTCTACACCTGCACAGTTTGTAAGGCATGTGTGGACAGAGGCAAGCCTGAACAGGGCCTGGCACTGGGCCCTCTGCTGGCTTGGCAGCAAGGAGGAAATGAACGAAACTCAGCTAGTGAGAGAGTGTGCAGCTTGTCTCGGGAATGCTGGAGTATGCAGTGTGTCTTCTGGTACCCTGCCAGAGCAGAGCAAGTGTGAGAGTAAAGCACCACTGGGTCGGTAAGCAGTGTGCCAGGCTGGTAACTGTTGTTCTGGTGGAGCTGGGTGGATGCTGGAAGAAATTAAAGCCCTGTCAGATTGGGCGTGTGTGAGCTTGATCAGCTGCATCAAAAGCCATTAGCATGGATGATCCCTGCTGTGTCACAGGGATGGGCGAGTCCTGCTTTTCATGAAGGTGCTCGTGTTTGTTTTATTAAATGGCATTGGTTATGTTGGCCATGGCGTCAGGAGCGGGGGGGGCTGGTGACACCCTGTCACAGAAGGTGCAAGAACTGTATGGGAAAGCAAGCCTAGGAGAGCACTGCCTGCAGCGTGATACTTTAAACATTAAACATACTCCCCAGAACATAGCAAGGACGATGTCTATCACTTCTTACATTTTTGATTCATACTCCCATTTCCTTTGTAAACAGCAAACCATCATCAAGACGTATGTGTGAACAATCAGGGAGCTTGCAAATGAATAACTTTTCTTTCAGTGGAAGCTCATAACGTGAGGGAATTATTACTCTGCGCACTTTTATCAGACCTGTTGGCAGGCTGGCAGCCACCTGCGATTCAGCAGTCCATCTGTTTGCTGTCTGAAAGATGGAAGGATGAAAGTGTGATGACAGAAGATCACTGGAATGGTCTTAGTGCATAACAGTGCTGCTTGGAGCTATCAGGCAGCTGTAGCCTCCCTGGTTAAAGGCATTTAAATGTGTGGAAGCTGATGTACAGGTTTGAAAATGGCTGTCACTAAAGAGTGAGGGCATTTAAGCATGGCACACTGCTGCTGCTAAGGAATTAGTGACTTCTTCCTTTGGGGGGGGGGGGGGGGAGCACAGCTGTGCAGATCAGATATAAATATGCTGTCATTTGGAGTTTAAAGCAGAAGTTTTTCTTTTTTTTCAGAAAAAGAAAGAGAAGATCAAGAAAAGCATCAGAAGGAAGAGCAAGAAAAAACTGTAGAGCACAGTTCCCCAAAGGAGACAGATAAAACCAGCCGTGCGGGACGGCGTCCAAGCCGAAGTGCCTTGTCCAGTCGGAATGATCGAAGATCAGCCAAAAGCCCTCAAAAGACAGATGCACCCAAGGAGAACAAACATCCATTTGCTCTCTATGGGTGGGGAGAAAGACAGACCGATACTGGAAGCCAGAAAACTCACAATGTCTGTGCTTCTGCTTCAGTGAATGAAGTAAGTAGAAGCTTCTGTTCAAGTGAAAGCTGACTGCTTAGTGCCTGGGGAAGACATGGCTAATACCTGGGTAAAGCCTCTCAAGGATGCTTTTTCTCGTGCTTGCATGGAGAACTGTGAGGACTTCAACAGCCTCTGTTTTGTTGTAGTGATCACACCTTGTGAGTGCTACCTTGGGGCTGTTGTGCTGCGTTACGCAGGAGCGGGGCTGGGGCTCCTTCCCCTTGGTCAGTTTGAACTGGGGTTATTCCTCCAGGTCTGGCTGTGACCAGAGTTGTACATGAAAGAGTTCCTTCAGGTGTAGCCCTCCTAGGCAGTAGGGCTTTTGTGTGTGAAAAGGCCTTCACAGAACAAAACCACACCCTGATGCCTAGCTTTCATGCTGCAGACTCTATGTGCCATTAAACCCCATTTCCCAAAGACAGCCAGTTTTCCACCATATCCAGCTCTGAGTCTGCAGAGTCTAGTCGTGGTGATACCAGAAAATAGCTCTTTTGAAGAGACAGAAGTGGCTTTTCTACTTTGTCCACATCAAAATGCATCAGTAGTTGCACCTGCAGGCCTCTAGTGTGACAAGCATGCAGTGGAGGACTGAACACACAATTTTCATTATGCATAGGGCCCCTTTCCCCTTAGGAAATTCAGAGGTCTCATCAGACAAGAAGCCATCTGCCCACAGCTATGGGGACCAGTGTCACAGGAAAAATGGTAGGAGTGGGATGAACAAACGCAAGATAACAAGCTGTGACTGAAGCTGCTCTTGTACTGAGTACTGGGCACAGCAGGTATCCACATTTTCTAGTAGGGCATGCTCCTGGGATAGTGCTGTGACCTGTGGTGGTCCTTGCTACTGCTTCTGTCACTGGAGTCGATGCTTCTATGTGGCAGTCAAAGACTTGGGTTAGGTATGGAGGAGAAGCAGCAGAAAGCAGTTTGGAGAAGTGTACTTCAGCTGCTGATAGGACTGGCAGCACAGTGTTGGCATTAACATTAAATGCAGAGTTATAGCAGTGAGCCTAAAGATGTTGGGCATGCCCAGCTCCAGCTTGTAACTGTTCACCTGTTTTGAAACTTCCCACATTTTTCCAGTATTTGGAAAACCTGATTAACGCCTGGTGACCTTGTTTCTGTCTGTTTCAGTGCTACCAGCAAAGCTGGCTGTTTTAAGTGTGCTTCTGCATTCTGACCCTCTTGAGAGCAAGAGAAAAGCGGCAGGCAGTTAGCAGCAGGCATCCCAGCACAGGCAGATACGTACACACAGGGCCAGTGATGTGCTGAGAGAGAGGAACTCTTACTGGGGTGCTCCCTGGGAGCAGGAGCCTGCTGGGAAGGGGCCAATGCTTGGCTGCTGGATGTCTGCAGCCTGTTACAGTGCATTGCCAGCAGGGAACACAGTTGATAGCAGAATTGCCTGTCAGGGCCCGATGGACTGTGGGGCTGGTACTTTCAGAAACTTCTAACATTCTTTATGCCAGAAACAGAGAGACAGAGCCCTTAAGAGCAGGCTTCCAGTTTGGCAGTGAATGTCAGGACTCCTCTGAAACATGCCAGTGCTGTAAGCCAGGCAGGCAGCGCTCTGCTCCTAGGGCTGCTTCTGCAGGGAGGGACCACTCCCTGCCTGGTGAGGTCACTTTTCTTGATTGATTCAAATCTGTTGCTCCTCTCTGAGGTGGGAGATTTCTAAATCTGGGGCTAGAAGCAAGCAAGCATAGAAACTGGTTCTTAAAACCAAATTTGTGGAAAATGTGGTAATTTCTTAATACAAAAACACATGTTCCTGCTGCATGTTCTGAAGATCAAGAAGTTCCTCAGCCTCTTGTCAGGAGTCTCTAAGGAGTGATCTTACTAGTGGGCTTAGATTTTAAGGGAGCATAGTGAGGGGTGATGAAGAATCCTAGATGTAGGAAGAGGAGAAACAGGGTTTTTAGAATGCCAGAGTAAGATTAAGAGAAACATACAAAATTGTTGGAATCCTAGAAGCATGCAGTGGGAAAAAATAATGCAGAATAGAATGAGGCATTTCTTTATCCAAGTTCTGCGCATTCCTTCTATTAGCAGTGCAAATTCCAGAAGAAAATACCCTGCTAGAAAACTGTCCCCAGGGTGGGGGTAGGGACAAAGAAGTGACCCCTGGCTCTCCTGTGGGGTTCCTAGCCCGTTTTCCTGCTTGTAACACAAACTCTGGTCTTCCAGATTCATGAATCTGCTCTACGAGCAAAGAACAGGAGACAAGTGGAGAAGAGGAAGCTTTCTCAGAGGCGAGTGCGATCAGCAGAAGCAGACAAAGCCTGGCGGGTAAAGCCCTCCCCGCCAGATAACCCCTGGATGACAGAGTACATGAGATGCTACTCAGCGAGAGCTCGGTGAGCTTGGATTCCACGAAGCGTCTTCATGAAGGCACGCATATCAGGACACTGGTGCAGGGAACCAAACTACTTATGCAAGGTTTTTATAGGGAGTTTCCAGCTGTTAAAATATTTGTTAAAGTGTTTTTATCTTGGCTACCTACCTCACAGTGGGGTGTGCAGTTGGAGCCATAACATTTGAAGAGGCTTTTAGATACAGCTACCCAAATTTTTAAGCAATTCCCCTTTTGGGAATCTTTCTAATGAGTTTCAGTTGATTGGTTCTGGGGGTGGGGAGGAACCTTTGCATACTGGCAATCAAAACACTTTTTGACCTTGGTTATAAGTCTGTTGCCCCTTACTTCAGAAGTTCAAGTCCTCCAGACCATGGCGAGGTGGTGTTGGGGAGGTGCCTTTCATTTACATTCCTGTTATGCCAATGCTTCTGCCCAAATCAGTGTATTAAGACAGGCAACAGGAAGCCAGTAGGTCTGGTAAGCAGCACGAACAAATGTAGATGCTTTAGGCAGACAAATGCCAAGTGCTGTCTGTATATAGAAGCTTTCAATAACGTGTTTGAATAGTGACTCTGCTGGTACTTACAAGACTTCATCGCTGCTTCCAAGGTCATTGTAGCAAAATACTAATTTTCAGAGCAAGGAAGAGCTACAGGATTATTTTGCTGTTGCTGTGCCTGTTGTACCAAAAAGTGACAGACAATCATCATCTGATAGCTGCTGCTCAAAAAGCAGCTGCTTGTTCCACTGGTATCAGCTTGGCCCCACTGCACTGAGCCTGTGGCCTCACCTTGTTTGATCATGTCACTGCTGGTTTATCGGAGCAGGCTGGCTTCTGTCTAGTGAGGTCTGTTTTGAACTACAGTATCTGTGCTCGGTGGGGTTAGACTGCAGTGTGCATTCCGTTTGGTGGCATTGTATGAGTGTGCTGTTAGAGGCTTTTAACCGAAATCACTTTTGATAAAACTTGTAGTAGAGGAGCCTTCTGCCTCAAAACTGGTGCGTAGCTCCTCACGCGTGGGGTGAGGGCTAAGGGAGGGAGGTTAATAAGACTATATCATGGAGTTTGAACGCTTTCACTTTAGAGGTCTTACTTCTACATTCTGGGTCATTGTCTGTCAAGTCCGTGGTGTTTTTTTAACTCAAGCTGCTGTGAATGATTTCTGTTTGATAACTAAGCTTTAGGCAGATTACTATAGCTGTGAGCTTCAGGGTTTTGTTCAGATGTGCTGTATGTTCGCTACACGCGTTGGTTACCTTGCTGTAACAGTTCTGAAGCTTGCTGTTTACAGGCTAGACAATTTCTCATGGGAAGCACACTTGCACTTCTGCAGCAGAAGCCTGTGCTAGTCTTTACTTCACAGTCTCAGTGAGCAAGTGGGACTAGAACTGCTGCTGCAACACAGACAGTTAAAATGGTTAAAGTTTGACTGCAAAAGTTACTGAAAGTAATCATGTGGGAGGGACCAAGCATTGTTTCCTTCTAATGTTAATTATTATTACATCAGTAGAGGCTTCATTAATCTTAATTCCTGTCTCACTAAGTCTTAGACTACAAGAAATTATAACATTTGGATTTTTAAAGCTTTATGCTTGAGAATCAACTCTTGTTCAGGCCTGTCTACCAGAGATCTTACAGCTTTTACATCTGGGAAAGCAAAGTACGATTCTCTATGCTTATACACAGCAAAGTGACTATTCCAGCTTCTCAGTAAACCTGTTTAGAACTCTCTAAAACCTCAAAACATTGCCCAAAACTGAGGCCAACTATCCTACAGGATGCTTTTATTCCATAAGATTTTTATTTCCTTGTATGCTGCTCTTCCTATTTAAATATTTGCTATAAATGTGCTTAAGTTGCTTTGTCACTGTTCCACTTCCGTAGTCCACCGCAGCTCTGAACAGCAGTGTTCCTGGAAAAAGCACTCCGGTACCCAACAGCCTTGTTCCTGTTGTCCAGAGCCCCACCCTCACCTCTGGCCTCATGGACCCATGTGACTGGCAGATGGGCTGTGTGCCTGCAGTGCACTTTGTTGCATTTAGTGGTTTTCTTGCTCCTGTAGGGTAGGCCTCATATTGCTGTGCCTCCCATGCCAGCTTCTAGAGCTCTCTTCCCACTGAGAATGGAGGAGCTGCGGTGACTGTGCCTGCCTTACGTACCTGTTCTTGGAGAAGCCGGATCTCATTAGGTGTTGGTCTCAGGGTTCTGCATGTTTTCTGCCTAGAGTACTGGGTACCAAACCTGGAAAGTCTCAGGTTTGTTCAGGTGTTCTGCAGAACATGAGATGCTCAACATCTGGACTGCTGCATACTGAGGAAATGCTCTCTTAAGCTGTTACCCTTTTTTATTCTCTTCTGGACAAGAGCTGTTCCCCAGCAAAAAGCTTAAGACAGTAGCGATGCTAACTGGGTCATGTGAGTTGCTTGTGCTTTTCCAAATTGGTCTGTAGCTAAAAATGATCTTGGGTGTTATGTTGGTACTGTCTGAATCTGAGTGATATAATGCCTGAAGTGAGGGGCAATTACTCTGATTCTATTTGGGCATTATTTGACTAAAAATAAGTGAGTAGGTTTGCTTAGACTGTGTGAAATAGTATAGTCCTGGCAACTGCAAGCTGTGCGTGCAGAATATTTGGTGTGCCAGGCCAAAGTCTGGAGAACTGTTTTAGTGCTTTGACATGAATTTTGATCAAAGACAACTGACTTGTCTCAAGTATAAAAGCTTTAACTGTATTTCTCAATTGACTGAGTAGGCTGTTTAGCATCAGATTTGACTTGCTCACAAACAGAACTCAGTGAATGTTCACCATGTCCATTAGAGTTCTGCCTCGTCTCGCAATAGACTGAATTCCGCCAAGGGATGGCCACTTCTCACTCCTGTTTGACAAGAAAAACTTTAAGAACATGGTCAGTACTCAGTTGTCCAGTCTTCATTGAAGTTTACTCCTTTCAGTTTCTGAAAGCACTTAGGTAAGTGAAATAAGGCTTCCACAATGTATAATGCTGCAGTGTAACTATAGTGTTGTGAAGACTATTTACAGTGTGAAACGTTGCAATGAAAGCTGCACATGGATGTCCCTGTAAAGCAGCGTGCCTGTTCAGTTGCTGCTGCAACACCTCTGCAGCTATGAACTACCGCCTTCCGTCCTGGAAGCAGGGATGGTCAAGGTGATTCTGAAATGTAGAGCCAAACGTAACTGCTGGGGCCAGACTTGTGTTTTTGGTGAAGAACTTGATCAAGGTAGCCAATGCACGTGAATCACATCTTATCATGTAGGGAAATATACCCACTCTTCTAATTTTTTATGGTACTGTGCAGTGCAGCTGAACTATAAAGACTTTCAACCACAAGGACCAAAAGCTAGCAATCTGAGGATCTCTGTCCAGTGACCACCTGCATGTGCCAAGTTATTTCCCAGCTCAGTGCACTCAGCAGCAAAGCCATAGATAGTGCCTGACTCAACACCTTGACAACAGCACCTATAAAACTAGGGGTAGAAGTGAACGGGGAGCTGCCTCAGCAATTGTTAGCACTGAACTCACTTTAAAAACTATAGGGAATTGCCATCTGAGCTTGAAGCAATATGTGTTTTCTAAAGTTTTTAATAGTAGCTGTTTTTAATGCTTCTGTATTGTCTATATTTAATAGTGTGGTGTCAACTTGTATATGTGAATAAATGGAGTGACAGTGCTCTGACTGCTTACACTGTGGGTTTTTTGGCTCTCAGCTTTTCTGCTACATGGTTCTTACAGACTGCAGCCTTTGGCTTCTGCTTCTCCCATGTCCCCTCCTGTTATGAAGACTTTGCCCCACACCAGCACCAGGTAACTGCTGGCAGCCTCAGCCATGACCCCCTTCAGGCCATGCAGGAGGGGGGAGATGCCCAACTGAAAATATGTTTTGCAGTTGCTTGCTCTCCAGCATGGGGTGGAAGCAGCAGGGTGGGGACCTTCCTCCCCAGTGGGAGGCCTGGGGGAAGCTGCTGGCAGAGGGCACAGTGGCTGCCCCACTCCCTGCTGCTGGAGAACACTGAAGCATGGCTCTGGTCTTGGCTGCTGGAGTTTCCCAGCCAAACTCCAGCTCCACAATGAATTCAGCAAAAATGTTATTTTTCCAGACTATCAAGGTTTGTATTGTGGAGTTCATTTAGCAGGCAACAGTTGTACAGATAAATAGTTTGCTGAACAACATCTAGAAAATCAAGACAGGTTCTTTATTTGGCGGTAGATACAAGGATGAAACAGTATAGGCCAGCAACCTCATTAAAAGGCAAGGCAGGTTTTAACAGGATGTTTAAATCTTCTAAAGGGCTGAAAGAGTTAAAGCTCCACATTCAGTAAATCCTAGGGAATCCGAGGATGTGTCTGCCTAGGATTATTTCACGTAAAACTAAGCTATCTTGCTTTGGTATAGTAAGAATTTTGCACTAAAAATCATAGTTTAGCATTTATCACTTAATATTTTCATGAGCTAGGTTTGGTATGTGAGCTAAATGTTGAAGCTTAAACTTGGTTCCAGGGTTGTTAGGGGCATCGTGGTTTTTTTTTTGGAAATATATTCAGAGGAAAAACAGTGAACAGTATCGCATATGCTGGAGAGCTACTGCTTCCACCAGTATTCCCCTCAGCAGCTGCCATTCTAGGAGGTTTCTCTTCAAAATGTCAGGGTGTGAGACTTTCCCAAACACGTGCATCAACCAGGTCAAGATGCACTAATATGGCAAGAGCATTTGGGTAAGAAAATGGTACAAACATGGCAACCCTGATTGTAAGGGAAGGATTCTTCCTTTCCTCCTGGGAAGGGGACACCATGAGACAGCTCATTACGGAAGGACAAACCTGTGCTTACTGCTGCCTGACCAAACTGATTTTGGGACAACTTTTTAATCTTACACAGGAGAAAATACACCATGGGGATAATTGTTATCAGTTATGTAACAAATCCAAATCCTAAAAGAAACAGAAGACATAGCAGAGAGTCTTTGGACCCTACAGGCTTTTTATAACTGAAGCTTGTATGTAGTTCTTCTGTACTTTGAATTCAGAGATGGCCCAGGGGATATAGTTTTGAGATGCACACTCATCTGAACTAACAGTGTTAGGACAATGTTTTTTCACACAATGCTAATTCCATGGAAGACAGAATGCTCTGTAACATTCTTGGTTTGCTCCTGTTCTTTAACTGCCCTCTGAATCACAGCATTGGTTCAACTTCTCTCATTTAGCTTCAAACATACATTTGAGAAGCATCCCTTGAACAGATAAGACTCATCCATAGAAGACAATAAAGCATGTTTGCCCTTGGAACCTCCACACTGCGTTCAGACCAGATGAACTGTTTTCTGTGTCACTTTGCACCTCCAAGAAGATACCCAACTTCCAGTTATACAAGTAATTAAGTGAAAACTTTACTGGTGATTTGTCAATGCAACTGAACTAGCGCTTCCCTCCTGCCAGTAGCTGCAGCTCTGCTACCTCCAGAAACTCTCCACAGCTCCCTACCTGGCAGTGCAAAGGCTGTGCACCTCTCACCTGATCAGTTCCCGTGACACCGTACAAGTGCTGTGCAGTACCTGTGGTTCTGTCCTCCCTCCCAAGCCCTCTGCAGGCCTCTTCTGTCTCCAGCTGAGCAGTGACCATGTGATTCCTGATCTCTTGCCCCATACCTCTTCCCCACCATACCAAGAGGGTAAGAACTATGAACTGTTTTTTCAGAGATCAGCACTGAGGTCGAAATTTCCCTTGACGAGTTCCACAGGAAGATCTACACAAGCAGTAGGCTTTTTCTTCCTTCCATCATGTGAGTCTCCTGGAAGCAATGTGGACAGCGCTGCATATGGTGTCTTTCCCAAAAGTTCAAAGGTAGGGGCTCCAGCAAGGTCACCCATCCAAGTTCTTAATTGTACTTTATAAACATTTAAGAACAAGGTATTTATATTCTCAACTTCACACATTCAGGATACTTTAGAAGAACCCACTTGGGTTCAATCTGTACCTCACCAGGTATGCTTCAGTAGAAACCATTTGTGCACAGGTGACTGCTCAGTTATCAATAACAGAGCTCCTACCGTGACAGCTTTCCGTAAGCCCGTGCCCCAGCGCTAGAATTACAAAACACACAAAGATGCACAGTTCTGTTCACATATACATACCATCTCCATGACACCAGTGCTATACAAAACATCAGGACCAAGAAAACAAAAATTCCAAAACCCAGGTCAGTTGGCAGCCACTTGAGAGACTTAAAAGTATGTTTTCTAAACTTGTACAATTTGATAAAAGAGCTTCAAAAGATGATATCTAAGAACTGTGATAAAGTAGGTGAACATATAAAAGTGACTTTTCCAACTTGATGTACTACCAAAACTAAGTATGGGTCTAACCCTATGCTGAGAACCATCATGTAAAAACCTTGTCAAAACGTGGCAAACTAAACAGGGAAAAAAACAGCCAGCCCTCCCTGATGCTGCCAGTGGTTTTAGCATTCATGGCATAAATATAAACTACTGTGCAACAAACATGATAAAAAAATAAAATATTAAACTGTTGTAGTGCAACATTCTATCATCATATATAAGTATATCATGCTTTGTAAAGTTACTGTTACATTATTTACAGGATACAGGAATGCTTTCAACTAAAGGTGAGAGAACAAAAAGTGAGGAATGGAAAACGTTTACGTACAGGCATCACCTTCACACTGTCCACTGAGTTAGCAGGCTCGCTTTGCAGGCCCATGCCACGTGAGCCCTCCTGCCCCACACCACACGTGCTCCCTCCAGCCAGCAGCGGTCTGCTCTGTCTGCACACAGCGAGGGATGTTTTTAAAAACTGCATAGCTTCCAAGCTTTGTTTCTTCAAACACCATTTGCATGGACAGCTGAAAAACACACAAGAACTCCATCACGTGTCTACGTCTGATCAATCTGAACACTCACCTGCTGAAACACTATCGATAAATATTCTCTGCTGTAGAGCCATGCAGAACTGGACTACATGGATGCCCTTCTTTTAGCAGACTCTCAGAAGGGTATTTTATAGGAGGGGAAAAAAAAAAGGAGGAGACAGTTTAGGGATTCTTACGTGTTATTTAAAATTCAGAGCTTTAATTGGGAGCTAAGCTCCTGGAATATAGAACTACACGACAGAACAGAGTTGAAGCTGTTCTTGGGACTAGGTTTTGCAGCTTTCAGCTCCCTTCCCCCATTTTGCTGAAGTGAGGAGCAGATTTTTCAGTTCCTCTGTGAGTGTCTTTAGGAGACAGCACACGCCCCTCCACAGGCTGCAACAGCCCGAGGAGAGGTGCTTTGGGTAACAACGCTGCTCAAGCAGCCAGTACCGCTGCTCTCTTGTTGACTCCTCTGCTCAGGGCAGACAGGAATCAGAAGCACTCTGGGCTGGCTTCAGTGGAAGTTTGAAATCCAGTTATTACCTTTCAGTTTCAAAGACTTGAACAGTCTTTAAACTTCATACTTCCAGAAAATCCTGCCTAATAGCTTTGGGCAAGATACTGCCCCATACCTTTGGTAACTTCTCATTCCTGGTAATATTTGTTCATGATACTATGGAAATGATTGACTGCTTCAACACTGCAGTAGGTAACTACCAGAGCTATACTGCATTTCAGATACACAGACTCTTGAAACGTTTTCCACAGCACTACTCAGAGCAATATCCTTGCTTTGGTGAACAGACAGCAGAAGAAAAATCCAAGTACAAAAGCAAACAAAAACCAAATTAATCCTACTGTACATTATTTCACTAGATTCCATGCTGCTTTGCAGGCTGACTGGGACAAAGCCAAGCAGTCGACACAGCACATTTATTACACAGGGTCACTGACCAAGCACTCCAAGATTTCTGTAACCTTACCTTCTGTATCTAAAGTGAGTGTCTGGGATTTTGTGTCTTGTTTCTTTAACACCCACAGTCCTGAGCACTTTGTGCTTGTGCTCTCCGTGGCGATCTCAGCTGTCTCAAGGCAGCATCTCCATACTGAATACCTGAGCCCATTCTTTCTGGATCTAACTCTCCTGAAGAGAAATAAAATGGTCAGAGGATGGATCACTTACAAACAACACGTTCCAATTTAAATGACAACATCAGATACAAACGTATAATGATATTCGGCTCTATTTATGGAGAGATCTACTGCAGTTCTGTTTGGTTTCAGACAACAACAAAACAGTACCATTTTCTTCTGCAGTTTCACCTGTGTGCCCTTAATCATGACAAAGCAGCTTGTTCCTGAGCAGGGCTGCAACACACAAAGCGTTTTTGCACTTACTCCTAACAAAGGAAATGCCCAAATGTGTTCTGCCAACGCTGTTTCACATTAGAAGACGTGCTTTCAGAGACTAACACATAAGGAAAGAAGCACTGTAAATATACCACGCCGCACAAAAATGCATCAGTAGGATTGCACGAAGCACTGCCCCCAGAGGAAATGGCCCCAGCCTTCCCTGCTTCTGCTGTCCACTTCTGTGACTGGTTTACTCCACACCCTGTGCCTTTAGAAACATTCTCATAGCTCCATGGTGAACCAGCCAAGATTAGCAAGGCTCAGTTAAAAAAAAAAAAAAAAAATCTCTCTGAACAATTCAGATCACTTGTTTAGGTTCACACTGAGTTAGCAGATGACACCACTGTGTTGAGCACACCAGGTGTCAGCTTGAGGGCATGGCTATTATTCAGCAAACACCTTGGCCAAGCCAGAGAAGCAGGCCAGCAGGAGCCTCATGAAATTCAGCAGCTGCACATGCAGAGCCCTGTACCAGTGACGGAACCACTCCAAGCACTGGTACAAGCTGGGGACCAACTAGCTGGGTGGCAACGCTGCAGAAAAAGACCTGGGGGTCCTGATGGACAAGCTGACCATGCAACACAGCACGCACTTGTGACAAAGGATCAGCAATGCACAGGGCTGTTACAGCAAGAGTGTAGCCAGCAGGTCACAAGAAGTGATTCCTTTGCTCTGCCTGGCACTTCCAAAGCCACACCTAGAGCCCTGTGCTCAGCTGTGCATTCTCCAGTAACAAAGGACAAATTGGAGAGACCAGGAAAAGACCAGTGAGACAGCTGCAGGCTGAAGCACGTTGTGTTCAGGCAGGAGCTAAGGGAGCTGTGTTTGTTCAGCCCGGAGGAGGGAAGGTTAGGAGGGAATCTAAACGCAGGACTGCATGATCTGAAGGGTCTGAAGACTAGAACCAGACTGCCCTCAGGAACACACAAAAGACCAAGAGCCAACAGGCACACAGCCTGCACAAAGGGAATTTCTGAACCACCACAAGGGAAGGAAAATCTTCACTACGCACTAAGCGCTGGGACACATCGTCCAAAGGGGCTGGGTAATCTCCAGTCTTGGAGCATCTCCAGTGTGCCTGGACAACCTGCTCTCACTTTGAAGCTGAGCCTGCTTCAGACAGGAGGCTGGACCAGAGACCTCCAGAGGTCCTCTCCAGGCTCAGTTTGTTCATGATTCAGAGGGCTGACACAAGGAAAGGACAAGCAGCTCACAGAAAGCAGGATGTACTTCTGTTATGGTAATGCCTCTTTAAATCTGTCATGGGAATAGCTAACTAGCTATACACCACTTTTTGTTCTCTTTTTTTTTTTTCCTTCTTAAAAAAAAAAAAAAAAAGTCTGCTGTTTGGCATTGATTTGATGCAATGATGAGGAAATTCCTACAAAAATATCGTATTCTTTTCACAAGTTTTTTGTTTGGCATTCAGAATGTGTGATTAGAGTCTGAGACAGACTTCTCAATACAGTCAATCCTTAAAACCTCGAAGATATCAAATAGAAGACGAGAGAGAAATCAGGATAACAGATTAGCTCTAATGACACCTAACATGCTGGAGCCTGTTTCTGATAGAAACCCACCCACTCGCACTGAGAAGATTCTGGTATATTTCTAGATCTGCTAAAGAAAAAATGACTTCAACAGATCCAGGAAGGTCACTTCAGAGAAATGCAGTTGCTAGGAAACATCCCTGGCATTTTCTGTGTTAGTGTTCAAATTCTCTTGGCCGTATTTCCTGCTATACACGAGAAGCAGAATTAAAAGTTATGCCATACTGGGTTTTTATTCTGCCTTGCTAGAACTGCCTAGTGCCAGGCTTCATGTTTGTATGGACATAACCCACAGAACACACAGCCTACTCTTTGACCTGACTATTAATCATAGAATCACAAAGGCTGGAAAAGACCTCTAAGATCATCTAGTCCACCCCTAAAGGTGAATGCTGTACCAAAACATCCACAGTCCACCCCTCTCCCCCTTTTAGGTGACTTGAACGTTCACTCCTATTAAAACACAAGGCTGTAAATCAAATGGGTTACATTACCGCGATCAGGTAACTTTAGATGGTGATACTTACACACATACTTCTAGTTTCCAGGGAAAAAAAAAAAAAAAAGTTAAAGTAACATCAATCTTTATTTACCTGATTCAATTTTGTTGAGTATTTTTCTTGCACACTGTACAAAGGCCTCTTCAACATTTTCCCCTGTTAGTGCACTTGTTTCCAAGAACATCAGTTCTGCATTTGACACCAGAAAAACAATCTTAAACCAAGTCAGGAATATCTGATAGAGTAATTCAAGCACAAACATTGATAGGAACAATTTTTTTTCACTTATACTTGAGGGGAGCTATCGTCCAATGGTAGTCCTGAAGAAGTTACTTTTTGAAGGCAAAACCTCTAGGACCACAAAATCTTCCTCTAAAATTTATAGAGATCTAGAAGGTCAGAACCTGAACAGAATAAGCTGAGCTGCACATGCAAAACAGCACATGAAGCCAAATTGCTTCATGGAGATTTCTGATAACAGAAAGCACGAGGACAGCCAGCAACCATGGTAAAACACAAGGTAGAGAAGACTCTAGAATCCAGTGTGTAAAACTGAGAACAGATTTTACTGATAGTAGGGCTGTAGCACAGAAACCCAGACTGGCTTTAGCTGCCACAGAAACGTGACTCCAAAGACTGAAAGTCCTGGATGCTACAGACCAGCCCTCTGGATCCACACCACAGATCAAACTGTTTCCCACAAGTCAGTGTACTGGTTTCAACGGCAGAAACCCCATCCAGCTTTGTCTATAACCTATAAAAATCTCTAAGAAGTTGAAAACTAGGAAATCTTACTCTACATTTCCTCTCCACCCCCTTGGTGGTAAGGTAACACCTGAAGTCGTATTACATTCCCTAAGGAATATATTGCCACACACAAGATATTTCAGTAGCAGCTATGACTGAGGATCACTGGTAATGGCACTTAAATAGAACTTGCAGTTCTCATTACAGTCACTGTCCTCTCTCTCTACCTCACGTCTCTCTCAGAAAAGAGAATATAAATCTCTTTTTTGTAGATATTTGACAAGGTGTAACAAAGTATTCCCTAGCAGCACAAAAAATAAATCAAGAATTGAACACCTTTTGGCATTCCGTGAAGATTTTGTACTACTCACCATTTTCTTGTGCAAACCGGGATGCTTCTAGAAAGGTTACTTCACGATCTGCGTCGAGATCCTTTTTGTTTCCACACAGGATTATCACAATATTTTGGCTTGCTAACATTCTCGCATCCGTCAGCCAATTAGTGAGGGCGTTGTAGGTTTCTCGGCTGCGTAGAAAACACCATCCCATGTTAGAAAACACAGATTGCTGGACTAAAGCTTAGAAGGCAAAACACATTTGTGGCAAGCCACGAACTCCTGCTGGTCAGGCAGATCACCTACACATCTCAAATACACCAGCGATGAACTGCAAAGAGGATCAAGTTCCTTCAAGAAACTCAAAGCTTAAAGTTCTTAAAAAGCAAAATTAAATCAGTCACAATCAAACACAGTGCCTCTACGCTTACTTCTCATAGCACTGATGAATATTCTGCTCCTCTGCCTGAAACTCCTTTCATGAGATGGCCACTCTATTAATTAAATTCGGATCTGGACGCCAGGTCCCATGAGATATGTTTTGCTATAACACAAAGGTCCCAGCTGCAGCTCTAAAGCTCTCTGGAAGTGGGACCTTTTCTAAAGTGTCACTAAGATGGTTCAGAGTGACAACCCCAGATGAGAGGGAAACAGATAATGAAACACACACACCCCTATGGCTCATGATGAGGTAGACTATTTGTAGCCTCCAAGAGGCAGCAGTTTACCTGTTACTACTCATGTGAAAAAACCCACAGATTGGAAGAAGTAAAAATAAATAAAATACCCTGTTAATGTGAAAAGCTAAGATTTTAAGTGCTGATTTAGTTTCAGCATTCTGTGCATGAAATTCAGGGATAGCAATGAGTTGTTGTTTGATGTGGAATTCAACTGATACTTATGGTTCAGATGAGATTCTAAGAACTAACCACGCTTGTGGTGAATTGCATCTTGAAGTTTGCTTCAGGAATAGAACAACATCACACGCACAGTGACCTTCCTCTGTTTATTCAGTTTCCTGCAGTTGGTGGTTACAGGCTCCCTGAGCAGTGGCTGCACACAGCCCACTGCACACATGACAGCTACGGGTGGGCCAGGTCCCACCAGCTTTTGCCTAACCCTTTGACTCTGCTTACATTTATGGCCTTCGTAATACCTCATGTGAGCAAGTTCCAAGACTTGGATATGCACTGAAACAGTGCTGCTTTTCATATTTCTTTTCTTCCTGTCGATTCTCTGTAAGAGGATTAGATGCTTGGGGGGATCTAATTATTCATTATTTGTATCTGATAGTCATTAAACAACAGAGGGGCTAGTTTTCTTACCTGGTTATATCATAGACGAGCAAAGCACCTGCAGCGCCTCTGTAGTAACTTCTTGTTACAGACCTGGAAGAGAATTTACAGATGCATGTTTCTGTTACATCTTTTTGTTTCAAATCTGGGCTAATACAACACAATTACTTTTTTTTTTTTTTTAATATATACACACAAAGAAAATGTGATTTTAAACATCGTAAGAAATGCGTCAGCAAAAAAAACCTTAAAAATAGGCTTTTGACTAATGACAAATTTCCAGCGAACAGAGCCATACAGGGATTCCAAAGTCCATCATGTCTCATGCTCTGCTGAAGGTACACGCATGTGGCCAGACACAGAACCGGGAGCTGATGGCGGTGGCTGTGGCATGAAAGCTGAGCAATGAGCTTACGTTTCATCTTCCAGCACTGAGTGAAGGGTGAGTGAAGTAACTGCCACTGAGCTATTTAAGACTTCTTAAGAAGGAGGCAAAGAATGCAAAGCACTCTTCAAAAGGTAGAGGATGAAGAAAAACACAGACTCTTAAATACACTTTGATCAGCCTTAAAATGAAAAGGATCAGACAGATTATAAAAAGCAACTGGAGAAAGGAGTCTGCCAGCCTGTAAGTGCTTTCAACATCCACGAACAGCATTTGCACGAGCCTCTAGAACAAGCTCCTCACAGTCGGGGGGGTACGCAGCCAACAGACTGGAGCGGTCTCACTGATGGAGAGTGCACAGCACTGCCCGGCTGTGCCTAGCCAGGGATGTAACCAGAGCTCGTGGCACAGAGGGCCGGTATCTGGATCGCTGCCCGCTCCCCAGGCCTCTGCCACTACGCTCACCTCCTTTAGCCATCGGTGGTGGTCTGTACCCCCACACAAGCAGAACAACCCCCTGAACCAACAAAAGCCTGTGAAGTCACGTTTGATGGTGAACACACTCGGCAATACATAAAGTTCTTTAGTAAATTTGAGACGTATCTACTTAAAAGCAGGAACAAACAACACCCAACATCCCAAGTAATGATTTAACAAACAGCATTTAATAAAATGGCTGAAAAGAGCACCTGAATCTCTCTTGCCCAGCTGTATCCCATATCTGCAGTTTCACATATTTTCCACCAACATTTATGATCTTTGAACCAAATTCCACTCCTATTGTATGATTTGAATCATCTTTAACTAGAAGAAAAAAAGACATTATTTGGAGAATATGGTGAGGAAGTCGGTTTCACAAAATCCAATTTAGGTATAACAAAAACTCTTGAGTGTTCCAGTTACGAACTACTTCCTGAGCAAACAAAATCAGTGCCACTACTGCCACCATGAGAAAACAAAACAAAACATTTCTTAGAAGTTTTGAACATCCTATTGAATTCACAATTAGCACTGGAATGGCCTGCCTTAATCAAATCATTGCCCATTCCCGTTAGTAAGCGGCAAACCAACATTTCCCGCAGCTGTGCTTTCTAATGCAGCAATGCAGTTTATAATTTATAAAGGAAAAGCAGAACAAAATGCCTGCCAAGACTGGCAAGATATGTTTCTCTGTTACAGTGCAGACACCTGCTCTCAGCAACGTAACTGCCGGTATCGGGAGCAAGGCCACGGTTCAAATTCAGCTGCAGAACTATGCAGTGCTCCTTGGTGCTTAGGCATCACCATCCCAGGGAATTACAGTTCAGCTCAGAAAGACAGCTCCTTGGAGAACTGTTACCGTGCTCACACGTACTTACATTTTTTTTCAATAAATTGGTGCAGTAAACAGGATTTTCCAGTTCCAGCGTTTCCTATGACCAAGAACTTAAACAGGAAATCTGAAGATTGAAAAACAAACAAACAAACAACCATTACTGACTTTCAGTACACACTCATGTTTTTGTCACAGGACCAAGTACACAAGCCATCTGCAAGTTGTTATTTCAGAAAGAAGGGAACAGGTGGCAAAATTAGCAAAATAACAATAAACTGAGAATAGCACAGCGCATCCACAGTAGTGCTGCTAGAAAGGAAGAGCTAAGAATGCTGTTTGTTCATGGAGATACCAGAACCACCAGAGGAGCTGGAAATGGCTGATTTGTAAGGTGGCTTTTGACCAGCAGCCTGTTTTAAGCTACTGTCAACGCAAATGCGCTGTATAATGACGTCAACTTAAAAAAACAAAAACAAAAAATCTTTTAATCCTTGTATGATCTGGAACAACTAGAATGTTTTCCCCACACATCTACATGCTAGAGATAATCTTTACTCTGGGATGGCTGCTTTCACATTTCCTCCATTTGGTAAATTTAGGTGGTTACTCCTGGCACTGTACCTACTTCTGAGCCACTTGCGTTGCGAAGCGAACACTGATGTAAGCGCTTGGAATCTCATCTGCACTGTTACGCGCACTGCTTTGATACTGCCTCTCCAGATCTGCTTACAGTTTTGCTAACAACTGAAGAAAGCTTCCTTGTCTTATCATTCTCAAACACTTGCACCGATAAACTACAATCAGAAGGCTGCTCCCCCAACACAGAGCCATCGAGCCAACCAGTACCGTTCTTGCAAGATTCACTGCTTATTTTTCCACCAGCAGCGTTCTTTGTACAGTCACCTTTACAACTTTACCATAAAGTTTCTCTTACAAATAGAGTAGTTCTCCAGAAGACATCAGATGAGCAGGCAACGAAAAGGATCAAGTTAACAATGTCAACCAAGCAAAAACTTAGCATTAGTTCCATTAACACCGTTCCAAGCTGTCACGGATTCACGAGCACGGGTTTGGAGGATGCAGGAATGAAAAACTACATGAAGCAAGTCAAAGCACGCGTACATTACTCCACCAGCTGTCTGAACCTTCGGCCTTACAGGCTGAATTTAACATGCACAAAGAAATCTGCCTGATCCTTCTCTTCCATGTAGGAATTACTCGTTCTGGCGCACCCTAAGCATCTAGCAGTGGTGAAAGCGACAAGTGAGGTTCTAACACGTAACCTGTCTCCCACTTGGCCTTCAGTCATCTTCCAGATCTTATTACCTTTAGAACGAGGTTTCTGCTATTTCATGCGTTACCTTTGCACGACCTTTTGTTCCAGATGTTGTTAGAGGCTGTGGTATGGACTCTATTCGGGAAGAAGAGACTGCCTGTTTTGCCCACAAATCTGAGCATTTCTACGCTCTAGACATTCTGTTCCAAACTCCTCTCATTCTTCACGCCCCCACCCAGCTGCTCACGCTCTCTAGACCAAAGAGATTTTGGTTCAGGTTGTGAAATTCTGTCTGTTATCTCCTGTAAAGAAGGACCCTTCATGTCATTTCAACTGCAAAACACTATGAAGCTCAGAATGCTTCGTTCTCCGGACTATCAAATCTTAACAGTTAACAAGAAACGTTCATAAATCATAAATAATCCCACAGTGTTCGGGTAAGTAAAAATTCCTCTCTGAGAGAAAGTCAAGTTTCTCTTTTTACAGACCAAACAGCGCTAGCTAGCTGCGTTGTGTACCTTTCCATATATTTAAACCAATGTGGGTGTGTGTAATCTCACTGATTTTATCACTTTCAAAGAGTTCCTCAAAAAACAAAATGTTCCCAGGCATTCACAACTAAAGCACTCTGTTTCTTGTCTCTGCAGTTTCTCCAAAAATAAATCTGAAATCCAGTTAAACTGGTTCTCCTGTGGATCTGCCAAATGCTGCTTGTCAGAACGTCTTGTTGAAAACCAGCTAAAAAAATTCAAGCCTACCTTTCCTTTTTCCACGGACGACTCCAGCTTAACAGCTACCATCAAACTAAAACAGGGAACGAACAATATCAAAACTCCATTCCCACACTAATTTCTCTGCCATTTTAAGCAGTGGTTGTTAGACGCGGTTGACGAAGCCGTATTTTGCAATCCACGGAACCGTGCTGAGCAGCGCATTTCGCAGGCGTCCATGGAATGGAAATACCCAAAGCTGCTATCAGAAATCAAAGCCTTATTGCACCAGCGAACGCAGCAGTCTTTCAGAACATGCAGACTCATGGAGTGAGAAGAGCAGCGCTCTGCTGTCGTGTTCACAAAGGCGCCTCTATCACGTGAAATGACTTCATGTAAGCTGTCTAAAAGAGCAAAAGGCTCTCCACTAGACTCCTGTTCATAGCTTATCCAGAAGCACCAGATAACACCTCTCAGGAAACTCTTTGCACATTTAGTCACCAGCAAGAAGGGCAAGTAAAGGCATTTGTCAATACCCAAAGTCACAAATATCCACATTTACTGAGCTGAGAGCATTTTTAAGTTCACAGCCCAGCATACCAACAGATAATGTAACACCAGGTAAGAACGGAGGGAATATTTTTTCAGGTTGTTATTCCAGAATTTATTTCTTCTGGTGTCATTCCACTTGGTAACGGCAACCATTATCTGGAACATTTTTGTAGCTTTTTCACTGTTTGATCTACGACATGAAATATCAGCTCCTTGAACTGTGTGGACGTCTCTAAAAATTTAGCATGGCTCAGAAATGCAGAAACTGAATGAGATAAGCTAAAAGAAGCTGTGTGCCCAAACTGTAATGTTATTTTGTACTCACACTCAGGAAAAACTTCCATACATTAATTCTTCGCAATTTCACTGAATGTAACTCATATTCTAGTGCTTGCGCTACTGCTTAATTGTTCCAGGTTTTCTTTTTGTCCTTCTTCCTTCTCCCCCAGGAGTTAACTCACTGCTTTTTTTTTTTTCTTTCCCCCCCTCTGGACTTGAAAAAGAAGCTCTGAGCTCTGACATTCCAGCCCAGTGCCAAGGCTGTCACCCTAGAGAAGCTTTTCTTATGAACTCTGCTGTTCCTCCAAGAAGCTGGAAAGGGACATCATTCCCATGGTAAAAATGCTTGCTGTGAGCCTGGCTACTAAACAGATCTGGAAAAGCCGCCTGTACATAGTGTCTTCAGTACATAGAAAGGATTTAAAAAGAAAATTGAACTTTGTGCCAAGAGGAAAAAAGCCCACAAGATGTGCACTAGGGAAAGCATAAAGAGATGGAAGGTGGCACAGCATGGCTGTCTAAAGAAGTAAGGCATCAGAATGAGCCAGCTGACTCCCTTCTGGGAGCTACATGCATCACCTGACCCAGCCCTGGGTAGGGCTGACAGGGAGCAAAGCAGCAGCAGCACAAGTGAAAAGGAATCAGAAAAACTGCAGCTGGACCCCAAAGCAGCAGCAGCTGCACGCAGGGGGCAGGGAGGGGCTGAGGGGGAGGAGAAGGGAGAGGACTGTGGGCTTTGACTCAGCTGCCATGGGAGATCAAATCCAGATGGTGGATGTGGAAACCGCCCCTAAGACATCCAGCTCCTCAGAAATTTACTCCAGCAGAGGGCATAACTGAACGGCTCCAGAACTACTGCAGACTAGCCTTTAAAATGTAATGCGAATGGCGTTGTCTTCTGTATTGTTGTTAATACAGACGGAAAAAAACAAGACCAAATTATGTCCTCAGTCACAGCTCAGGCTTCTTCCAACTCCTTGATAAAGAGCAGAACATACATTAACACATACTTACTAATGCTGACCCTTTGGAAACTCTCTCATTCACATAATTAAAAAAAAAAAAAAAAAAACAGTTTCCTGGTAGTTAGACAGCTTTTATTTTGCAGAAGCCTGCATAAGGGAAGAGTGCTCTGAAGTACTCCTACTGGCACATGCTGCCCCTAAATGAGGGGAAAGAGGAGCTATTCTCTGCTTACTCCTTTCTCCAGCACTAAAAATGAACAAGATAACCAGGTAGAACTGATAAGCTTGGCTCAACTCCAACCTGCACAAAGACTGCTCGGAGAAAGGGAGCTTTGCTGCCTGATGAGCAAAGAAGCCATGCCCTCTAGGCAATAAAATTAGCTTTGGAATGAACTGAAGACCAGGGTGATAAATGCAAAGTCCATTTGGTAAGTGTATGAGTGGTGGGGAGAGGTGGCAGGGCAGAGAGAAAAGCATGAATCAAATTATTGAGAGCAAGAAGAAATTCACTTCAGTGGACAAACAGCCTGTACATTCTGTCAGTAACAGCTCAATAAACTCACGATCAGACTGGCAGTAGTAGATACTCATGGAGAAAACACAGCCTGAAGAGATCTGAGTGGAATCTAACATACCACATTTTCTCAAAGGTAGTGCGACCTTTCTTCCAGCCTTCTACCATTCCAGACCCAAAGGGTGCTTTGCATTTGCCTATTAAGGGCATGCCATTTCAGAATCAGTCTGTGTTTATCATAACGTGAAAATGCACGCGTTTTGCACCGGGACGCGGGAGGAAGCCTGCACGTGTTACATAGCAACTATCTGCACGGCGGTCACTGCACCACAGCAAACATGAGCTATTCACAGAGAATTTGTTTTCAGAGATTTTTTCCCACTGTTGGAAGATGCATGTTTTAGAATGACTCTCCTCTCCCAAAAGCAGCAGTAAAATATTCTTTCTAATCTTAGCCTCAAAATGCATGGAGTTTTCTTCCCTTTGTGATTATTTTGGTTTTGTTTTTGGCACTCTGCAAGAGAAAGAAATTGATCACGTAGGGCTGTACTGCTGCAGCTGTACTCCTGCCACAGCCCAGTGGAGTCCCAGCCTGTTCCAACACACGCCTCCATGGAGTACCTGCCAGCCTCACTTTACCACTCCAAACAGAGCTGAAAGCAGTGGGAGGATGGAAATGTACACCCTGAAGAGCAAAATCCCAAATGATGTCTATTAATTATTCACTGTGTTATTCTGCTGCTTCCCAGAGCAGCCTTTGAGCCGGTGCATTCCCGTACTGAGACACCGCAGAGAAGTGATGGCACTCCTCTGCTGATTCTTTTGCACAAACTTCGGTTGGGTGTTTGCACGATGAAACTTTATTCAGCTTAGAAGCAGTGTAAAGACCTCTTCCTCCAGAAGAAAAGAAACATGCAAGTGGATTTAGAACAGCTGTGTGAAGCAGCTACCGGAGTCCGAAAAACATAAGCTCCATTCTTCACATCAGTCCTTTCCACAGCTGCTGCGCATCCTGGCACTCCAGTTCCACAGGTCTCCAGCCTTCGGTCCTCCGCAGGTAGCAACGTCAAGCAAGCCAAGTGTTGCAGATAAAGTTAAATTGACACTCATACCTAATCCCGTTACAACTTCTCATTCCCCACTGATGCAAACCTTACAGTTGGCAGGCAACGGTCCACTGCCACGTTTCCAAGTCATGTTTCCACCCACCTCTCACCTTAGTGGAGAAGGAGCGCATGCTCACAGTTCATTTGTACTCACGAAGATACTCCAAGGAGCCTGGAGAGCATCACGTCCAGAGCCTCGGGAAGAGATTAATGAAATAAAACTATGAAATTAAGATATGGAGAAGACTGCTTCTGCAAGACAACTGCCAACAGTTAGAGAAAGGAGAAGCATCCTTAGTCATGGGATTATTGCTTCTACTGCAGGTACTTGACAATATTGAGACTGAACCAGAACTCTTGCAAAGATCTTCCAGGAACAATGGAATTGAGCAAAGTGATGTCAGTTTTCAAAGCAAAGCCGAGAGTAAAGCAACCTGACTGGTTACGGCAAAGCAGTTTTATTAAGCAGAAAAATATTTCTTAAAAATAAAAAACTAAAATTAGGATTTCCAAAGTAATTCTGAGAAATATCAAAGGCTTGCCAGATGTTTCTAATACCCAGATGTATCTTGAAAAGGAATAGGGTTAAGCAGGCTTCTTCTGAATAACTTTTGGAAAAATACTGCCTGTTCTGCTTTCTCAGCAAGCCAAAACATTTCCTTAGATTCTTCTAATTATGATGAAGTGCTATAAATAGCTATTCTGCAGTTAACTACTCCAGAGTATTACAAAAAAGGCGAAATACAACCTTTATATGCAGCCAACGTTAATAGTTAGCAAACAGACTGCACTCTCCCGTAACGTTGACTAGGCAACTACTGCGCAGTCCTCAAAGAAACAGCAACCCAGCCATGAAACCATGAGTGAAACCATGAAGGGGGGACACAGAGATAAACATTACACTGTTCCATCAATTAAAACTGGCTATCATGTAGAATTCCTCCAAAAACAAGGAGAGAGCCTTTCACAGAACAGGTCGCTTACGTGGGGAGCTCCCTGCCAAAGGATGCTGTGAACGCAAATCTGCCCAAGTTCTAGAAAAGATTGGGCAAGTTCATTGAATGAGAGGTCACAGAGGGCTTCTCAACAGAAACTACACTTGGCTTGGGGAACTATTAGGATGAAAATAGTTGGAGGCTGGAGAATATCTGGGAAAGGATCATGTATAATTGCCCTGCTCTTATTCTCTTTCCAAGGCACCAACAGAACACTGCGAAATTAGGTACTGGTTACTGTTACGGTCAGAGATGCACAGCCTTTGTTAAATTCTACCTTAGGCCATAACTCAGTTCAGACTCTTCCATCTACTCTAGGACTTGACACTCCTGTATTCTAGCTCAGAAATTCTATAACTTGTGTACAAAAAGAACAAATGCTGAAACTCAGAAGAAAAGCACATCAAACAAAAGTCAAACTACCAAAAGGAACAACCCACAAGAGCCGCAAAATTTCAATGTTAAGGCCCTATTTTCTCAAACACCAAAACTATCAGAAAGCATCAAGAGTTGCAGTGGGCTTACAAGTGCTATTTTGCATCACCGGAACAACGCAAAAGATGTTGAAATGCACTTGTTTAAGATGCAATCGTCTATTCTGATGTTGTAATAGCAAGCAGGCTAAAGAGGAGCACTACCAGAATGCTTCCCATCTTCTCTGGTTGCTCACCCACCCGATTGCTTGGGGACCACCAACCCCTCCACAAGCACAGAAGTAGTGCTTCCAGTTCCTCATCATATGTGAGTTCAGACCATGACAAGCTGGTTCCAACTCATACGTACATCAACAAAGCACGCCACCCAGCCCCGTTTCTACGTACGAAGTTTGTGCGTTTAAACTATGCACAAAAGAAGCACGGTCTCGATGTTTGCACTTCAAGGGCTGCCCCATGCTCTGCCTCATTTTGCCCTACAGTTCTGTGCCGTTGCTGTATACTGAAGCACTGACCACTGTGGAGAAAAAACACCTCAACCACTGACGGCCGAGATGTTGAAAATAAGCAGGCACACAGCAGAAACGGTCAGGTCAGTCAACCTGCTGGCAAGAACTCCTGCTGGCAACACCAGCCTCTCTCGCAGCTAGCAGAGCTGCTGCACCTACCTGCGCTGTAATTACGGAAGCTATTTATTATTTATCAGCACTCTGCTCGACACCAACTAGACGCACGCCCACCCGCGGAGCCCGACCCGCTGCTGAGCACGGCAGGCCGCCACCAAGCCAGAAGCAGACGGACAACGCGCCCACCTCCGTGCGCTCGGGTCCGACCTCCGCCGCCACCAGCCTGGCACAAGGGCTCTGCTGCTCCGCACGACGCTACCGGAAGGGGCGAAAAGCCCAACCGACGCCAGCGCAGCGAGCTGGCTCCAGCGAAGTTCGCTCGCAGAGGGGCGCAGGCCGCCCAGCTCGCCGCCGAGCCCCCACCTCGCCCGGAGCCTTCCCCCCGCGGATGCTTTTCCCCCGCCGGGGCGCAGGCCCCCCCGCTCCCCCTCACGGCCCGACC
>VXAV01004552.1:37615-58511 GCA_013399715.1 Alectura lathami
GCTCGCCGTGGTGGCGGCGGTGGTGGGCAGTGCCGTGCGGCCGAAGCGGGGCGGTGTGCGTCGCGGAGCTCCGGGCCGAGCCGGTGCTTTGCTGCCCCCCCGGGGAGCAAACTCCTCCCCTTCAGGTGTCTCGCAGGCTGCTTGCGTGGCCGGCCTCCTCGGCGAGCGGCGCTGAGCGCTCCGCTGCACCCCTCCGTCTGCAGCCTCCTCTGCCACCCCTTCACGCTTCGTCCTCGGGCTTCTTCTTGCAGCTTCCCGCTCCTCCTGCCTCACCATCACCTCCTCCTCCGTAGGGAAAGTGCCTCTGCCGAGTGTGCCATCTCCGTTGGCGGTGCACTAGGTGCGGAGCCAGCACCCGGGGTCCCTCGGGGGTCCTGCCAGTCACCTGTGGTGCTGGGGACACACGTGGGCACAAATGCTCTCTGCAGTTTTCGGAGAACCAGCTACCAAACGGATTCATGACCTTAGCAGTAACGACAGACTGC
The DNA here is from genome assembly GCA_013399715.1 of Alectura lathami. NCBI lineage: Eukaryota > Metazoa > Chordata > Aves > Galliformes > Megapodiidae > Alectura > Alectura lathami. The sequence goes on from VXAV01004552.1 coordinate 38,101, forward strand.
ATACACAGGTTCTTCCAGCTATCAAGGTTCAGGCAGGCCACGTGCCGAGGGCTAAAACACCACACGGGAGCGTGCCGGGGGGTCCTGCTGGCTAATGCTGGTGTGCCGCAGCCCAGGGCCTTGCAGCTGTCCCCCAAAACAGCGCTGGGCCTCAAAGCTTGGCTTAGTGGCACTGCATCCCTGACAGGTTGTTATTTTTTGCACAAAAAATATGTATTAAAACAAAAGTGTCAACAACAGCAACAAAGCTTGGTTCACACTGAAGTAGACAGATTCTGCTGAATTCCTTGTGTTGTATCAATAGGAGAACACGAAGATGTAGACATCTTGCACTGTACAAACAGCACTACAGGCTAGCAGACAAATTAGTCTTATCTGATCAAAACAAGCTCGCCTATGTGGTGGTTATATTTGATAAATATCACACCGCTCTGCCTCCAACCAGTCCCAATCAGTTAACATGCACATGCCAATAAAATACATTAAAAATGTAAATCTCTCTGTAAGTATTTTATTTCTGTTAGCAATACTGAAGAGAAGGATGGGAATGGATGGTAAAGATGGAAAAAAGGAGAGATGAAAAGGATTGGGTGTTTCAGTATTTCTACGTTGAAGAGGAAATTGAGAACAAAGAGTAAAATCCAGAAATAATGAAAAATGTTTGCACTAGGCTGGAAAATACATTGCTGATATCTTGGGGATCTGAGAATATAGGCTACTGTATGTTAATAAAAATATTACTTGTGAGTATTCAAAAAATAAATAGCTAGGACTGACCTCATCAGCGTCCATCTCTAGTAGGAGGGTGCAGAAAGCCAAAAGCCAAATGTTTAATTTGTCTTATGATTTGTAGTTTCTGTTGTTTGTATCCACTAAGAACGTCTGGGTCATGTGAAAACAGATACATCATGTCAGGTTGTGTCTGCAGATCAGACATTTGTTCCCCAAATTAGTTTCACCATAATTACTGTGCTTATAATTGGTTGTGATTGTAAAACTGCTGCCCAAAAGGCCACGTTGAGGTTTCTATAAAAATACCAGTCTGATTTTTTTACAGTTTTTACAGTTTTTACTAACCAGAGTACCAGTGTCTGATGCCTTAGGAATGGAAGAGGACCACAAGATCTCAGAGGCAGACTCAGGATGGAGGATTCTGCAAAAGCTCTTTCTTCCAAATAAAAACGATGTGACTTCTGGTACTTGGCCTGTTTGGACATGGCTTTTAATGACTCAGGATTGCAACTGGCCAGATCCTCCCATTTTCCTTTGCCCTGTTGCACGGAAACAAAATTCCCTCTGAATCTGAAGTTGAGCTGTGTTTTGGATTCACCTCCGCTGGGGGCTTGGGGATGCTGGCTGGGGCCGGAGCTGAGAGTGATAGGACATGTCTTGGTTTAGCCTGAAGGTGGCACTACAAGGCCATCGTCTGTGAAAGGCACAGCAGAAATACGAGGCCACGTGTGTGTTTTCTCAATCAGTCACCGCTGCCTGGCGTGCAGTCCCACCGGAGAGGTTCAGGTAAAACGGGGAATCAAGTGTTCTCCTTGCTTTCCTGCGCCTTGTGTGCTGGATATGGAAAGCAACCCAGTGTATGTGGAAGCTGCAGGCTGGATTTGAAGCAGCGATGAATTTGGCTCCAACAACCCAAGTGAAATATGAAGGTAGGTGATTGATGCGCTGAGATACCTCTGAGATTTGCATGACCTCCTTGTACGTGGTGTCATTGGCCAGCTGACTTCATCTGAAAACAGCTGACATCATCTGAGTACTGTCATCTTCATCTTCCACTGAAACTGCCCTCAACATGTGAATGTGGCTGTCAATTAATGTAGTTGCTGTTTTTCATGGAAATTTATGGGTGGAATGCTTCTAAAGTCATGGGCTAGTTCCTCAGATGTTAGCCAGGAGTGGTAAGAGCTGGTGAAGAAGGTGATTCTTCTGGTTCTGTGATTGAACTCCTTTATCTTGGCCCATGGTGAACTTTCCCGATACCAAGTACAATACCCACAAGCTGCACTGCAGAACTGGCAGCTGGTGAAGACCGGAGTCCAGCATGCTGTGTGCTAGCGACCTTCTTTTTCCTTTCATTGTGCTGTCTTCACCAGTGGCAGGGAGAAGGCAGTCACACTGTGCAGCCTAGGGAAACTCAGGATTCCTGAACAATCACCAGAAGCTAAGGTAAGCTCATCTTCAGATCAATCCATACTATATGCAGATGTACAAATTTGACCCGATGTGGGATTGGGTACAGTTTCTTTTTGTCTTGCAGAACCTTATGTAACGTTTTCAGGGATTTTGTTCAGAGAAACATACTAATGTACTTTTACTAACATAGTACATACAAGTCCTATATTAAAAAGAGAAATGCACAGTAGAGAAAAAAATATTGTAAAGTAAATCAGAATGTAGGCCACAGGTTTCAAAAACACTGATTTAATTTTGCAAGAACTATGTAAATAGAGTGATGGAGCCTAATTACTTATTTCATTAGAAAATGAAGACAACACGAGTTTGGAAATTTGTTGAAATATATTACATATTAAAATGTCTACAACACACAGTTTTGTGTGAAACTCATCTGTATTTCATGAAGTTGGCCTCATGGTGTCACTGATTAACTGCTCCGGTGGTGAAATGCAGAGGTAATGGGATGTAGTAGGCTGCATTTGTTCACTTTTAACAACAGGAATTGGTTGAGGGGTCTGATATTTTTAATGTCACATACCTGAAATAGAAGATTTGTTAATGGATTATTCAGGAAGACTCGAGGGCACACAAGTATTCCTGCTCTTGAACCCAAAGTGGTTCTCTGCTCTGGAGAACTCACATGCAGTGCAAAGGTTGCTTGTTTGGGTCCTGGTTCTCGAATATCCTCGAAGATGCAATATAACAGTCCTGATTCAGTTCTGCCACTTCAGTTACTTGAATGCAGTACTGGGAAGCCATCAAGGCTGACTTTGGACATGCGGGTCATCTGCCACCTGCGTGGTTCACGTGCATGGCTCATCAAGTCTAGGTCAGCGTGAGCTGCGCTCTTCAGGAGGAGTTTGCCCCATGCTGCCGGTAGCCAAGTGGTGGATGTGTGACGTCATGCTCCCAAGGCCCTTGTCTCCCAGCCTGCTCAATCACGGACCTGTTGAAAATGTACCAGGATGCCTGCACCTGCTGCAGCTGTGCAGCTGGACCCTAGCCCATGGAGGTGCTCCCTTGTTACAGAATCATAGAATCACTTGAGGTGATTGAGGTGGAAGGGACCTTTAAAGGCCACCCAGCCCAACTCCCCTGCAGTGAGCAGGGACACCTACAGCTGGGTCAGGTTGCTCAGAGCCCTGTCCAGCCTGACCTTGAAGGTCTCCAGGGACGGGGCAGCCACCACCTCTCTGGGCAACCTGTGCCAGTGCTCCACCACCCTTAGCATAAAAAACTATTTTGTTATATCCAGGCTAAATCTCTCCTCTCTCTCGGTTTGAAACCATTTCCCCATGTCCTATCACAACAGACCCTGCTAAAGAGTCTGTCCCCTTCTTTCTTGTAGCCCCTGCTTAGATACTGAAAGGCTGCTTTCAGGTCTCCCTGGAGCCTTTCATTCGATAATCCAAAAAGGCTGTGAAGCTCCTGATTTATGTTTGCTCTGTTGTGTACACAGATGTGGCTGGAGGGAGACCTGGTGGAACATGGGCCAGTAGCACTGAGCTGCGGTTTACAGCTGCAGTGTTGCCGCAATCAGCTGTAACTGCATTTAACCTTTTCCTAGTATTGATGTCCCTCTGAATGTGCTGGTATCTTGCAGTCATGAAGCTGGGTAAGTGAAGAGGCCAAAGAAAGGCAAGCTGCAAGTGTGTCATGGCAGTAAGGACATCTCAGCAGCTAGAGAAGGCAGCTGTGCGTGGGGGGATGTGTTTGGGGCTAAAATTTTGCTGTGGCTTTGCGTGAGCCTGGAGGCATGATCTGTGCCAAGAAGGTTTCAGAAGACATGTCTGCAGTGTAGTGTTAAGCCTTTAACCACTAATGATGTGCAACGTTTGCTACATATTCCTGGAGCCACAGAATATTTCTGTTTTAGAAGCCACTGAACTAGCATTTTTCAAGTTGTGAAACATTTCATGACAGAAAATCTCTTAGTAACTGATCACCTCTTAAGGGATCAGGCTTTGGAATGTATTTTTTATGTTAACCCTCACAAAATTCAGAACATCTGAGGTCTAAAGTTTCCTATGGACAACATATTTGCTATAAAAGACGTTCACCTTGCAGTTCTCTGGGATGGAGATGACTGAGCTGCCCCACACGGATGCCCTACAGAGAAGGCTAGACATTCTCTGTAATTCGTGGGCAGCCTCAGCCAGCTGCTAAGCCACTTGCAAGGACCTGTCCTGATGATGCATGGATTTAAGATCATGCACTTTGTGCTAAGCAATGAAAGTACCTATGCAGATTTTTGAAAATGAGTACAAAGTAAAAAATGTCTATGGTAATAAATTTAGGAACAAGTCACATCTTTTTGTTTTCACCCACAGATATAAACACAAGTGTGTTTCACTTCATAGGAAATTGTTCAAAAGTGTCTGAATGAAAAACCTGAGCCTAAAAATAACAATGTCTGTGTAGCAAGTGAATCTCAGTTCCCAAAATGTAATTCTGTCTCTGGCCACGCATGTCATTTTGCATGGCTGTGTTCCTGCCTGTTTCACCTTCACTTGTAGATAACCCTGGAGCTAACTTCACCCTGCAGTTATTCTTTTCCATAATATCTTTTGGAAAAGAATAAGTTTGAAACTGCTTGTGGTTACTTTTTTAAATTACAGCCAAAGAGGAAAGCTTTACATCATCAAACTGACAGGCTGATTGAAATGAATGGGCATGGCTTTGAATCCAGCTTTAGTTATTAGTGGCAGCATATTGTTACTGATGGCTTATATAAAATATGGTTGGCAATCTGATCTGGTTTTCTGGCCATTGCTGACACACAAAACCCACGCCAGCTGGAGAAGAGGTAGAAGACGAGTAAGGTAGACATTTTTCAGCAGATGTTACTGAATATTTAATTCAGACCCATGAAGCAGGACCCTCACCCAGCCTGCCCCAATTTCCCCTGCTCCACGACCAGGGTTTCTCTGAGATGTGCAGGCTCCTCTCCCATGCTGGGACCTAAGGTGCTCGTGGTGCAGACCGTGAACCCATCCGTCCTCGTGCACAGGAAGCATTTCTGGAGAACTCTGGCGTTGCAAATGTCCCCAAAGCAGGCATGAAGGAGGGAGTGCAGAATTAAGCTCACAGCTTTTCTGCAGCTGCATGCCAAAACAATGTCCTGCCTTCATTTACTTGGATGCATGCACACATGTGCCCATCTGCTAGGGTGGCACTGTGCCCAGGCTGGTCTAGTCCCCCTCGTGGGCGCTGGTGCTGGGCCAGGTGTGATGTTTGGTACCTGACCTCTGTAACCTGGCAAGCGGCTTCCTGACGGCACGGCGGCCTCCTCACACAGCTGGCACCTATGTATACGAACATCATTCTGCTCTTGACCACACATGTTGACCTCAGCTTACACAAGGAGGAATGGGGGCTCAGGGTGTTTGCCAGATGCACACGTTGTCCTGCACAGGCAGCTTGGAAGCTCTTATACCTCTTCTCCATTAAAGGAACGAGGAGAGTATGCCAGCAAAGCTCTTGGGCTGTTGCATTCAAGGTCATGCCAATGTCAATCCATGGCAAGAAGAAGAAAATGATTTTTTTTTACAAAGAGGAGAAAAGCCTGCTGAGTTCAAGGCACAATCTGAACATTTCTGTTGCTGAGTGGATGAGGTATTGCCTAAGAATATAGGGTGCTCTTTTACATAAACAAAAGAGCAAATTAGGTTTTCTCTACTGGAAAGTAAAGTGGGGAAAAAAAAAAGTGAGAAGAGAAGTGGAACTGAGCATCCTAATCACAGCCTGAAATATTGCATGCAATTGATTCTCTAGAGGAACAACTTACAGCAACACAAATGCCTATTTGCTGGCTTTTGCCGATTACGCCAGGGAAGCCCTGCTCGTGTGTTGACTTCCACGTTCTCTAGATGAGCACAATCAATTAAAACAACTAAATGTAACAGAAGCAGCTTAGGCCAGCTTCTTCAGGGGGAAGGGTGAGGGCAGTTTTCTGACACCACCTAGTTAACAGGGTGAAGCCCATACTCTGCTGATCTCTGACTGCGCTCAAAGTTTTGGCTCAGGATTACATTTTACTACTGCTGAGACATGCAATCCCTCTCTAAATTCCAGAAATCAGATTTAGGTCCTCATAAGGTCCTTAAACCCAAAGCCAATAAAAACAGCACAGGACTTAATGGGAATCCTATAAAAGTGTAAATCCAGTTGATTTACTTCCTGAAGCGGTAGCAAGCTGTAGTTGTGCGGAAGCTGCGACTGATCCAGCGTGCCTGACTCTGTGTTGGATGTGTAACACACCTTTTGCAGCTGTGTTTGAGTGCCTTATGCATCAGTGAGATTCAGACTGACAAAAGAAGACTGCTTCCACTCCCTCCTTTGGGGGATCATGCAAGGTTGCATTGGAAGGTCTTCCAGATGGTTTCTGCTTCAAGCGTTCAAAACCGTAGTCTGCACCATGCTCTGAAGGCACACGGTGCAAGCCCACTCTAGTTTCTCAAGGGAGAAAACTCCACAGGACCGTTTATTCCATATTCTTCTTTCAGCTTCTGCACCTTGTGCAAGTTTGCATATGCTTCCTCTGCACAATGGCTCAGAACATTTTTGCTAGTAGTAACAGAAATGTCACTAGGGTGCAGGCACACCATACCGTGCACGTCCTTCTGAGATTGTAAAAGGAGATTCTTGGAGATTTTTCTACAGCCTGTCAACACTGAACACTAAAATTATGTTAGAAGTCTTGCAACAAGCTGTAAACTCTTGGGCCAGGGCTTCCAGTCGCAATGTTCTTCTAGTGGGACAAGTCGTCAGTGGATGCTTTTGCTCCACACTGATGGGAGAAAGCCCTGGTCTGTGTAGATGACATGAAGACACTTAAAAAACTCTGGACACAAATCACTCAGAAGGCCAGAGGCAGGAGAGTGAAGTGTTCCCTGTCGGAGACACTAACAAAGGTAACACTGGACTGTGCTTAAACAAGGGCCAATGAACACCTTTTGCCTTTGCCAGCTTTGTTTCTGACCCATCATAGGAAAACCGTTATAGAAACTCGGGTGTTCATTAAAGCTGAAATATAGAGGTAATTTTCTTTATTGCTAGAAGCAAAGCAGTTGTTTACCTGGGTTGCCCCAACAAAGCCAGGCAGCAGTGGGCAGTCTCAAAGTGTCACCTTTAGGAGGGTTTAGAAGAGCCTTCCTCCTAAATATGCGGTTTAGGTCTTGCTTTCTCTATGTTACCTTCTTCCTTTATAATAAACTCCCAGTCAAGGCAGTTAATCAGTCTCTTGTTGCTCTACAAATGGCTTCCACAAAACGTAAATTATCACTATATTTTCATGTTACCTCATCAAGTAATTCCAGAAAGCTTACAAAAACAGCACGTTTCCATTTTCCTTTCTGGTTAGGAAGGAAAAAGATTTCCTATAAAGATTTCCTGTAACCTTTCTGTGTAGCACACGTGCCAGCCTATAAATTCCCTGATGTTAGGCAAACATCCTAGCTCTAAATATTCCCAGCCTGAATTCGTGCAAAAACAGTGTATACCATCAGGGCTGGGAGAAATTCTCCTTGCTGCGCTGACTGCAGTATTACACACTGATAAGCAGCCTTTCTTCAGAAGAAAGTTTAGTACAGCTTCAGCAATCAGTTCTGTTGGTAGCAACTTTGGTCCTGTAACGGTAATCAGATTTTGCTAATGTCATGCCACTGTTAATTCCTGCTGCTAAAATTATCTCCATTCAATCAGTGTTTAATATTGCAAATTAAATCATAACCTCTACACTTAAAATACACTTAGAGCTTACTGAAATTTTACATGGAAGCTTAAAGGAGCTGCTGAACTTTCCTGTTGATCGTTGTTGCATTTCAAACAATAAACAACCACATGCTAGTTGTACCTTCACTTGCGTGTTTTTCTTTGCCAGTTGTATGAGTTAACTCACACAGCTGACCAGAATTTTTCCAATCAGTTTTCTGATTGTTTTTCTCTTGCCTCCCCTGCTTACCTTTTATTTGTCACTTGAAAACCAGCACGGCTGTGCCCACAGTGAAGCTGTGTAACTGTGTCTCTATCTTACTGCTACACCTTGGTCTCCGAGATGCTGCTTGCAGGGTGACCGGTAATGGGCAGTTGTGTGTAAGTATCAGCATCTCCTGAATCACGTGTGTATGTGTGAAAACTCCAGAAGGGCTCAGAGAGGGTCTGCCTGTCCCAACAGCAGGAACCATGCTTGGATAAAGTGTGAGGGCTGCCAAAACGCAGAGAGTACTTTAATTATGTACTGCGACACCGTGGCAAATGATAGAACTAATTATTTTAAAATTGTTTTCAGAAGTAATGAAATGAGGAAGTGGTCTTTTATTCTTAAGTTGTAAAAAATTAGCATGCTGTCTTAGCTACTGTCAACTTATTAAATGATTTATTTCCCTCTTCATTTATATTTGGCTGAATAAGTATTCTAATCCCCTTTCATTAGTCAGATGGCATGTTCCGTACCGAGCCCATGACAAGTCTGTCTTTTCTGACTGATGCATTTTATACATACAGCTTTGTCTAATAGTTTTCATCTGCGTATTCAGGACAGGTTCTTCTTAACCACGGATGTATACAACACGTTCTTCTATGTAAAAATCTTTTTAAAAAAGCAAATCTTACAGCTCAAAGCTGTAACTGTGAATTAAGCTCTCGTTTGTCAGACCACGCCCCAGATGTCTTGGTGGCTTTTCCTCAAAAAGAAAAGGCATTGGGTTAAAAAGAAACCTGTCCCTGACCCCCCATCCTATAATCGGCATCCTTTCCTGTTTCAGCCTTTTTCAAGTATTTCCAGATCCGTGGACTCTTGATACATGTTCCTGGTATTTGGCAAAGCACTGGACCCCCCCACCTCATGCTGAAAAATAAAATCACGTGTTTGTTAGCAGTTGTTTTTTTTCTTGGCAACCTTTTTTTTCTTCTCAGTATCCATTGAAAGCAATATGCTGGGAGAGGCTGCCCACTGCTTTCTTCAAGTACTCGTCACAGAAATCCTTTGGGCTTTGACTTGAAAATCCTTGCAACAGTCTAAAACAACATCATTATTTAAATATAAAAGTGTTGTTACTTCATTCCTAACAAATTGCATAGAATTATAGCCTAATTTCATTGCTAAAGAATAAGCTTGCAGCAGCAGTTCAGTCATTAAAATTTCTGCAGCAGCAGGCCAAGCTGCTATAAATCATAGCTGGTAGGAGCTGGTCTAGGCACCTTCTGGGAGGCCTTCTCCAACTGATACTATGTCAATTAATTAACAGTGGAAATATTATCCGCAACACTCTTGCTTTTAATAGCCCTAACTGGATACACATAAGTCTCATGTATTAGCAGCTCAGTGAAATCCAATCCATTTCTGGACAATTTGGACTTTAAACTGCATAAACTAGTAACGGTACAATATCCTCTGTTTTCCAAGCATTCTCCCACAAAAATTTGTCAAAGCAAATATTGCTTTGGCTTCCCCAGTTTAGCAGGTGTGTCCAAGCCATTTTATAGCAACTGCAATTAATTATCTAATTCTCCCTGGACCGATGCCCTGTGCTTGCAGTCATCAGTTTCCTCGCCGTTTTTTTAATAAGGTGATTAATTTGATCCATTCTTCCAAAAAAGTGAGGCTCATAGGAAAAGGTAATTTAAACTAGGCTTCCAGCAGTTTCAGACATATGGCCACTATGGTTGGAATCAGCAATCATCAGCATCACTCCTAATGCAAGGTTCCTAAAATGCCTCTAGAAATGGTCCCAGGCTTTGGTTTCAGGCTAGAGCCAGATGCCCTTTGGAAAGGAAGTCTGGCTTCAGCTGTGTGTAACACACAGAGATCTCCCAGCACACAGTTATAGATCTCTTCTAAGCAACACTTCATCTTCAAAACTGGTTCCCAAATGTATGAATTGTAAACACATCATCATTCAAATAAACCCTTGCTAGTATCCCAGTAACCTGAGAGACCTCTAATAACACTAACCTCATTAAAAGCAGAAATGCTGCTGCATCTCTCTCTTATTGAACACAAACGCCTTAAACAGGATGTCCTTCACAGATCTACTCTCTCTTGTTTTCTGAAAAGTTAATAGAAACTTACCAACTTTAGAGATATTTTTGGTTATACCTAATAAATAATATCTCAAATAGATAATAATAATAAATAATTATTAATAATAAATAAATAAATAATGCTCAAATAGAGAACAAGCCTGAAATGAAACCTAACTCCTATTTCATGTACCTAGCAAAGAGAAATTTTCACCAGAGCCAACTTTGTGAAAGCATACACCTGAACTGTCTGTAAAATTCATGGTGCATTTATATGTAGCCAGTGTTAGTAATTCCCCAGAAGGGAGGCTGTGGGAAGATGCCCGTAAGACGCCACTGCAGCACCTCCTGCTCCCAACTAGCTGGCTGCTGAACAGCGGCCAGAAAGCAGGCGTGGAAAAAGCAAAGAAGTAACAGCTGCCACAGTGGAGGAGGAAGAAAGACCCCACAGATAACTCGGCAGTTGTACTGGAGCAGCTAAATCCAGATGTGTGAATTGGTAAAAGCAAAAGCCATGATTTTCTAGGGGATTGCTTCCTGCTCTGCTGCACGAGGGACCTTTTTCTGGCAGAGCCCAAGGAGAGAATGCCTCCTGCTTTGGGAACTAAGTGATACCATGATCTCATGAGTGTTACTGGGGGGCTACGAGGCCAGCTTTGGAATGCTGGTGGCATGGTCACTGCTGGACCAGGCAGACAGCTGGGGCTGATGGTGGCTCAGACACACCCAGGCTGAAGAAGAAGCACTGTGGCTTTTCACAGAGAGCGGTTTCAAACCCAGGTTTGGGTGAGACAGGCAGCAAGCATAAGGCTCCTGTTTTGGAAAGCTGTTCTCTGGTGGGATTAGTCTTAACTACAGGATGCTCAGAGCATCCTACCTGCTAGAAGGACCCAACCCATCTGCCATGCAGACATCACCCTGACATCTGCAGATCTTGCTGGCATCAGCCCATGAGCACCCCTCAGAAATGTGGGTGTTGGCACAGCAGGACCTTTTACAAAAGAAAGTAGCAAGTGATGTCTCATTTTCTATCTTGGGGAGAAGTTGGTTCTTAGCAGATGTTTTGTAACTATTCTGGCAAATTTTGGCTCCTTGAGCAATGGCAACTTCTTGGCTGGCACTCAGCTAGACCATGGTTGAAGGGCACGGTCAGTCTGGGATCCAGATTCAGACTGCACTCAGCACCTGCTTCCTGGACAGTGTACATGGACTCCAGTCCATAACTCTGTGAGAGCAGCTCCCTAAAGCAGACGTTATTCTTTCCAGCCTTGTTCAGCCATGAATTAAACCTGCTGTCTACCACTGCAAAGCGCTTCTTTCTAAAATCACTAAAAGATTTTTGGAGGGCTTTATCTGAGCTTTGTTATTAGCTGGAAAGGATATTTCTATGTAGGATTTTACCTTGGTCTGTGCACATGCGCTTGCACCCATCCCAAACTCCATGGCACCATGGACTTACTCTGTCTGTTGGGCTGCAGGAAAAAAACTCTCCCTTCTTCAGTAATGAGGAAGAGTACAGACAGAGAAGACACAGAGGGACACAGCCCTCCAGCTCATCTCTAGCTACCCAGAAGCAGTATTTTCTAGCTAGACCTGGTGTCAGATCCCCACAGAGAGGAGCAAGAACCTGAAGAAACTGTCTGACTTCTGGGCTCTCACATTTTGGGCCTGGCTTGTGTCACACCTTCTCTTCTGGCAGCCTTGTGATTTTAATTTTTCACTCCTCAGCTCCTGAAGGGAGTAGGATTGAGTCTCAAAGGCAGTGGCACTCTCACGACAGTGGCATCATGGACCTGCTCAGATGGAGGGAAGTCGAACAGGCTGAATGATGGGAACATTAGAAATACCATGAAAAGTATGCAGAAAGGCATGGGAAATTTCACCTTCAATCAACTTTGATGTGCTTGGGTTTTGTGCTTAAACTACCTGAGAGCAGATTGCTCCGATATTCACCCTAGCTGAAGTTTGTGGTAACTTGCTGCTTTGGATACATAATCAGTTATAATAAAGTTTTTTTTTTTGCTTCCTACACCATCTCATATGACTTTTCTTTTCAGTATGTATTCTTATTTTTTATGCAAATAAACAGAAATCATGAGAATAGCTTGCAGAAACAGTCTTTTGTCTGAGTAAAATCCACCTGCTAATACAAATGCCAGATGCACACTGGGGCAGGAGGTTGATACAAATTGTCTATTTCTTTTGTCTTGAGCTCACACCTCCTGGGAGATTTCAGTTATATCAGAGCATAAATTCTTGAGGGGCTTGAGCCACATGTTTCAGCTTCCTCTCATTCACGGTAACAAGAGTCAAGGTCCTTTCCTGCATTGTTTTTGATTCACTGCAGCAGCCTGCTCCCTGAATTAGATGCCTAGGCATCTGGTTTCCTAAGGCTTGCAGTTCCCGCCACCTGAAGATGAGTGGAGGAGTCTTGGAAAACATTGCTGTCCTGAGTGTCTTGACAACATAAGAAGATGGACCCAGCCTTGTGCTATCCCCCCTTCCCATGATGTGACTCACGTAGGGCACACAATCAGCTGCAGGAGGAATTTCACTTCGTGAGGTCAGGGAGGCTCGAAGCAGCTGTGTTTCTTTATTTACTGAGGACCTGGGAAGTCACAGGTTGTAAGTCATGTATGGCAGGAGCCCAGGAGGACTCTCAGAGAGGTGCCAGGGATGCACGGGTGCTGGTGCCCAGCCGCATCCATCCCGGTCAGCACAGAACCTCCGGGCCGCGTACGCGCTCAGGTTCACCAGCGCACACCCCGTGTTTGGGTCTGTGTCCAAGGAAACCGCGTCTGACCTCCCGCTGCTCCAGAGGGATTTCCTCACATTCTCCCATGGCTCTTACTCATGTTTCTCATACTTAGCATGGCCTCAAACTGAAAAAAGCTCTTTCAGTCACATAAAACTCCCCCCTCTCCCTCCCTCCTCCCAGGCCACGTATTTGGGTAAACGATGTGGAGGGGTTTTCTGTGTTTGCTTTCTGGCATTCCCTGGCCACAAAACCACAGATTCACACAGCACACTGCCTGTTTGCACGCTCTGCCGACACGGCTGTTGGTTGGCCAGCAGCCTTGTTCCTGTGTCAGCGTCCAGGAGCCGCCTTTGGGTGCCCCGGTGCTCCTGACCTGTGCTCCCCACCCCTCCATGCCTCAGAGGAAGGAATGCTCGCTTCTGGGGCGACAGGACCGAGCGCTCCCGAAGCACAAAGCAGAATGGTCCCCGTCAGCTTGTGTAATTCTGGGGTAGGACAAATACTGCGTTGACCGTTGCTCTGATACCTGCTCGTTTCTCTGCGTTGGATGAACAGCCAGTGGGTATAACCCAGCCTCAGCACGTTCTGTCAGCACTGCAAATAGCATTTGTTGCCTTATTTTATGGGAAGGAAGGAAGATCAGCTTTTTATTATCGCTTTAAGAGGTGCCTCACTGCAAGGACTGACTTTCTCTGCCCTGGCTGTCTGAAACTTTTATAGCCTTGGCCAAATTTTGCCTTCTGGCCACATTTTGCACTGGACGAGTTCTCAAGCATGTTGCATGTTTGAAGAGACAGCAGTCAGCCCTAGGCTTATGGACAGGAACAGCAGATCCTTATCTGAACTTCTGTGAACTGGGTGGGTGAGGGCGAAAAACTCACAGTTCTGGTGTGAGAAGAGAGAAGGAGATAACCTTAGACTACATCTTTGCAAATTTTACCTACATTATACAGCTGGGCCTTTGTTTTATTATTTGCACAGTGTATAAAGCAAGCTTGCCTTATGCAAGCAGCTTCTCATCCCGCCAGCACCAGCCTGGCATCACAAGGGTGTCTCCCTTTTGTCTGCTTGACTCAGTTAGTGTGGTTTCTTTCACACTTGAAAGAGCTAGAACTTAGTGGGGGAGAAATTTAATTTCAAGCTTGAGCACAAAGTTTGGGATCTGGCTCAGATTTCCAGTTTAATTCAGCTGACAGAGTTACAAAGCGGGCCCCTTCTCTTACTGTTCCCCTTATTTATACTTAGGGTACACAGAATCCCAAACCCAAATGTCTCCCAAATTTTGAGGCAATTTGGATGTAGCTCCACCGTTTTCAGAGACTTTTTCTTGTTGGAATAGGAAACTTCCCTCCAACCTTCATTTTGGAAAAGTTCACACAGCTCAGCTTGATCTCTTAAACTAACCTTTCAATCTGCCTTGATACTGTTTCATTTCTCCACTGAGTTCTGCAGGGTTGTTTCCCTGATCAGCGCTTTGCGTGCATTTTATGTCTGAGCCAAAGACCACAAAAACCTTACAGGGACCTTTGTGGACCTCAGGGACAGCTACATTAAGCTATGACATGTGTTTCCATGTGCCTTCAATCGCATTTTTTGGCAAAGTTGAGAAGAGATTTGGTTCTGTCCCACTGAAAACAAGAAATCCTGGATTTGATTTGAGTCACTCTTTGCTTCTTCCTTCCTGTGCTGAAATGTTCAGTAACTTATGGGTGTCTTCCCAAGTAGTGTTAACATTTGATGCTGAAACCTTTGGTGACCTACTGATAGATGTGCAGCCACAGGCTGAAAAAAAAGCCCACTGCTTTTCCTGGACAGACTCCAGTAGCTTTGATCTAGAAACTGAAGAAAATTGCAAATGTTTTGTAATAGGGAAGGGAAGATATTTTCCAGAACATAGAGGAGATACCGTGCAAAATGAATTGTTGCATACGAAGGTGGAGATGGCATCTGAAATAGTAAATACACAGCAAGGCTGAATTATTCATGGAGAAAGGAAATCAGCTGCTCACCTTTGGGAATGGAAATCTGAACAAACCAAAGATTTTAAATGAAATAAGCTGGATGGTTTCAGCCCCCTCTCTGGGGTGTGATAATGTCAGCATCATGCCTTGATCTCATTTGGAAATGCCCTTCCTTCCTCTCCTTTGCCTGCTCCCATAGTGTATTGTTGCAGTATTGTTACTGACAGCTTGTCATTCTGATGGTGTTTGCTGCTTCTTCCAAACTCAAGGTGAGCAGAATTGCAAATCAGACAAGCACATATGGTTGGTATTCAGCAGCAAGGGCGGCTGTGGGCATAGATTTTTGATACCAGTGCAGTCTGCACGGGTTTATTTTCGTGGTCCATTCTCAACCCCTAGGTTTCCTGAGATGCTAAATGCAGTTCTGAACATCTTCTTATCACTCTGTGCACGTGCTGCACGGTGTTTCTTGTGCATGTATGTGTGTATGCGTGCACCTGTCTATGCTTGTGCATATCTGGGGAGCCTGTGGGGTGCCAGGACTCATCTTGCCTTGAAGGGGAGGGGATCATCACTCTCCTCCTATCTTCAGAAGATAGGGTGGCACTGTGAGGTGTTGATAGAGAAGTTCTGGTCAGACACGAGCTTTTTCTGTCTCAAAACTGGTATGTAGATTCAAAGAGTATTTGAACTGATCTAAATTTATTGTTCTTCCATCTTTACCACTGTTTCTATTTTCTGTTCTTCTTGACAACCCAAGCAAATGCTTCTCCGCACACCCCCCTCCCATTTCAGCTTCCACAGAAACAGCTCTCCGCACCTAATTGTTAGCTTTGTTTCCTTCCTACGCTTTTCTTCTTCCGCTCCTCCCAGCTCAGTGTCTGACTTATTTAATCCACCTACAACCAGATGTTTCCACTGTGCAAGAGTAACTTTTAGACACCTGCATGGGGGGCTCATCTCGTTGCAGGGGATGGCCTGCTCGTTTGGGCAAAGTTATTAACCACACATACGTAAGCAGCCACATGATTTCCATGATTTCAAGCATGGATATCAGAAAACCACCATTCCTGAAGTCAGGCCTTCTTTTTTTTTTTTTTTTTCTGCTTTCTCCGTGGCATCTTACTGTCAAAAAGACAGCAGGGAATGACCACATCAGACAAGTTTGTTTCTTGCAGAGATCCCCAAAGGCTGTGCAGAGGGCACAAGCAATGGAGGAATGGGAATGGCAGTTGCACCTAAGCCTCTTGGAAATTCCACATCTGGCAGGATAATTCAGATTTCTGGTTACTGAAGATGAATGGAATGGCCCAAGGCAGCTGGAACGTGCCAGGATCTGTCCCACAATAGAGGCTGGATGTCAGGAAGGATTAACCATTTTGGTAGATAATGAGAAGTGCTACCTCTAACAGAGTCATGGGATGTAAATCCCTGTGCTACATGTCCTAAAGCAGGTAGTTACCGGGTAGGGTTTAGAAAAGACTTTCACTGTGGGCAAATGGGCAGGCTACCCTTCAGCTTTCTGTGGCAGAATTTCTTGTGCTCAGCACTGAAACGTTTGCTACAGGAGGATGTGGCTCCCTGACATCTTATGCTGGCCTGTGAGCTGGCTGCGATGGGCTCCCACTTTCAACCTTTCCTGCTTTTCCAAGCAGGAGTGTCTCTGTCAAATGGAGAGCAAGGGAATTTTGACCTCCGGGACCCTTTGAAGTGGTGGCTGGACAGCAGTCCAGAACTGTCCTAGTCCCGCTCTTCTTCCTGTAATATAAACACTGCTCACCAAGGACCTGCCACAAAAACGTCCTCTTGCAGGGGGCAGGTAGGTAACCAAAATGTTGTATACAGAAGCACTGGTGGCAAAAGCATGTTATATACATCTGGCACACTGTGGATACCAATGTGAAATAGTAGATACCAGTATCTGGCTTTATAGCTCACTTTTTCTGGGTGCTTAGCCTGCAAAGGGAGAGCATCCACTGACTGTGCTTGCAAAGCTGTATGGACATGATTAATGATTTCCAGTTAAAAAATAACAACAGTAAGGTGGACAACAACACCTCTGGGAGCAAGGCTGCTGTGCCATATCAGAGCAAACATCGGAGGAACCACCACAGAGAGCACTGGGAGGCTGAGCCGAGCCTTCTTGCCAAGCTGACACAGGGCCGTGGTGTTTCAAAAATCAGCTGCAGCTCTTTGCTGCTAGGGGTATGGTCATCAGTAACCCTGCCCTGCAAAGTGCCACCTGCATCCCGTTTGTCCTTAGGGCTTGTTTAATAAGCCCCTTGTAGTAATAAAATTTACAGGAGCTGATTTTGCATCTCTGTTTGAAATGGTGCTGTCTTGTTTGGAAGAGAGGTACTGGCCCATGAATATTTTTGGTATCATTTAAGGTGTAAGTTTACACCAATCTAGTAATATGAGCTTTTTGGATATGAGGAGGCCCATGCTGTTTTATCTTGTGTCAAATTTGGTACTTAAGCTAAACCATGCCAAGACACTGTTTGCTTGTTAGGATTGTTCAGCTGGAAGTACAAAGAATTGACACAGTGGGTAATTTGTCCTGTGTTGACAATTCCCTCAAAGCTGCACACAAACACATTTGCCGAAAGATACTGTAACACGTTTGCCTCCAGCATCACCATATGTTCTCTGAGATAGCTCTGTAGCTGGCATTGCAGTGGGTGGTACATCAGACATCCCCACAGTGCAAACCACCAGGGCTCTGGGTTGCCCCCGCTGTGCTTCTAGGGTGACTTGCCCTTGTGACTGCAAGGCAGCCTCTCTGTCTTTTTTCTCTTTTGTGACCATACTTGGTCACTTCAGAGGCTGGCAAATGGCCAGGGATGCTCAGCACAACCAATGGGTAAAGTCCCCCAGCAGGAGACCAGCTGTGCTGCAGCTCTGTGAGTGTGTGAGCCATGCCCCAGCCCCAGGGAGGTGTGAGGCTGCAGCACACTGCGTGGGATTCAGCTGCTGAGGCTCAGGCCTGTGCTCAGGGACCAAAAACATTCGCAGTGCATGCTAGAGTCCTTTATCTGTTGGCATGTGAAACGAGTTGGAGGTTTAGGTGCTGCAAAACTGTCCCCCACCCACATGTGATCTTTCATTTTAAACATCCCAGGGAGATTTTCCCAAGTAACTTTTGTAAAATTATAAGTTGCCAGGTGAGAGGGTCAGAAGATGAGCTGAGTGGGGAGGAATTCTTTGTCAGGTAACTATGAAAGACAGGTTACATTAGAGTCAGAGTACTTTAAAATCTCTTCTACAAAGGTCTGAGATCACATCTCTGAACCAATCTTGCTGGCTGAGAAGGCTGCTTGACTTGTAAATCGGTCTCTGCTTAGAACTGCTGGTGACAGGTCCCACGCTGTTAAAGGTGATGCCATTTCAGAGTGAGGTATCTGTTCTTCCCATGGCATAGATGGATCTGCCACCGCAGATCACGCACTTGGCTCATCACATCTCGTTTTCTGCCTCCAGGAATGGGCAGTGGATGGTGCTGTAAAAAAGCAGCAGTTCTCTTCACTCGCTTGCACATTAAAATGCATGCATTCAATGAAAAGATACCACCTGTGTGTGTCATCACCTGCACATGATCAATTAATGTCCTAATGCGTGAGATCTGGCCACATTTTAAACAGCTTGGCAGCAGACCTTGCTGACAGTACAAACAACTCTGGAGTTGTATTTATTCCCCCAGAGCTGTACCACTGAAGATCACAGAATCACAGAGGTTGGAAGGGACCTCTGGAGACCATCCAGCCCAACCCCCTGCTACAGCAGGTTCCCTACAGACAGTTACACAGGAGATATCAGTGCCTGGTTCCCTACTGTTCTCCAGCGCACGTGAAGGGCTTCCCAGTACACTGCAGTTAGAAGGTGGTGTTAAATCCCTTTACAAAACTGGATTACAGCCTGATGAGCAAGGCTTTTCTCATAAACGTGTTCAAGGGTAGGGAGAAGAAAGAGTCACACTTGATTTAGCCAGTTGTTAATGAAGGCATATTTCATCCTCTCAGAGAAAGCACGCTATTAATGCACGAGCACACAAGTGCACATGCACTGCTTGTCTGTCTCTGTCTGTCTGCACACTGGCAGCGTGCTCTCTGCACCTCCACCCTGTCTTCCCCACCCCACTGGGAAGGGCCATGTTTGGCCACTGGGGAAACTGCAGTTCCTGAATTCCCAGAGTCCTGCTAGATGCCCGCTGTGCTTTTTTGCATACCAAAAATCACAGGGAAGAGATGTGTACCAAAGCTCCTTGACAGCCTTCTGGTGCTGGAAATGCCCTTTAGGTATCTGCAGCCACTGCAAGGTCTCTTTCCACTGCTGCGTTGGTATAAAGAGGTTTCCATGTAAATGAAAATTTGGCCTCTGGGAGTTCTGCATGGGTAAAAGCATTTGGATTTGGCCATGTGCTAATGTAAATCCACACTTACTGTCATCCCTCCCATATTTAAAACTGACGTTCTGGATGGTTCTAACCCTGGCTGGTCGCTGCCTGGGTTGCAAAGGGACTTGCATCTAGTGTTGTGCATTAAAGTCACATGGAGTAGCTTATATAGCTTTGAAAGGAAACCCTTTGTCCCAGCAAAGGAGCTTGGGGTTGTTATTTACAGCAGAAAGAAACCCAGACCACAGCACACTGGAAAACAGTGTGTAAATGAGAGAATAAACAGAATGTAAGACTGGAAATGGAAGTGGCAATCCAAGGCAAAATTCTTTCAACAATCCTTGAAAGGAGCACCCGGTGCATTGCGTAAGTAGCCAGTTGATAATAATATTTGCTGCTGAGAAATGTCATCATTCTGGAAAAGACATGAGGATTAATACTCAGAAATGAGGAAAAGGCAGGAAGTCCCTGGTGACTGGGGGATGAAGAACAGCATCGTTTAGGCTTTGCTCGTTGTTGCTGGTGACTCTCCAGGGAGATCTGGGCTGTGCTCTTTGCAAGCTTTATTGGAACTGCGTTGGCATTAATCACGCACCTGAAGGTGACTTGACATGCTGCTTGGCAAGCGCTGCTGTGTGATATACTGGGAAGGAAGCACTTTGTTTTTCCCTTTAGTAATGGTCACTGCACATGGACTTGATTCTGATTTTGTATCTGATCTCACACTGATTTTGTGTCATGATTTCACTGAGTTACATTAGTGTGTGAGAAAGCAAGGCCGAGATATAGCGATTACATGTCCCACCAGTCGTTCATCTGACAGTGTTCTGTGAGTTGTGTTTGAATAATACTAATGGTTTTACTCATTGCAAAGTTGAAAAAGGGAGAAGAAAACAAAAAATGGAAAAAGTACTTTTCTTCCATGATGTTGAGAAATGAACTTCCTTGTTCTGCATAAAAATGGAGCTTTATTGAACGCTTCTCATGGTTGTGCTTTATAATATTGGTTTACAGCATTACAAAAGGAGATTTGGATCCAAGACGTCTGCTAGAATCATAGAATCATAGAATCATGGAATGGCTTGTGTTG
>VXAV01004553.1:0-14834 GCA_013399715.1 Alectura lathami
CCACCTGTCCCCACAACATCCCTCTCACTTGGCATGACCTGACCCTTCAGAGCATTTGATCTCATGAATACAGGATGTGCCTGATCAAAGATTCCTCTTCCTCAGTAGCTCATCTCCAACACAGGGTGGGAACGTATTTTAGAAGTCAACAGGGGGAACAGGGTATGCACAGCATGCTGCTACCCACGCATGGCCTCCAGGAAGCACGTGCTCTAAGGGCTTCCTGAGCACCCTAGGGCTGCACCCTAATCATAGTTAAGAAAGTTGCTGGCAGAGCAGCCCTGTGCAGATGTTGGCTGATCCCTTTCTGTGCCCATGCATATTCCTGGCCCTGGCAACATCCTCTGGCAGCAAGTTCCACTGCCGGATTATGTCAGCCCTCGGGTGTGGGTGTAGGACTCTGAGGGTTTGTGAAAGGTGTTGCTCAAGACTTGGCAAATCTGTCTCACCTCCTCTTGGGCACCACTGTCCTGGAGGGGGACTCTCAGGACTCAGCTTCAGGGTACATCCCAGTGGAGCCTGCAAGGAGTGTGTTTCTTGGCAGATATCAACGAGTGCGTGGATCCCAGCCCTTGCCCCCACGGGAAGTGTGTCAATACCCCGGGCTCCTACAGGTGTGTCAGTTGTGCAGATGGCTACAGGCCCAGGAATGGAAGATGCATTGGTAAGGACCTGGTAGGCACCCTTGCCCCGTGCAAGCGTCACACAGAACAGGGAGCACATGGCAGCACGCTTGTCTGGCACAGTGCCCTCGTGAGTTGGGTGGTGGGGATGGACCTGAGCACCCTTCCATGCCATGTTGCCCTTTGCTGTGTCACACAGATGTGGACGAGTGCCTTGTGGAGGGGACCTGTGCTCATGGACAGTGTGTCAACCTGGATGGCTCCTTCCGATGTTCCTGCTACCAGGGCTATGAGGTGGCACCTGATGGGAAGAGTTGCAAAGGTACCAGGGAGCTCTCAGTCCAGACCCAGAGCCCTCTGACGTGTCACGCACCCATCCAGAGGTTTCCCTTCCCTTGTTGAGCACTTGGCTCTGCGTCCTCTGAGTCAGGCTCTGACTCTCTGGACCTTGTGTTGGCCAGTTCCCTGAGCTCACCTGCCCCCCAGTTGTTGTTTCTCTGCGCCCTTCCTGCTCATCTCTCTCCCTCGTGTGCTTATGCAGACGTCGACGAGTGCACAGTGCAGGCTGCCTGTCCCTCCGGACTCTGCCACAACACTGAGGGCTCCTACTCCTGCATGTCTTGTGATGCTGGCTACACCGTGTCCGTGGATGGCAGCACGTGTGAAGGTATCCCTCTCCCAGGGACAGAGGAGCCATACCCAGGTTGTTGGTAGGGCCTGGGGACTTCTTCAGCTTCAAGATCCTTGTACAGCTCTTTAGATCTCCAGTTAGCAGATAGTGTGGGGTCTACAAGTGGATGTCGCCTAGGGCCGCAGGAAGGAGATCTTCCTCACCCAGGAAAGGGATGGGGGGAAGCACTCACAGATGAGACTCCTGGACCTGGGAATGCTGACAAAGGCCAGAGGAATACAAGGAGGCCTAGCAACAAGGGCGGAGAGAAGCTGTGTGTGGTTCAGCACCGAAGCTGGAGAGAAGAGGGAAGCTTCCCCTGCTTCTCCTCTGCGTTGGTGTCTGAGGAACCCACTGGGAAATGAGGTCACATTCAATCTAATTTTTGCATGCAGAGGAAGAGCCATGGTTCAGTCTCTTCCATCTGCCCTCTGTCTTTCCCAAGACTCCACGTGACCCACTTCTCAGCCACCTTGTCCCAGCCATGTCACGAGGGCACCTTATCAGGGTTCGATACTGTTTGGGTCACACTGACCCAATGGCAGGATGGCATGTTCTTCCCTGCCTTGGCTGGTGGCCTTGTCTGTGGATCTGGGTTTCATATTTGAAAAATGATAAGGGTTTTGTGATAGTTTTATGGTAAATAAATTAGGTTATGGTTCATTTCCAAAAAGATTCGAGAGCATTACTACTTTGAAATTCAACAGCTGGGTACCCTTTGAGTAGGGGTACCCTACCATAATGCTCATTTATGCCTGTAGCATGCTCAGTGCTCTGCAGAGAGGAAGAGAAGGTCCTTTTGTTGCCTTCAGGAGCTGCTAGCCTCACTGCTTTAGCTCCTGGCAGGGGAGAAGAGTAGAACAGGGCCTTCTCCATTAGCATGCCTTCTGCTGCCTGCACACCAACCTGTACAGGGAAATGCCACCCTTCTTATGCCTTGCACATGGCTTCTGGGAAGGAGATCAAAGCCCTTTTAGGCAACAGCCAAGTGAAATGACAATGAGGACCATTGCTGCCTTGGGGCTCAGTGTGGGGACTTGCCTCCTGCCCCTTACCTGCAGAGCCTCTAACATGGGAGCAGGTAAGTGGAGCAGTCCTGAGTGATGGGGACAGGGGAAGCTCCGAGGCAGCAACACAAGCCCGCTATGCAGGCTGACAGGTGGGTGATGGCAGCCCTGGGTGGGGGTCTTCTGCAGTGGTGATGAGAGCTGGGGCCTCACTCTGTGCTGTGCCCTTCTGCTTGGCAGACGTGGATGAGTGTGCAGACCCTGCTGTTCAGTGCCTGGGGGGAGAGTGCCAGAACACACCGGGATCCTACGAGTGCCGCTGCCAGGCTGGCTTGGAGCTCATCAATGGCACCGTGTGCCAAGGTATGAACCCTTCCCTGCAGCCTCTGGGTCCAGGGCATGCAGCCTCCCTGTGGACCCAATTCTTTCTAGGCAGAGAGGATGCCAGTGCCAAAGCAGGTGATGCCACCACACATGGCACACCCATAAGGTTGTAGCCAAATGCAGGAGCACTGTGGATAGGGGAGGTCTCTATCCCCATGGCAAGAAAGCCAGGGGCCAGGAGCCCTGTGAGGGTCTGTAAGAGACCATGGAGAAGGAATCCGTGTGGCTCAGGAAAAGGATGTGCCCCAGAGCCGGGTGGCTGTCTCTGCTCCCTCTGCAGATGTCAACGAGTGCCTGAACAGCGAGATCTGCAGCCCCAACGGCGAGTGCCTCAACAGCCACGGATCCTACTTCTGCATCTGTGCGCCTGGCTTCTCCAACACGGCTGGCGGAGTCAGCTGCCAAGGTGGGTTGGTGGATCGCAGGGACATACCCCGGGTCCTGCCTCTTCCTCCCTCCCCTGCCATGAGATCCTGCTTGACAATTTGGGCCTTGTTTTGCAGATGTGGATGAATGCGCAGACAAATCTCGGTGCTCGCAAGGCCAGTGCCTGAACACAGAAGGCTCCTACAGGTGTCTGTGTGAAAATGGGTTCAAACACTCCCAGGAGACTGATGACTGCATAGGTATGAGCTCATCATTGGGCAAGTCAGCCCCTGGGATGTGGGGGAACGGATGCGGGCAGAGAGGGAGCAGTGCTGGTTCCCAGCACCCGAGCTTGCTGGTGACTTGCAAGGAGGACTGAGCAAGACTGAGGGTCTGGCAAACTGAGCCTGACCCAGGCTCTGCCCCGAGCAAGCAGGATCCCAACTGAGCATCCCCATCCCTTTGCCCCACTCTCTGCAGACGTCGATGAGTGTAAGGAGTATGGGGATGCCATCTGTGGCACGTGGCGGTGCCAGAACAGCTTGGGCTCCTACCGCTGTATCATGGGCTGCCAGCCTGGCTTCCACTGGACACCCCTGGGTGACTGCATTGGTAAGTACAGCCTCAGCGTCCCAGTCCCCTTCCTGGCAGGGAGAGGGTGGCCGTGGGACATCTCTGCCAGGGGCGCGGGGGAGAAGGAGGAGGAGGAGGAAGCATGTGGCCAGTGGGGAGGCAGATAATGCCGAGAGTTTGTTTTCTTGGCTGAGCTGCTTGCTTGTGTCTAGACGTCTCTTCCTGGCATCTGGAACAGACACTGCATTGTGCTGCTTTCCGCTTGGGGAGAGTCCTGGGCAGGTTACAGCCATCGCGGGCTTGGAGCTGGACCGCAGCTCCCAGTAAGCTGTGGTTGCTGGGATGACTGCCTGCACTGGTCACCTGTGTGGCAGTGCTGGATGAGGGGAGAGTTGCTGCTACACTGCGCTAGGCATGGCTGCACTTGGAGTTCAGGCTCTAGTGCCAGGGAAAAGGAGAAGTGCAAGGGGGGGTCTGCAGTTTTCCTGGCTCCCCACAGCTTGGGGAAGGCTTCAGCAAGGAGGAGCTGCTGCTGGGCTTGGGGCTGTGCCAGGACTCAATGGGAGCAGCGCTGTGGGTTCTGCCTGCTGCAGGGAACCCTGCCCAGTTCAGCAGCAGGAGGAAAGCAGAGCGCTCATCCCCATCCCTCTGTGCTTGTGCCACACACTTCAGTTGCATCCTTGTATCTCATGTTTATGTGAACGTGTAGGCTCTGTGTTCCTTTACACCTCTGCAGGGACCTCCCCTGCCCTCTGCCACCCACATCCTGTGCTTCCCATCAGTTTCCCACTCCACCCTGCTCCTGTTCCTCTAACCCACACACTTGCACTAGAGGAATGAACAGGGCAGCCAGACCCAGTCCCTTACATCAAGGTCATGCCTGCCCCGATGCCCAGACTTTGGGGTCAGAGCAGGAGGGGCTGGGCTGGGGGGTGCACTGGACTCCAGGCAGTTGCTGCAATTCCTGCTGTGCAGATATAGACGAGTGTGCCAATGAGACGCTGTGTGGGAGCCACGGCTTCTGCGAGAACTCAGACGGCTCCTTCCGCTGCCTCTGCGACCGTGGCTATGAGAGCTCACCCTCTGGGCACTACTGTGTCGGTGAGTCACTTGCTGGGTCCCTGTCCCCTTCCATCTCTCTGTCAAGTGGTGAGGAAGAGCCATCAGCAGTTTCATGACAGGTGCAGCAGTGTCCCTGCTATGTGATGGCTTCCTGGGCATGGACTGCATCCACGCATGGAGAACCCTAGACACAGACAGGAGAGCCCCTGGGGGAAAAAAACCTCCTGTGCTGTTCCCTTAGCACACCAGACCCTTGGGGCTGCAAACGGACAGGGCTCCATGAAGGACCCAGAGGCTCTGTGCAGGTGGAAAGGAGCAGCTTGGGGTCTGGAGACACTGAAGGGATGTGAGAAGTACTTTAATAGGTGCCTGGAAAGAACTGGCAGAAAGTAATACAAGGAAAAATGTTTTTAGCATGAGGACAGTCAGGTAGTAGAAGAGAAGCCCAGAATGGTTGAGCAGTTGCCATCCTTGGATGTTTGCAAAAAACAAAAGCAAAATAAAGCCCTTAGCAGCATGGTTGGCCCTTCATCTGATGGAGGTCTGGCTTCCCTCAAACTGAGCTGATCCTGTGGTGCTGCGGCTCACAGCAACTGGAGCTCAGGCTGCATTGAGAGCAGGGCAGGAAGCTCTTACCAGCCTTGCACTGAGCCACAGTGCAAACAGAGCTCCTAGCTCTCCCCCAGCAGCTTCCAGCCCCCCAGCAAAGGGTGCTCCGATGCTGCAGAGCATGCAGAGCCTGCCCGTGCTGAGGCAAGGCCCCCCAGCACGCAGAGCAGCTGTGTTCTCCCCTCCGGCCCCTTGGGCTGCTGCCCACTGCTGCGCTTGCTCTGCAGATGTGAACGAGTGCGAGCTGATGGTGGCCGTGTGTGGGACCGCCCTCTGTGAGAACGTGGAGGGGTCGTTCCTGTGCCTGTGCCCCAGCGACCACGAGGAGTATGACACGGAGGCAGGGCAGTGCCGGCCACGAGCAGCTGTGGGTGAGAAACAGCTGGGGCAGGAGCGTGGTGGTCCTGGCTGGGGTGAGGGGGAGCTGAGGAGGTTGTGGGAGGTGCCAGGGCCCCATCCCATCCCCACTCTGTCTTCTAGAGGGCCCCGAGGGACATGCAGCCCAGCCCTCTGACAGCATGGAGCGTAAGCAGTGCTACTACCACATCAGTGACGTCCGCCTGTGTGACAGCGTCCTGGCCAAGAATGTCACCAAGCAAGAGTGCTGCTGCACTGTGGGGGCAGCCTGGGGTGACAACTGCGAGACCTACCCCTGCCCCATCCTGGGCACAGGTAGGACTGCGGCCGCAGCACTCCCAGCAGGGCCAGCGCTCTGCCAACCAGCTTGGTAGCACTAATGAGTTGTTTGCTTTCTTCCCATCTTGGCATCTGCCTCCTGGCCAGTGGAGTACCAAGAGATCTGCCCTCTTGGGAAGGGCTATGTTCCTCAAGAAGATCCGCTCTCAGGAAAAGTCTCTTTCACAGGTACCAGCAGGCATGATTTTCTCCCATTTCTTCCAGTGAGGTGTGGGAGGGCACTGTGCAAAGCGCTGTGTGGGGATGGAGCCCCAGAAATATCTCCCCGAGGTTGTGGGGCAGAATGCTGACATCCTGTCAGAGAAACGGCTGCTTTCCTCCATCTGCAGAAATCATTGTCAGTACCCTGAGCTGGAAGTGCCCCATCCTCCTGTCCTGCCTCACTGCTGGCAGTGGTCCTTTCTCGGTGAAACTTCTGCCCTCGTGCACATTTCCCACCAGGATGGGTCTAGTAAGACACAGCCCTTCCAGTTACAGATTAGCTCCCCTAGTAGCCATCTGGCTTTGTCTCTGGCGTTCCGCTCCATAGGTGTGTTTCTGGGATGTCAGGAACAAATGTGCGTCCCCCATTTGTGAAAGCATCCTGCTCAGAGTGCTCCTTGCTACCCTCCTCCCGCTCCACCTGCTCCTGCTCACAGGCATAAGGCATCCAGGAGAGGCGGGGGCTTGCCTGGGGACCTGCTGGTGGCGCAGCCTGAGGAGCCACATAGCTGTGTCCCCTGAGGCATGCTCACTCCTCTTTCCACCCCTCTTTCAGACATGGATGAGTGCGATACATTTGGCTCCGAGTTCTGCCGCAATGGACAGTGTCTGAACACTGTGCCAGGCTACAAGTGCTTCTGCCGTACGGGCTACTTCTATGACTCCAGCAGGCTCGAGTGCGTTGGTAAGATGGCCTCAAAGAGCAGTGGGGCCACCACTGCACTCACAGCTGTCCTCGCAGGGCCAGGTGTGGCCGAGGGGCTCCCTGTGACACTCCAGGGGATGGGAGAGGCGGCAGGCAGCTTTTGGGAAGGGAATGGGCCCTTCTTCCCCTGCCTGCCAGCCTGAGACGCTGCTCTGTCCTTGCACGTGGGCAGATCAGGACGAATGCCAAAACGAGGTGTACTGCATCAACGGCGAGTGCCTGAACACAGTCGGCTCCTACCACTGCTTCTGCAGCCTCCCGCTTGTGCTGGATGCCACTGGCAACCGCTGTGTGAACCTCTCCGGCAGGGCAGGTGAGCCCCGACACGCCTTTGGTCATCTCACCCCCACAGCAGGGTCATCCTGCAGGGTACAGGAGGGGCTGGGGTGCACAGTCATTCCTCCCAGGACAAGGAGTGACTCTCTTCTGGATGATTTCTCCAGCATCCTTTGCTCATGTCACCTGCAGATGCCTTGGAGGAGTATGAGATCCACCTGGATGTCTGCTGGCAGAGTGTCTCTGACTACATCTGCCAAGACCTGCTGCATGGCGAGCAGACCACCTACACCGAGTGCTGCTGCCGCCTCGGTGAAGCCTGGGGCCAGAACTGCGCACTCTGCCCACACAGATCCTCTGGTGAGTGGGGCAGCACGGGCAAGCACCCCTCAGTGGAGCCGTGCCGTGCTGTGCCATGCTGTGCCGTGTGTAGTTGGCTGTGGCTGCAGCCAGGCCTCTGCCTTTCAGCCTCGTTGCTGAAGCCAGCCCAAATGAGCGAGCTGCCCTGCCTCTCCAGGGCTGGGCTGTGCCAGTGGGGTGGGATGTACCCACAGACTGATTTAAAGTGGTCCGAGGTGGCTGAGGGGAGCGTTGCTCCATGCGTCGTACTGCTCTCTTCAGGCCCCACAGGCACTAGCCCTGCTCGGTCTAGGAGAGGAGAGGCACCCAGCCTGGGATGGGAGCGTGCTGGGGGTTTGGGTTCTTGCTGCTTAAGGACTTGGCGGCCCCAGACAGGAGCTGGTCTCCAGGACAGGGTCCCAGCAGGAAAATACGGAGCTGCAGCTTTGGAGCCTGCTGAGGCTTTGATGGCTCAGCATGGATGGACTCTCTCCAGCTGTAGCAGCCCTGCCTCTCCTGACCATGCTTTTCTCTCACCGTTTGCAGCTGATTTTGCTTTCCTCTGTAATGGAGCCAGTGAAGACAGTGACAGAGGGCCTGAGGTTCGAGAAAGACCTAGGTATGAGTATGGACCAGGCTTGGAGGACCCCCACTATGGCCTTCCCAGCCCAGACGTGGGCCCCTACTACAACTACCTGGAGTCTGAGTACGGAAGCCCCGATGTGAGTTTCCCTCGGAGGGAACCCAGCAGCGAGTTTCGCGGCAGCCCTTTCCACCATGGCCCAGGGCGGCCCCTGCCCCGCTACCTGCCCAGCCAACCTGGTGAGTACTGGGAGGCATGGAGAGGTTTCTTCTGACCCAGCCAGTGGCCAGGGGGTCTGCCCAGCAGCCCCCACCCCAGAGGGGATGCTCCAGGCTTGCAGCAAGCTCTCCCCTGGCTGTGCTCCTGGCTGCTCTGGGTTTGTCCCTACCCCACCAGCACTATCCCACCACATGCCTGATGTCTGCTATGTGACCAGGCAAGTGCTCACCCCTCTCTGACATCCCCTTGTCACCCTCCAGGTCTCTATGAGGGTTTTGAGGGGCTGCAGGCTGAGGAGTGTGGCATCCTCAACGGCTGCGAGAACGGGCGCTGCGTGCGCGTCCCGGAGGGCTACACCTGTGACTGCTTCGACGGCTTCCAGCTGGACATGACCCGCATGGCCTGTGTGGGTGAGTGGCTCCTGGTCCCCCTGCAGCTGCGGCAGCCCAGGCTTCCCTTACCTGCTGCCGCTCCCTGGTGGTGACGGTTGTTGGAGGCTTCCCTGCTCTCCTGGGTGCTTTGCAGCCTTGGAGCTGGGAAGGTTGCGTCAGGGCACCTCGGGGCAGCAAGGAACTCAGGGAACAGCTGGTCACTGCCTTAAATGTGCAGCGCTCCTGTGCATGATCAGCCACTGGCACTGTGCGTCTGCTTGCTTTCCTCTAAGTTCACCGTGACTTTCCACCCTGTCCTGTGAGCCAAGGTCTCCAAAGCTCCTCTCATCATCTCCTCTCACCCCCACACTGTGTGTCCATTCTTTCCACAGTGCAGCTCCCAAGGCCAGCCCCAGGCACCCAGCAGAGCAGATGAAGACCCTCTTGTTCCACAGGCAGGGGCCTCACTGCAGCCCCCAGCATCCTTTCTGCATGACATGATCATGCCACTGCTTCACACAGAGCCTGTGGCCTCTCCTTCCCTGAGCTGCTGCAGAACACCTGCCTAGCCTATTGCTCCCCCTTTTGCATTTGTGCAGTTTCCCTTCCCTCGGTCACAGTGCTCTGCACTTGTCCTTAGTGAACTTGACTTCTGTGAGGGATAAGAGCAAGCCTGAACGCGCAGAGCGCTCGCAGCCCAGCATCACACAGGTCCTGTGAGTACAGAGAGTCTTCCGTTGTCCACACTGGTTGACGAGAACACTGACTGGAGCAGAGGTCAGGATAGACTCCTGCAGGCTGCATTTTAAATGGCTTTTATTTTAGCAGCCAACTATTGCTAATTATCTCTTGGGTGCAGCCTGGTTACCCATTGTGCAATTGCTGCAGTTTCATGTAGCCCATATTTTCTCAGTCTACTTGAGTGTGTCATGTG
The DNA here is from genome assembly GCA_013399715.1 of Alectura lathami. Classification (NCBI taxonomy): domain Eukaryota; kingdom Metazoa; phylum Chordata; class Aves; order Galliformes; family Megapodiidae; genus Alectura; species Alectura lathami. The sequence goes on from VXAV01004553.1 coordinate 9,620, forward strand.
AGAGCGTGTTGAAATCCTTACCCTGGCCAAGACATACATCCACCGTTCCTCCCTTATCGCACAGACCAGTTATCAGGTCAGTGAGGGGAAACAGATTGGCTTGACATAATCAGGCCTTAACAGATCTGCTCCGGCTATTCAACAGCCCCGATACCCTTTGGTGGGGAGGAGGGCAGTGACCCAATCCCTCAGAAAGCTGCTCTGTGTAAGTGGATGGCGGTGAGTGGTCTGTAATTCTGGATCGCCCTTGTCCATTTGTGGAGCTTGTTACCACATTCACCCTGCCTCAGGGACCTCCTTTATCCTTCACCACAGACGGAGCTGCTGACTCCCCAGTGCTGGAGCATTGAGTATTTGAGGATGAGCTGCAGCAGACCTTCAGCAGTACAGTTGTAGCAGCTTTATCTAACTAACTAACTGTTGAGCCTCTCCACCGCGATGTGGCCTTTCCCTCCCACAGCCTGCCCCGTGCTCCTGCCCCCTCCTTTAAATGCTTGAAACATCCTGGCTCTGGTGACAAGGAGCATTTTTAAGATGGCTGGAACAAAGCCTGCATGGCTGCGCCAGCCAGCTCGGCATTGTCTGGATTTTATTTCCTCCCGCGATAAGGACCAGACCCACATTCCCCGTTGTTTCCTGCTAATGTATTTATGGAGCCTTTTCTTGTTGCTCTTTCTGTCCTCGCCCAGCCAGCACTCATTTCACACTGCCCAGGGAGGGGCGGCTCCACGGCTCGGTGCGCGCGCTAACACCGCTCTGCTGCCTCTGGCCCTCAGGTGTCCCTGGCTGCAAACACTGGCTGGGCTGAGGGCCTCTCTGCCTGGATGTGCTGCTGACTGTCTCCTCCACACACTGTGTCCGTATGGACGGTCTGGTCCAGAGGTTTGGCCCAAGCCCTCTGGGCCAGCTCAGCCATTGCTCTGCCCGTGTGCTAAGGCTGCCTTATTCCCCAGACTTTCATCTCGCATCTCCCCTTGCTCCGCTTCGCCATCCCAGCTTCTCCACTCTCAGCCCCTGGGTCTCGAAGGCTCTGCCAGCCTGTGGGGGTGAGGCTGGAGTATGTGCTCGAAAGGCTCAGCCCCAGCCCTGTGGTCAGAGGGCCAAGGCCCCGCTGCTGGGGTGGTTCAGGAAAGCTGCATTTAGCAGGGCTGTGGCGCACGGCTGCCTGTGGGGCTCCCATGCGAGCACTTTGGCACAGTTTGACAGTTAATAAAACAAGACCTTGTTTGCAGAGCACGAGGTTCCTTTGTGTTCTGGTCCTGGAGGTGATAATCAGCCTCTCAGGGCCACCATCATCTGCCTCCCTGGCCTTGACAGACCAGGAAAGGGCATTTTCCAAGGCTGGAGGTGAGGTGGCCTTTCTCCCAGATCATAGGCTAGCACAACTTGTCAGCAGGAAGCCACTGTGCTCCCTGGGGGTGTCACCAGCTGCAGAGCATGGCGGGGGGGCCATACCAGAGTTTCAGTGTATGTCAGGTTTGCCAGATGTTGGGGATACCACACCTTGGGGCTCTGCAGATGTGCTGAACACAGCAGTGAGGCAAAGGGGTCAGGTGCAGCACGGTGTGACGGATGGTGGTGGGGTCACAGTGGGCAGCTGAGGGGCACAGGAAGGTGGCTGGGGGGGTTTGGCAGAGGCACAGAGAGATGCTCCCTGTGCCGCCATCTCACCCCCTCTTCTTCTCCTTGCAGACATCAATGAGTGCGAGGAGGTGGGTGTCCCCGCGCCCCTGTGCCAGGGCGGCACTTGCGAGAACACGGAGGGCTCCTACCGCTGCCACTGCTCACCAGGCTACGTGGCCCTGGCTCAGCCCCACCACTGCGTGCCCCAGACAGCCCAGAGGCCGGCAGCAGCGTAGCTCTAGGGGAGCAGCGGTGGGGTGCTCCCCTTCAGCATGCTGCTCCAGGACCCGGCGGCCCAGAGGAGGATCCCCAGGGCTGTGGCTGCTTCCAAGTCCTTTGTCCCTTCGCCTCCAAAGCGCACAACTCTCCCGCCACCTTTCTCCTGGCTGTGCCCACCAGGGCTGAGCTCCCAGCCTCTGCACCCCTACCCTCACCACCAGCCCCTGCTTCTGCCATAGCAGAGCCCTCCCCAGCCCAGTCCCCAGCACCCGCCACAGTGCCGCACACCACGGGGGCTTGCAGGATGCCTTCCCCTGCCACACAGCCCCAGCTCCTCCCTGCACCCTGCAGAGAGACTGGGTTCGCCTCCCCACGGCGAGCATCACTGCTGCACTGACCTAGCGGTGAGCCTCCTGGCACCGCAGGTCCTGCCCTGGAGCCCAGCCCTGGGGGGCAACCCCAGCTCCATAAAGCTGCTGCCCAACCTCAAGACGTGGTGAAGAGGATGGGGGTCCCTGTGGCAGGCTGACCCTGCAGCCACCCCAGGTGCATCCCTACCCCCGCACCGTGCCTTCATGCCTGGCACTGGCTGGGTGGGTGAGCAGGGGGGCAGTTCCAGCTTAGTTTCTGTAAAGTTGTTGGTGACTTTTTTTTTAACCAAGTCTGCTGGAAACTTCTCTCATGTTGTTAAATAAAACATTTATTTTGGGCCCTGTGGCTCAAGACACTGGGGCTGGATCAGAATTGTGCTTGTCTTCCCCTTGCCAAGGGATACCAGCCCCTCTTGCTCCTGGGTGAGAGGAGAGCCGTGCCAGGCCAAATACTTGTGCCCCAGCCCAGCACCAGCTGCAGGAGCCAACTCTAGCCCCCAGGGGCTGCACAGCACATGGGGCTGCTCACACTCTGTCTCCTTCACATGCAATTTGCTTGCGGTTTAAGCACTGACAGTTCTGCAGTTGGCAAGAGATCTTGAGCAGGTGTGGGAGCTGCTTTTCCTACATCAGAGCCCCTGCTAGGAATGCTTTTGCCCCACGCTGCAGAAAGCAAAGATGTGTTCTGCACAGTCAACTCCTCAGGGAGCCTTTGCACTGCTCCAGACCAGTGCAGGATCAGCAAAGCAGAAGCATAGCCAGACACTGCCAGCTGGAGGCTCCAGCACTCAGCAGCAGAGGTACGTGGCTGCTCACAGGTCACCCACACCAAGGCCAGCATGCAACCACCTGCATCTTCAGCCAAGAAATATGACCAGACCAGTCCCAGCTAGAAGATGTTCAGGCACTCTGCTTGTCCTCCAGCCCTCTACTCACAGAAGACAATGCAAGCTGTTTTTGTTTAGCCTTTATTAAAAGAAAAGTTATAAAAGGTTCAGGAGCTCCCAGCAGCTCCAAGTTAGTCGATAGTGCAAACCATTGGTTAGAGAAAGAATCATCCCTGCAGAAATGTTGAATGCCATTTGGCAGTGCATCCACCAAAAAAAAAAAAAAAAAAGTTTTCCAAGCTCCAGCAGGGGCTCAGGACAGACTCTGCTGCCAGCTCAGGAAAAGCCTCCTCTTCTTCCCTATCTTCAGCTGTAAGGATGGAAAATGCAGGTCCTAGGAGCGTCCCAGTCACAGTGGAGCAGGAGAAGCGCAGGAGGGTGGATGTAGCCAGCATTCTACATGAGGCACTGAAGGGCTATCAGGTAGCAGCTCAGACACTAGCCAGGTTCATTGCAGAGAAATCTCTTTGTGAGCTCCATTTCAAACAACTAAAGTGCCTCTACAGAGCTCCTGGAAGACAATGCCCTAATGCTCAGTCCCTCTTGCCGACAGCAGCAGACACTGTTCCCCGTAAGCTGCTGTGAGAACACGCCAGAGGGCTCGCTTAGAGGGGTAAAAGCCTTCTGCCCACAGCTGACCTTGCAGGAACACAGTACTGGCCGCTCAGAGGCTGCAGAGCTCTGAAGGAAGCAGTAAGAAATACTTATATAAAAGATTTTGGCTTGTGTTGTCACCTCTGTTTCTCCCCTCCCCAAGCCCTACAAATGGCAGGGCTCCTCAGCTGGTGATCTGCACTGGTATCTTCCAGCAGAACAACATCTGGTCCTGGTCATCCACCAGCTCCCATTTCACTATCAGTTTAATCTGAAAAAGAGAACAGGGAAGTGAGAGTGTTTATGAGAAAGCAAAGCAAAAGGCAGTTTCAATTGTTTGTGGAGCAGGGAGGTCCTGGTAGGCCTGTGGGAAGAGGAACAAGCTGGGCCACATGCGGAGACTCCCCTGGTATGGTTGGAGGGTGCTGCTGCGTGACACGGGAGAACCCCACTGCACTGACAACCCCACTCCAAGCAAGTAGAGTGGAAACAACCTACAGCCTCAGCTGACTGGCATCCTGGAGGCAACACCCCAAATGTGAGCACTTGGCTGGGAGCAGAGCCTCGGCAGGGAGGCTGCATACGGGCACAACACAACGCAAGAGATGGACACTCGGGCAGCTGAAGCCACTTCTCAGCAGCTGGAGTCTTGGGTCTGTCCCAAAACGGAAACTGGGGACAGAATCCCACTCCTGCACAGCAGAAGTGACACCAGATATCTGAAGACCCTTCTGACCTCTGCCCCACACTGCAGGACAAGGCGTCCTTCGTTAAAGGTGAGCAGTGGGACTGCCCCAGGAATGGAGGCAGGTCTGAGGAGCAGACTGGGCTCCTGCTTACTTACACTGGGGTACTCGCTCTTCACAGGCAGCTTGTTCAGGTAGCTGTAGGAGTGGCCCTTCTGGATGGGGCACTGGATCCCAGATTTGCATCCATCAGGCTCAGGAATGGGAAAGGGTATGTCCACATGCAGCATCTCACCGTACACCTTTGCCTGGCTGCCCTGGCTCTCAATCTCTGCAGGACATAGAGAAATAGGAGTGTGGCACCAGAGCAAGGAAACACATTTCCACGTTGCGGTCTCCCCTGGGTGACAGACTTGCCCAAGGGGCTGCAGAGAGCACACTGAGCAATGCTCTTCCTCCTCAACTACTTCTTCCCATCCAGAGGCCTTCCCCAGCCACCCTGCCCCACTCCTCTCCAACAGCGGGCACACAGACAAAGGTTGTCACCTTCTCTGCCTGCCCGGACCCTCCCCACTCCCTACCAGCACCCCGCCGGAGGAACCAGTCCTTACTGCTCGAAAAGGTGACGTTGATGCTGTAGGACGTCCCCTTGACGAGCTGGCAGGGCTGCGTGGGACAGGGGCTCACGTTCACTTCTAGGATGCTTCCGTCCTTGGAACCTGGGGCGAACAAGGGATCCGCGCTGTCAGGCTCCCGCCGGAGGGCAGCACCCGCTCCTGCCCGGCCGCCTAAGGGACCGAGCTCTGCCTCCCGCAACCGCCCCAGCACGGACCGA
>VXAV01004553.1:19221-51389 GCA_013399715.1 Alectura lathami
GTGTCCCCGCACGGTGGCGGGGGGTGGCGGGTGCGGGGCCGGGGGTTCGGCAGGGCCCCCGCTGAAGCTCGCCCTGTCCTCCCTTCTCCCTGAGACAGCTGGAGTCAAGGACGAATGCCGCTCGCCCCCTCGCCGGGCCCGGCCTGCGCGCTGGGCCGCTCGCTGCGGTGGGTGTCGACCTCCTCTCAGCCGGGCTCGACAGAGAGTGACCCCAGCGAGGGACAGGTCTACCTCAGCGAGAGCTGCGTGAAGGTAGGGCCTGGGAGCGTGTTCCGGAGTGTCTGGCTCTCCCTGAGTGCACGGTGGAGGTTTTTGGAGCGTTTGTGGGTTTGTTCAACGTGTTGTGATCCCTTCTCTCTCTCTCTCTCTTTTTTTTTTTTTTTTTTTTTTTTTTTTTTTTGCTTTTGTAGAGGCTGCTGGAGATTGCAGAAGGCTCAGAGTTTCTCAGGCTGCAGGTGGAAGGAGGTGGTTGCTCCGGATTCCAGTACAAGTTCTCCTTGGACACAGTTGTCAATCCTGATGACAGGCAAGGACAGAGGGGCATGGCATGACTGTGCTTTGCAGAAGTGGCCAAATGGGTGTGTGTGAAGGGATGAAGCCTGTGAGATGAGGAAGGTACTCAGGCTTTGCTTCTCTGTCTTGTCTGCAACACAGTTAATGCTTACACATGCTGCTTTTCTGCAGGGTGTTTGAGCAAGGCGGTGCCCGTGTAGTCGTGGATGTGGACAGCCTGGCCTTTGTGAAAGGCTCCATGGTGGACTTCAGCCAGGAGCTGATTCGCAGCTCGTTCCAGGTGGTGAGCAATCCCCAGGCAGAGAAGGGATGCTCCTGTGGGACTTCCTTCTCTGTCAAATTCTGACTGGACTTCTGGTGGATGAACACTGGCGTTTCCTGGCAGTCTCCAGAGGGTTTTTGTTTGATATTCCACCGGCTGTTCCTTCGCATCTCTCTTACCCTGCAATACAGCTGTTACAGATGACTCCAGCTGTGTGTGTGTGTCTGAACTGAGCCTGTTTCTAAGACTCGTTGTTCCCCCCTCAGAAACATGAAGTACCCGTGCGCACGCACACAGGAGCATCTTCAGCTTCTCGTGAGCCACCTGCCAAGTGCTGCTGGCACGCCTGCCGTGTCCTGAACATGGAATCATTGTCTGCAAGAGATGGCTGTATATATGTGTGCTTACTGAGAGTTCTTACTAAAAGAAAAAGGAAAAAAAAATTGAGGTTGTTGGTATTACTCATGCAGTTCTGTTCAGCAGTTCGTTCCAGCTAACGGTGCTTACCCTGTTGTTTTCCAGCTGGGTTGAACTTGGCATCTACCAGCGTTGCTGGCTGTCCACTCCCCAACATTCAGTGGGCTTTTCTAGACGCCTCACTGTTCTCTTGCCCAGCAGGCTTGTCTCAGTCTCAGGAACCTGCAGTGGTTTTGCTGTCAGTCCCTGGGATTAAAGGTTTGACTTGTACAGAGCAAGTGAAGCTAAAAGACTGAGGTAGCAAGAATTAACAGCATGTTTCTTTTGTTTAAAAAAAAAAAAAAAAAGAGGTTATGTGTATGTATATATAAATAATAAATGAAAAACCCTAACCCATAGCCTTCCATCCCCCAGTGCTATTTTAGGCTGTTCCTAAACCTGACTTGAGGTTTTTTGTTATACAAATTCTCAGGTTTCGTAGTGAGCCTACTGCCTTCTCTTCCCATCAGGAAAGGGAGTTTAGGTGACACAGGCAGAGGAAGATGTGGAGTACTGCTTCAGGGTCCTCAAGTCATTTTGACTAAACCGAGAATAATTTGCTTCACCATTTAATCTGTCTACCTTGTCTGCCTGGTGTTATGAAAAAATGAAATAACTCCTTTCCTTTCTGAAACTCCCATAAAAATGGGAAATCTAGAGGTTTTCAGAATAACATCATTTTTATTAGTTTTCTGTAGCTTTTTATCTTCCACTAGATGTCTTAAATCATAGCAATTCATCTCCTTCTGGGTGAAAGGAGAAATAGGGAAACTATTTTTGTTCCCTCTCTTATGTTTTATCTGATCAGAACCAGATTGTCTAAGACGTGAGTCTGGGAGTTCTGCGTGACCTTGATGTCAAGGAAACCGCTCATGGCAGACCGTGAGCTTTTTGGGACTCCATGCCACAGGCATTCTTGTTAAGCTTACCAAATTCCTTTCTAAGCTAGTCAGCAATGCCCCCATACACTACACATCTGCCTGCTGATTTCTAGTGCTCAGTTTATAGCCAGCCCCTGTCAGCTCCATCCGTAGGTGTTAGGAGAGTTCTGGGAGTTCATCTGTTACCTGCTGCAGCTTTGTCGTGTGGGGAATACAGGCAGGCGTTGCAGCAGCAGTTCCTTTGGTCTAGTGCTTTTTTGTCTTCTGTTTCCTGTGGTCGACATGCTTACGTCCCTGTCAGAGGGAGCTGGATGTAGCACTGTCCCATTTTGTAAAAGCCAGTAAAAGGGTGTGATTCAAAGACTTGTCTAACCAAACCCCTGCAGGATGTCCTGGCCCTACCCTCATTCTTCTAGGTCTTGAACTGGGTATCTGACAGAAATACCTTCAAAAAGTATAAGACCTAAAAGCTTGTGTATTTAGAAGACATTAGATAAACTTAATTTCCTTCAGATGCCATAACTAAGCAATGAAAGATTGCCTTCTGAACCAGAAAGTGTGTAATCTAGTTCTTGATCCGGTCCATACAATTTGACCTTGGGCAAGTCTCTTGGCACTTTTTAATGGGAAATGTAAGTGCCCCAGTAGTGACTGGCAAAGAGCAAACCAGCAACTAGCAAGGCCTTTTTTTTTTTCCTAAATGAAATCCTGTCTTTGTCCCCTGTAAACTTGCCTCTTGGGTTACTGTTCTTAGCAAATGTGAACATGCTGTGTCTGCTGAATCTAACCAGATGCCGCTTGCCTTTACTCACTTTCCCCAGTTGTAGTAAATCAAGCAAGGGCTGTCCACGTGGAGTGCCACCGCTTTCAGGTAACTTGCCTACTCCCTTGTGGGAACAATACAGAGGATGAGGCTTTGGGCACCACTGCCACCAGCAGCCTGTTGCTGGGCACATGGGAAGCTTGTGTGCACAGCTGGCTCTGCCTGCTGGCAGTACTGCGCTAACTGCGCTAGGTGGACCCCTTACTCCTTGGGATTTGCTGCACTGGACATGCACAGGCATTTAGACTTGAATCTGGAGTGAGGCTGAATGTGCTGACAGGACCTGGACAAGAGCAAAAGTTTCCTTAGAGGCAGGCTAGAGCTGAGTTCATCTGGTACTGCAGAAGTGGAGTCTGTAGGACAGAAAGGTGTTGGAGAGGTGCTAGGTGTTGGAGAGGTTTCAGCTGTATTAACACATTGCTCTTGATGTCCTAGTCCTGCTTCCTGTGAGCAGCTATAATCTACTGGCCAATACTGCTAGCCTTCCTGTTCCCAACAGGGAGTAGAGGCAAAGGGCTGTCTGTCACCTCCAGGACCCTGCTGACTCCAAAAAAGCATGCCGATACATCACGAATGGGAAACTTCTGTCCAAGTCTAGGAGGTTGGCAAAGGGGTCATATTAGCAGAGTGGGTTGGAGGTGACCTTGGTGAATTTTGCCTGTGTAGGCAGAAGAGGCTGAATCCTGACTCTTACAGAAGATAAAAAACTGTCAAGGTTTGTCTGACTAGTCTTAGGGGCGAAAAGATGTCACCACACTGTGGGCTGTGGGGCAAGACCGGTGGTACGAAGAGAAGAATTCAGGGGATTAGAAGGGGGATTCAGTTCTGCCTGGACAATGAGGGACTGCCACGGCACGTCTGCAGTAGGGTGGGGATGTGTGGCCGCCCTTGTGCTGAAACCCTGAGAACAGAGCAGGAGTATGGAGCTGGAGATGCTGTTTTTGCTTCATTGCAAATGAGAAGCTGCAGTGGAAAATCTTTCTCTGCTCCCACATGAAGGATTCTCTCAGTTCACCCACCTGACAAGAAGTGAATGATCAAGGAAGTTATTTATGGAAACCTACGTTAAGATAAAACTTCAAGGGAAAGGGCACAATCATCAGTGTCACTGACAGGTGCGTAGAGAAAGATGTAATAGAAATCCTCGCTTTGGTCAGGGCTTGGAGCTCTGCAGGGACTTGTTGGTAGATGACTGGCAGATTCTCAGCCTGTTTAAGACCAGCATTCCGACTGTTCTTGAAACTAGGTAGCTGCTGTCACTTGTGGGTAACTTGCCCCTCTTCCAGGAAGTGGTAGAGAAATAGCAGACTTCTGTCATAGTGCGTTTCTTAGGTTTAGGTGTGTTCACGACGGTACCATGCTCACCTTGTGTGGACTGCTGTGTGGCATTGCTCGCTGGAAAGAGCATTTGGGGTGTGCGGCTCCTGTACAACAGAGGGCCAGCTGGGGGTGGATATTAGGGAAACAAGTGGCTCTCGCACCCCAAAATTTTGATCTCCAAAATTTCACTAAACTCAGTCCTCTTCACTGTGATATTCTGCAACTGTACCGACCTGTTCGGTGTGTCAGGGAGGCAGCTAGGGCTGAGGAGACAGTACCATCCCGATGACACCACACTGGGCTTCTGCTTCCCCCACACAGCAGGGGGGAAGCCCTGCTGTCCTAGGGCTTGCCTGAATCCAGTACTTGTGGAAGGAATCACTAAATGGTGGAGGAGGCAGTGATAGCAAAGCAGAAGTCTTCTCTTGTCTGTGTCCCACATTGTGAAGGCAATTGCTTTTGTACCACAACTGCCTTCAGCCTTGCAAGCAGGGAGTAAAAACCAGAGTGGTGTAAACCCCCTGTGCACACCTTAGCTGGGACAGGCCAGAGGAGTTCACTGAATTTGGAGCAAGCGCTCTGTTCCCAGGCTGGGTTGCTGCATCACAAGCTCGAGGGCTGAACTGCACGCTGCTTCCATTCGCAAACGCAGCAGTTGAGTTCGCTAGCAGCGTGTGATAGCACATGCAGCATTCTGATGCTTCATCCTCTTTGCCTGTTCTTCCATGCACACCAGCAGAGGCACTCGCCCAACGTTTGCTGTCCTCCTCTGGAACAGGCCATAGCTGCCTGAGAGACTGGCGGGAGAGAAAGGGACAGCTTTGCATAATGGCCTGTTTGATATGACTGTCAGCCAGCGTGGAAAAGAACCGTGATTCAAGGAGACGCAGCTTTGGCAAGAGTAAACTGCAGCCACCTGTATTACATCAAACTCTTTCATTTGGGTAATCTTCTTATTGCTGTTTTTTTTTTTTTTTGGAAGAGGATGAATTCTTGGATCAAGCACCGTTAGGGGCTAGGCATAGGATTAATGGTGCGATTTGGATCTCAGTGGGTTCTGGGAAGTATGTTTGTTCTGTAGGGCTTCCAGGGTTAGACTGCAGCTGGCTTTGATCTGTACAGATACCCACCAGGAAACAGCTCAGCAGATCACGGACTTGGGGTGGGCTTAGCATCCCGCAGCGGACAGAAATGCCGTGGTGAGGCAGCTGGAGCTGGCATGGCAGCGAGCTGGGCCATTGCTGCGGGGCTGTGATACCTGGCTCTGCGGGGAGCAGTCTGTGCGCAGTCTCCCTGCCTCTGGCCTTCCATCGCTTCTGGAGCTCTTAATATTTCCTGCTTGAGCAATAAGAGTTTATGGCCCTAGTCTTTGTGGTTGATTAGAGCCCAAGTTTGTGCCCCTGTTTTAATCAGTGCTCATTTACCTTTGGCATCCTTCAGAGGAACAGAATGGTATGTCTTTCAGTTGCCATGGAAACAGTGAGACTAAATGCACATTTCCATGGCAACCTGCCATTATCTCCAGCTCTATCTGTGGGTCTCATTTTCTGACCATGGGGGTGGGGTGGTGAAAATGGAGCTTCATTTCTTAAAAAAAAAAAAAAAAAAATTAAAAAAATCATGAAGTGTGTTACTACCAACAGCAGCCCCTTTCCTCCTCCGGCTCAGGCCTGGGTCCTGAAGCACATGTTAGGTGCAAGAGGCCCTACCACAGCTGCTGTCCCACGCGCTGGGGCTCCAAGGCACCGTCTTCAGCTCCCTTCTCTCCTTCACCCTTCTAAAAATAGAGATGTTCAGAACAATTTGATGACAATGCTCCAGCACTTCTCAGAGCCCTTTGTTTCCTCAACTAACGCTCGCAGAAAAGGCCCTTGAAGTTAATTGAACTTTCCAGCGGGTTCCGAAGGTCAGTGTGTTCCAGCTCCTCCGGATCGGAAGGGCTAGGGGTTAATTACAAGGTCTAAGACCCTGAGGAGAAGCCTTTGTCTGCTGGGCTGGAGGCCCAGGGCACATCACCTTGGCCTGAGGAGCAAGGGACCTTCTTGCAATGGCAACACAGACTGCTCTGGGTGACCGTCAGCTGGGGATCAAAGGCAGTGCTCACAGGCTTTGTGTGTGCTTTGTGTGCAGCTCAGAGAGCGCAGAGGAACCAGGTGCTTGCTGTAGAATGTGTCTTGCAGCCCCCTGGCCAGAAGTGCTCCTGGCTACTGTTAACATCTCTGCCTCCCCCAGCTACTGAGTCAAAAAAAGAGAATTTGCTGTACTTCGAGAAATTGCATGCAGCTGTTCCTTAAGCCTGTGTTCATTATTCTTGTTCTAGCTGGCTTGACCTTTAGCTAATTCTCTTATTCATGGTCTAATATTGGTTACTGAGGGAAAAAACTCGTCTTGCCCTGTTCCACCCTGATGCAGTTGAGTCATCCATGGGTAGGATGTGGTAGAGCTCTCCTTCCATATCTGCCCCACTGGTCTTTCCCAGATGCTGAAGCAGAGGATGATAAAGCTCTGTCTGCTCAGGAGTTACCATAGGGGCAGATGTGGTCCTCAGAGCAGGCAAGGCAGGAGCTCCTCCAGCACTGCCACAGCACTGCAGTGCAGGGTACAGAGGAAGGTTTGCTGCATGTGCTCTGTGGCCTCAGCCACAGCCCTGCTTGGCGTGGCTCACAGAGATCATCCCCACAAGGCCGAGCTGTGCAGCTGGGGCAGCTGTGAACTCTTCCTTGTGTGGCCTTAGCAACGGAGCGGGCTGAGAGGAGGGGGCCATGCGGCCCTTTGCCCCGGCACACAGGGCCAATGCTCCTTGCCAGCATCCTATGCTGTGTCCAGGCATGGGTGGCCAGGCCCTGACCAGTGATCCCAACAGCCCCTGTTGCAGACATCCCCGGCTTTCTGCATACACGCCTGCCTGCTAGAAGCTTCAGAGTTGGTAGATTTGTGTTAAATATAGAAACTTTTCACTGAGGGGCAGGGAAAAGCTAATAGCATTTGGAAAAGAGAATGCAGTTGCTGACTTGGATGACAGAGGTGGAAATAATGGGGAGATGCTACTGTTAGCAGAACTTTATTTGCAAGCACCTGCACAAGCTTCGTGGGGAGCAGTGGAACTGTGCGGCAGATCCCTCAGCCCGTTAATAAAACACTTCCCTGCTGCCAGTGCCCTATGTTCCCAGATAACAGGTACAGGCCAGAAATAGGACTGCTGTGGTGAAAGAAGTTACTTAATCCTCTCTGAGCTAAGCAAAAAGGTATCAGTGAAAAGCCAGTTCACAGGGTAGAGCTGAATTACACGGGAGAAAATTGTGTCTGCAAATCAAAGGGAGCTCCAGCACAGTGAGAGAGGAAAAAGAAAACAGACCTGGTATGGGAGAAGGGTGAATATCCCAGAGAAGTGCAGCATTGGGAAGATCCAGCATCAGAGAGGAGTCACGGGAGCAACAGGGGCAGGAGAAATAGTGGAAGCCATCGGCTTTCTGAACCAGCAGGGAGGTGGAACTGTCTGAGGAGGGAAAATGGGAAAGGAGACGGGAAAGGGCACAGCATGTCTGGCACATGGAGTGGAATGCTCTGCCCAGTCCTCCCTGCCCAAAGCAGGCAGTTGCGGGGGTAGGAGATCTCCACTGAGCCTCCCCTAGCTCCACCACCAGAGCATGGAGTTGTGAGCAGATGGGCTTCCTGAGGAAGGGCGTCTCCAGACAAAGTAGTTCTGCGAAGGACAGCTTGTCGAGGGAGCTGTTCATCTCAAGACAAGACAAGGGCATGGCTTACGCTCCTCACCTCATGCTCGGGTGTGCAGGGTTCGCTGCACATGACCCAACAAGCTTCCCTGGCCCAGGGGAACCTGCGTGCTCCTAGGGCTGCTGATTTGTGTTGCTTCCTTTTGGAGTGTCTGCGCTCCCCCTGCCCCCTCCCTTCCCACTCCTGTTTCCCAGATGGGTTTGATTTATGCATCCTTATTTCTTTCCTCACAGGAATGGGTTTTGGTGCATGTCGGGTGCGTGAGAGCAAAATTGATGGAGCAGGCTGCCGAGCAAAGCAGCCGGAATCTTTCTTAGGAGACCCGCAGTCCTTAATTATAGGAGCCTAACTAAGCCCCAGCTCAGGAGAGAAGCATTTTCTAGGTCTCTCTGCATTCTTTTGTACTTCCCTTCGCGAGTTGTCACAACCCAGCCAGGACTCTGCGAAGACTCAAAGTGACACCCACGTGCTTTATGCCCCTGCCCAAACAGAACGCAGCCCTGCGCCCCAGCAGGCAGCTCCGCCTCGCTCCCTCACCTCCGAGCTGGGGAGTGGCACTGCAGGCAGGCTGTGGGCAGCCCTTGGGTTCGCTCCTGCACCTTCTCAGCTCCAGTTGGTGCTCTGAGCCGGCGGCTGCCGTCCTCGAGCTCCTCCGCTCATATCGAGCACAACCATCCTCTCTCCTGTACGGGCTGAGGCTCTCAGGGGTGTGCAGCTGGGCCAGTGTCCAGTGATGGCAGGTCCCCCACAGTCCCTTTTGTTAATGGAGTCGCCTCAGAGGGAGGTATTTTGGTTGCAGGCAGCCTCACGTGCATCCCAGACAGAGCTGGTGGCACTGGAAAGGAATCGCTCTTTATTAATTTACTCCAGAGGAAAGACGGTGGGGGACAAGCAGGTGGAAATGTGGTTGGGACAGCCTTAAAAGCCTAATGCTCCCTATGTATGTGCCTTTCTGATACGTTTCTGGCTGACAGTCCCAGTATACACCGTGCTGTTGCCCTGTTTCAGAGACTGCCTACACAGATAACCTCAGCTTAATATCTCTGGTTTGCTCACAACCTTTTCTCGTGTCACTTCATGACCTGTAATACAGAGATAAGAGCGGCAGGAGCCTGTCTGCATTCACAACTGAGAGATACCAAGAGAAAAGAACCCTATGAACATAGCTTGGGTGGAGAAAATTGGTTTGGTCTCTGCAGAGGGAAGTTGCACGTTTTCCACAAATGTCTGTGGGGCTGCCAGGAGGTGTGTGAGCCTGGCCCAGGGAGCTGTGAGCAGCAGCAGCAGCTGATTTGGGTGCCCCAGAGGGATGCTCCTGGCCTTCTGCTGGGGACGGATGGGGAGGGGGGGGGGGAAAGGAGCACCAGGTCTCTGATTCGGGGACTTTATCTCTCTGCTGCCTTTCAATTTGCGTTGCTCGGAGTGGGGGAGACAGAGCCCATGCCCGGTGAGAGTGGTTCACCTGTGCTGGGACCCCTCTCAAAAGCAGCTAAACATAAAAAAAAATCTGTGAGTGCTTTGATAGTCCTCACAAGAAAGTGAAACAGAAGAGCCTTTGAGCTGCACGTAGGAGAAAAACCTCTGTGCATAGCTGGGGGAAGAAAGGCTGGAGGAGCCGAAATCTGGCAACAGTCCCCAGCTGGTGAGGGAGGTGCTTTTCTGCCTGGAGCTCTTGTCACCACTGATGCAGAGAGAGAGGAAAAGCACAGGAGCGTTGAGAGGCAATAACAAGCACCTCTGAACCGCCTGGATGGGGATGGCAAGCCAGCACTCATCCTCCGCCTCCATGCGGCTGCTTGGCTCCAGGCTCACCCCAGCAGGGGCACCCACCCTTACTGCATCACCCCCGTTCTGCACGGCCCCTTCCTACTGCAGGAGAGCAGCAAGCACCCCTTCTCTGCATCCCCCAGGTTTCCATAGCAATCGGTGGTGGCAGCCAAGCGGGGAAGCCGATGGAGGGAAACGAAGGTTTCTCCCCATCCTGGGCTGGTGTGGGGTGGGAGGAGAAGGGGTGGGAGGATGCTCCAGTTCATCCTCAGCTAGGACAGGGCACAAAATAGGTGGATGTACCTTGTGGGGCAGGTTTTGGGGGATCCCACACACCCCACAGCCAGCCCCATGCAAGTCCTGCCCTGCTGGGCGTGCATCCTCTGCAGTGGCAGAGCTGGTGCTGAGTAGATGCCAGCTCTGGTTGTCCTCTCCTGCATCTCTTTCCCACACAACCTGCTCTACTTTTACCTCCTCTGTGCTTTTCCAACCAATGAAGGCAGAAATTAATCTTTGCCTTTAATGGAAATCAAGGTGTGGGGGCAGGAGAAGCACATGTGGCAATGAAGACAGCATTTGTAATGGGGAAATGGGGCACTGGAGACGAATCTCAGGGAGGGAGAAGGCTCAAGCAACTGAAGGAGTGCAAGCATCCAAGCAGGAAGTGGGGGGAGGTCCTGGGGGTGCTCGGCACTTGGGGAGAGTGGGCTTCATCATTTGCTCACCATCCCTAGCCTTCCCCTCACACACAGGAGGGAACGGGCAGACCTTCCCTTTCAAACCAGATGGAAAACTGGGGGAAGATTTTCATAAAATAAAATTTAAAAAACTCAATCCAAACCCGAAATGTTTAATACTACTTTGCAGATAAAAAAATAAAATAAAATAATAAAATAATAATAATAAAAAAGAACTAAGAAACAGGTCAGCTTTGATATGTAACTGTCATCTTGAAACAAAGCCAGAATGGTTCACTTAGAAAATGTCTAAACAAAATGTTACGACATTTTTTAGGAAAAAATTATCTTGTACATTTTCAGACAAAACTTGTTAACAAACGTGACTGCAAACTTTGGGTACCTGAAGAACTGCACTCTGAGGCAAGCCTGCCACGTGCCAGGCGTTCCTCAGGCTGCTGGGCAGAGGCCAGGTGCCCGCAGCACGGGGCTGCCAGGCAGAGCCCACAGAGGTGCTCGGGATGCTTGGTGCAGGCTGGGCTCAGCCACGGCTCTGCTGCAGGGGAGAGCTGAGGCCCTGATCGTTTTCAGCATCTGATGGTGGGAAAAGGAACTATAAATATGACAGAGCAGCCCTTAAATAGCTCGTGCAGTGTGTGGAAGAGAAACATAGAGGTTTCTGCCATGATCAAGTCCCCAAAAGGGACTCTCAGGGAGACCAAGTGCTTTATTTCCTGATAGGAGAGAGATGGGCATGCACGGGCACAGAATGCTGCCTCCCTGCCTACCTTACTGACAAATGGATGTGCTTTTCAGCAGCGAGATTAGATGTCGCGAGGAAATTGCCGTTTACAAGGGCAGTGCTCCGCAGCTCCTCAGAGACCTCCCGCCTCCCACGGCAGCTCTGCCCCGAGCACCTGCCGCAGCACGACACAGCTGCCCGACCCTCTCCCATATTCCCTCCCCAGCCCCCAGGCACATTGGAAGGGCTTGTGCAGTTCTCATAACTGTCCCTGCCAGTCAGGGCTGGGCTGCTCGGGGTTATTTCGAGCTTGCTGACCCAGACCTTTACAAGGAATGCCCTTGAGGTGGGAGGGTCAACCAAGCCTGTGCCAGACAAGAGCCCCTCTGTCATTTCCTCACTTAAACAGCCCAATGTGTGCCCATCTCAGTGACCTGCTCTGGCACACCTGGAGACCTCAGAGCCTCACCTCGTTTCTCAGCGCTGACATTTTTCCATGCATTCAGCATTTTCCCATCTCCATCACTTTTGCTCCCGCAGCCTGGAGGAGGGGCCTGGCAAAGGGAATGTGAGAAAAATGCGTCTGCAAAGGTAAGAGATACAAAAGCAGCCAGCAGATGTGAACCGAGATGTCTGCAGATCCCTGAAGGGACTGGTGGGCCGCTGGCAGCCTCTCCTCTTTGTGGCACCAGCCCTCCAGAACCTGATGCTGCGGGAAGGTGGCAGGAGCAGAACCTGTGCTCTGAGGAGCACTCGGACTGGGTGGGTGTCGGTGACATTTGCACAGAGCAGAACACTGTGAGAGTGACAAAGCTTTGCCCCGGGCATGGTGCTTCTCTCTGTAGCTACAGCAGGTTTAATAGAAAACAGTCACGAGATTGAGCTCACGGTCTGGCCCAGCTGGGGCAGAAGTGGGGGGGCAGGCTGAGGCCCTGGCAGCAGTGAAGGCTGGGCACAGCGCTGGTGTGGTAGAGAGGCCAAGCAGCTGCCGGCACGGCTCCCTGAAAAGCCTTTCAGAAGGAAATGCTGTTTATTCTGACATTTAGAATAGATTAAAAATCGTTACAGGCTCTTCTGGAACATTTTAGAAGGTGAGGCTATTGATCTAAAAACTCAACATCAGTTTTGTAGGGGGGGGGATGCTGCCTGGCTTGATGTGGAGGGCACTTGTCACCACAGCTCCCTCCGTCCTGTCTTGTCCCAGCCCCACGCCTCCTGTGGGGCTGTGCAAGGGGCAGGCAGAATCCCAGCACACGGGGCATCTCCAGGCTCTTCCCCTTCATGGCTCCAGCAGGGACAGGTGTGTTTAGACAGGTTTGGGCTCTTCTCACTGCCTCTTGCTGGCCATGTTGCAGTGGTTCCTTGATCCCAAGGACCCACCTCATTAGCCAAACCAGTACCATTTCATTAACTGCCCACAATTAATGAGTTTTGCCCTGTCAGCTGCCAGGACCTCATCTTCATTCACCAGCCAGTCATTTCAGGAGGGGATGGGCACCTAACCTGCCCCAAAACTCCCTTGATGGGGACATGGACTTCCTGGTGCCTCCAACTACCACTGAAGACAGAGATTCTCCACAGCACATCCCTGTTGCCACGTAGGTTTGTGTCTTGCCTGCTGGGTTAGCCTGGTGCTGGGGTTGTGAGACAGACAGAAACCAGGAGAATGTCAGTCCCAAGGAATTCAGACAATACCTCTAGTGAAGACCTTATGTCACACTGAGATGAGGCACCAAAGAACCCACAGCAGTGCTGTGCTGGATGTGAGGGGTCTCACTGACAGCCAAGCTGTCGTTGGCTTAAACAGACCCATGGACTGTCATAACTTTGGCTCGACACGGACTTTCTTTACTCATCTAGGTGTTTCATACCCATGACGGAGGAGCAGAGGTGGAGGGTGCAGGCAGGACCCTCAGGGTAGGAGGCATCCAGAAGCAGGTTGCAGCACCCAGCCCCTCAAACTTCGTCCAATATCAGCAGAAGTGAAATGAAATTGCCTCCGTGGCCAGCTATAGAGAGAGCTCCTATCTCTCGGTCTCTAATCAGGGCAGATATGAAATTTCCTATCTGTGAAGTAAAAGGGTGCTGCACTTCAATCCATCCAATTATTCTTCCAGTGAGTCTAGGTGAGTGGGCTGAGGGGCCAGTCGCAGGGATGTCATGAACTCAGCAGTGCACTGGGGCAGAGCCTTGGCTGAAAACATGCCAAAGTACTTGTCTGCTAGCCAAAATCTTCTGTGTGGAAAGGGGTTTGGGTGGAAGCTGATGGGGTCAGGCTGAAACACTTGGCAGAAAGGACTTTTGCAGCTTGTGTGCACAAAGATCTTGTCCATAAGTGCCCTAACCTAGGCACAGAACTATTCCCGCCTAGGCACAGAGCTGTCCCCTCCCCACCACTGTGAGACCCACCCAGCTCCCAGAGGGAAGAATTTTGGGGAGGACATTGCAAGCTCTACTACTAGCAGGGGTTTCAGTGAGACCCCAGCACTGAGCCCACGAGCCAGCCCCCAGCAGGGAGACCCCAATTTAATGCCTGCCTGCCTGGGAAAGGTAGTGTTGTTCCTGGAAAAACCTGCAAAGCTGGGCAAATGCAGGCCTTTTCTGAGGCGACGTTTGTTCCCACCATTTCCTAAATTGTTTCTCTGTGTAAATGTTAGATGCAAAGTGGATTTGCTTTAGTATCCTCTAACTGCGCAGCAGAGAAATTAATACAATAAAAATGCAGCTATGTAGAGCAATTCTCCAGTGACCTCTCAGCCTTCCTCTGATGGTAGGCTTTGAGTCTGAATGGGACTAATTGGGTTTCCTTCCCCATTAGAGAGGCAGACTTCTGCTCGCCCCAGCCCCTCCACAGCAGAGCTGAGCTTGCATCATGTTCTGCATAGCACAACCTGAATGGATACCACAGGCTGCCAAAAGTCTAATTTTTGAGATTAGAAGGCTCCTTATTTTCTGTGATGAAATTCCAGCTGGGGGGCTCGTTCATGCATCATCTCTGGTCCCTTAGTACCTGTGGGTGCTTCGACAAAGCACCTCACAGGGATGAAGGATCTTCTGGGAGAAGGGAGGAAGGTGTTAAAACTCATCTTTAATATCTGGCTGTAGCTATTTGCGTCACAGGGTGGGCTTAGGTATTTTTTTCCTCTCTTTTCATTACTTTGTGACACATTATTAGAGCAAAAATGCCTGTGGAGGAAATGGAGCAAATCAGTCCCCTGGAAATTTAGGCCAGTTCCTCAGGTGAGAAAGGATTTGAAACACTAAGGAATAATACCCCGGGCATGGGCTTTGTGTCAGATGGAAAGCTCGTGGATGTTATCAGAAGCAACAAAACTGCTATGAACTGACTTGGCCTGCAGAAAACAGGCACCAAGTGAGGCAGCCTGCTCACGACCCAGAGACCACCCCCAGAAAGAGGTAAAACACACAAATGTTTCCAAAATGCGTGGTTTTATGTTCAGCGCTTCCTTGTAGAGGTGCTCCTGACATGGCATTTTAAACAATTGCACTTTAGACTAGCTTTCTTTAGGGCACACAAGGGAGGTGTTCGCCTGGACTGAGCTCTAAATAATGCATGTGGGTTGCTCTCAGAATCACTGCAGGTGACCTCCCGCATGTCAGCCTGGCAGCACGGGGTTTTTGATGGCCTGTCAGCCGCTGCCAGCAGTGACATCCTCATCTGAAGTGATTGTGGCCACAATTCAATAGTGTCCACACTGTAGAGAAAAACAGCATGCCAAGAATGGTGGTGCTAAATTTTAAAAAGGAGCCTTAAAAAGGATGAAGAAGAGGAAAGCAGTCAAGGGGCATCTTGAGATACCAGTGCAAATGTTAAAATCCCTGAACATTGCATGAGGGTTTCTCATTCCCTCAGCACTGAGGCAAAAGCCTGGGCTGCATCTTCTGGAGAGGCAGCGTGAGGAGAGCTGTGTTAGGATTCTGTAGAACAACCAACATTCTCTTCTACAGCCACAGTGCACTGACCATCTTTACCCCTCAGCAACCAAAAAAGTCTTTGGAGAGGCAGTTGGGGCCTGCTCCCACCTGCAAAAGTGCACAGAGCCCGTATCAGGAGCTGCTCATCCTCCAAGCAGCGATGCTGCATGGCTGGGATCAGGGTCCTGTCACCGGCGAGGGGACCGCATTGCCCTGCAGCCCCTGAAGAGGCACTTTTCTGAGCAGGAGCTGCGCTTCTGCTGCTGTTTGCAGACAACTGGGGGTTCAGGGAAATGCTTGCTGCCAGCATTGCTTTGACAGCAATGTTTACATGATGGCCTGTCAACGACTGATAACAGGAACGTCCTCACGCTCAGGAACACAAGTCCCAGCATAACAAATCTCATACTGTTGTCTAAGGTTGAGTGGTGGAGAGAAATGAAATTGCATCAAGGCTGTTGCAGATTTGTTGTCGAAGTTGGGGACGCATTCAGCAGAAAACTGGTGGCTTGCGAAGCTTCCAATCCCACTGATTTGATGGGCCTCACAAATGTGTCACAGCATTGACGGGCTTGGGCAGCGAGGTGTGCAAATCTCCGGTGGAAAACAGCAAAGAGGAAATGACAAAAGTAAATGCCCTCTAATGGGAGAGCAGAGGAGGGACTGTATCTCTGCCTGCCAGGATGACTGGTTAAGTAGCGCTCTGTTGGTGCGACGGTCCTGTTTGCAAACCACAAATGGAAAAACAGGTCCAGGTCATACTTGTGAATGCCCTGAGAGGTGACTTCTGGGAAGGATGGCTCCTGTGCTGGGGACAGAGGCAGTAGCAGGAAAGCAGATGAAGAAAGTACCCCCCGCCTCCTGCCAGGCAGAAAGCAGTTCAGAAAAGAGCAATATGGTCGTGTACATTTTCACAGCATGAGGACCTTCCCAAGGAGTCGGAGTAACCCTGCTGTTGGAAAGGCAGTGGCTTTGGTCGGAAATGGCTTTCAGAGTGTGTTGTGTTCTCATTGATGAACACCTTCGCTTATGAAGGCTGCCTCACCAGTGTACAAGGGAAACCAGTGAGTGAGATGATGCCTGTGGACAGAACAATATGACTTCATTTTCCGAAGATGGCTGGGGATGTGTTTTCAGGGCCAAGAAGCAATTAGTGCAGCCAGCCCTGGAGCTTCCCCTCTGCTCCTCATCAAGTCATCTGTTGCTGCTGCAGAGTCTGGATGTAAAAAAATCTCTGTACCAGGCTGTCCATTCTAACCTGGCCCTAT
This sequence comes from Alectura lathami, assembly GCA_013399715.1. Lineage (NCBI taxonomy): Eukaryota > Metazoa > Chordata > Aves > Galliformes > Megapodiidae > Alectura > Alectura lathami. The sequence continues at coordinate 35,602 of VXAV01004553.1, forward strand.
AGCTTTAAACAGCTCCCTTTCTACTAAATGAGTCCACCCCAGACTGGCAAGGGTTAAATAAATCTGTTTCTATGGCAGACGGGCTTTTTTCTACTTGCCAAGGCATGATTCAGAGGAAGTCCAGAGGCACCACAGTCTCTGATGTTCTATAAGGACTTTAAATCTTACAGACTCTGATCTATAAGGGCTCTGGATCCAAGAGCTCTTCCCACTGTGTGTGTAGGCTATTTCTGTTCCTAATAATTGTCTTCTGTGCCCCACGAAATCCATCACCAAGTTCACCAAGTCTGAATTTGTTTTGATAGTCAGAGGACAACCAGTAACAAATACAGCATGCCAGGAAAAGAAGTGGGGGTGAATAACCAGAGCTTTAGGCGTGCCACCCTTGATGGTTTAGGCTATGGCTTCATGCAGTGAATGAACCACACCCACAGTGCATGCCTGTGCCAAAAAAATGAGATGGTGTCAGAACTGTGGAGACTTTGAAGATTCTGTAAATCCAAGAGAATAACCTCTTTTTATATCTTGTCTCTCTCTGTTCTCTGCAAGTGGCCAGGATTTCACAGGAATTCCTGAAATACAAAAAAAAAAAAAAAAAAAAAAACTTGGAAGTTTTCAACTATTTCATTCCACTCTAAAAATATCAGGCCAAGTCTGACCAAAACTATACTGCGCTAAAACTATACTGCGCTGTAACGGGGTATGCATGGAGCATGTAGGGCGTCCTGATGAAGAGATTGCTAATAGCATCGTGATGGTGGTGCTGGGCTTGGTGTGTTTGTGTCTGCAGCACTGCCCTGAGAACCCAGAGCAGGATTTCTGTAGATCCTGCTTTGCCTATGAGAGCACACATAAAACCAGCACACGCTGCTCTACGTAGACCAGCCAGTTTATAGGGATCTTCAAAGAATCATAGAATCATCGAGTGGTTTGAGTTGGAAGGGACATTACAGATCATCTAGTTCCAACCTGCTGCCATGGGCAGGGACACCTCCCACTAGACCAGGTTGCTCAGAGCCCCATCCAGCCTGGCCTTGAACACTGCCAGGGAGGGGGCATCCACAGCCTCTCTGGGCAGCCTGTTCCAGTGTCTCACCACCCTCACAGGAAAGAATTTCTTCCTAATATCCAGCCTAAATCTCCCCTCTTCCAGTTTATGGCCATTACCCCTTGTTCTGTCGCTCCATGCCCTTCTGAAGAGTTCCTCCCCAGCTCTCCTGTAGGCCCCCTTCAGGTACTGAAAGGCTGCTATCAGGTCTCCCCAGAGCCTTCTCTTCTCCAGGCTGAACAACCCCAACTCTCTCAGCCTGCCTTCGCAGGGGAGGTGCTCCAGCCCTCTGATCATCATTGTCTTAATGTTTTATAAAGCTCCAGAAAAGAAATCAGAAGGGAAGGAAAACAGAGGGGTGTTCCTCAGAGCCAATGTGACAGCAACTGCTGGCTCTGGGGCTCCGTGTGCAGTGGCTGGATCCCCAGCGGTGCCGCAGGAGTGGTCATCGTGAGGCGTTGAAAGGAGGAGTGTGCAGTGGCCTCATGGGCTGGAGCCATGGGTTCCATTTGATCCTAAACGCACTTTCTGGCTCAGCTGCCCCTTCTGCCAAAGCAGCCACCAGCGATGGCTGGCCTCGGCTCGTTATGCCCGACGTGGGGCTTATATGAAGACAAATGGCACATGTCACATCGAATCAGCACCTTAGCAGCTAACAGCAGCTTTGCAGAAAGATTTGTTCAAACAACGATGTGAGCCCTGTGTTCTTCAGAAGGAAGAGCATCTGTTCATGAACACTTGGCTAATTTCTCATTATCTTGTCGAAACAGCTTACACCACTGGAAAAACATCCCCAGCACGGCTAATGTTCAGTCAACAGTTGGCTACCTGTCTTGATTTACTGAGATCACCAAGAATGACACATGCAATGTAGAAATAGGCAGAGGTATCTCAAGAGGAGATACAAGTAAAAGCTGCTCATGTAAAGTGAGAACCAGCAGAATAAGCAGGAGCAGAGCTGGTGGCTCTGCAGACACCTGTACCTACAGCCCAGGTGTGGTGCTGGGCTGGGTTTGTTCAGGGGCTGCAGGGATCAACTTGCAGTAGAAGTACCTGCTCCCAGGGACTGGATAAGGTGAAGGTGGGGGAGTTTCGGTGTGGGGCTCTGCGGGCTGTGCCTCTCTCCTGTAGATGTTGCCATGCTGTGGTCGTACTCATCACCACTGGTCTGCAGGTGTGCAGCTCTGCTCCGTCGGCTTCCCCGTTACAGGGCCGCTCCCCTTGGGCTTCCCCTGGCATGCTGCAGCAGAGGTCCAGCTGCCTGCATGCGGACACTGCAAGTCTGTTCCCTGCCGCATGAAAAACAGACTGGAAGCAGAGGAACATTGAACTTCAGTCTGAATTTTACATTGCAGACTCCAGATTTGCAGTGAAAATCTTTGTTCCCACCAGGATATTCAAGCATCAGGTATGACTGGGCCCTGAAGCTAGTCCCCTTCAGTGATCTTTTCCTTCAAAGCGTGAAGAGTGGGGACACTCTGCTTGCATCCCTCTCACTCATCATGGAGCACAGTGATTTGTCCTCCATCTGTGTCACAGAGATAAAGCAATTTGCCTATCGCCATATAGCACTCGGAGATGCCTGGGTGGGAAGCACTCCGAGAGCCAGCCCTCACCTTGCTCCATCTGCAACACGATGGGGCCCCGAAGGAGATTAGCCGGGGGAGCTGGCCCTTTCTGGCATCCTTCATCACCTGCACATCTGGTGGCACCACGCTGACGCTCCCCGGGCACGCTGGTGCTGTGGCTGCAGGAGAGCAGCAGAAATGAAATATGCCTTGTGTGTGAGGGGAGGAGGGAAAGGGCAGAGAGGGAAATGATGCCTGCTATTTCCATGTCTCAGGTATTTCATCATCATTACAGTTGTAAATGACAGTATACAATTTGCCAAGAGATAGAAGTAATGAGGAAGCAGAGGGGAGAGGCTGGAGGAAGAGAAAAGATGTAGAGAGAAAGAAGCAAGATAAATATGTGCACAGTTTAGGGAAATGAAACAACAAACAGGCAAAAGAAGCAGCAGTGGCAGACTTTGGAAGCAACAGAAGAAAAAGGGAGGGAGAGACTAAAAATGTCTGAGAGGGCAATAGGGGAGAAAGGAGAGAGGTTCTCAGGGAATTAGCTGGCAGAGGCAGGAGCTGGCTGCTTCCCCTGAGTTCAGAGTACTGATGGGTTATTGATCTAGGGAACTCAATGTATTTCATTCAGCAATGCTTTATGGCTGGGAAAGGCAGCTGATGTTTGTGAGAACAAGGAACGGGGGCTGCTGGCAGCCTGCCTTACGACTGCGGGCAGCAGCAGCTCTCACAGGGTTAAATCTGGTTTGCAGAATGCCAAATGCGCAGAATGGGGACAGGGGTTTAGGAGGCATCCGGCCCTGTGGGATGGCATTTGGAAATAAAATTAAAAATAAAGAAATTAACAGATGCAGAGGAACACAAGGGACAGAGGAAAATCATTTGTCTAGCGGATGTGGCTTCTCACAGAGGTCAGGCCACCACCTAAGGCTGTAGCCTGTGAAAAATGCACTAATTCTTACGTGATGAAATATTTTGGTATATTTATAAGCCTCATGAAACTGCATACAAAATCACAGCATCTGCAAATGCAGGCAGACAAATGAATATGCCTATACTGAAACTAGAGCAACCTGAAGCACAGACCCAAGCCACCTGTGTTCACATTTGGGAGTCAGAAAACAGCGCAGCACCCAGTGTGGAGCTTCCTGCCTGAGGTGAACTGCTGGCTTTTGTCCAGTTGTCTCCAACCCCTTCTCAGTCCCAGCCCCTTCTGAAGTACCCAGCTCTCTGGTGTGCTCTTTTGCAGACTCCACCTGGAGATCCTTCCACTTCCTTTCTCTCTCCTCCAGCCTCTGAGCCATTTTCTGTTTTCAGTGATCTGCAGCGCTTTTATCCCAGCTGCTAATGTCAGAACTGCGAGGCGGCTGGCTGGGTGCTGACAGGAGCGTCTCAAGGAGCTATAGACCTCTGGGCAACTTTTCAGGGTATTCACTCAATGGCTCACTGAGCATGGCATCCAGATGGATTTTGAAGCCCACAAGACCTCTGTCATACGCACCATCAGCGGCAAGTCAACAGCAGCCAGCAGCTTTGCACAAGCGTGCGACGAATGCAAGTGGTGGTGGGGGTGGAGGGTCTGTGGGTGCGGGTGGAGTGCAGACCTAGGGCTGATTCTCATCAGGGCACCTGAGTGGCTTGGGGCAAGGTACCACATCTGGGTGCCCTCCTGCAGCACAAGCAGAGGCCAAAGTGCCACAACAGAGAAGGAGCAGCCCTCCCTTTCCACACCCAGCTTCCCTTTTCGACAGGCTAAATAGAGAGGTGCTAAAAAACATCCCACGCTCCATCAGCAAGCTGCAGGTGCTGCTGCTTCCCCAGGTGAAGGCACACTCTTGCTCTGCTCTGCTCTGCTCCCCCTGGGAGCCACTTTTCCTGACTGTGGTCCTTTGCAGTGGCTTTTTATAACACTCTTAATGAATTTCAGGGTTTGCCCCTTGCAGAGCCTGGATTAAACAGAATTTTAATGAATATTAGGAGTAATACCTTTAATTGAAAGATAGGCTCCATCTGAGGTAAAATCTTGGCTCTGCAGGAGTCAGCAAGAAGCTTGCCAATAGCTCACTTGAGCCAGGATTGTACCCATTAGTGTCAGGCCAATTTCAGTCATCTAGCTTTTTCACAGGTTTCAACAGAAAATGCCACAATTTGTTTTAATAACACAGCTCCCTTTAATGAGCAAATTAAAAGAAGTTGGTACAGAGCAGGAGGGAAAAATGGGATGGTGAGGAGAACACCAAAAATCTGCTGTGCCAGTGGGGTAGCAGTATTTTTGTGATGCCCTTTCCACCTTCATCCAGGCTCCTTCTCCCACCCAGGACACTGGGCCCACGTCCAGGACTGGCCAATCTCTTATGCCTGCCTCCACTGGGGTCTGGCTTTCCCACCAGAGGAAGACCCCTTGCTCTAACCCAGGTGCTGGCCTGACATATGCCTGACCAGCCCCTGCTCTGCAGCCTCCAGCCATGCTCCTTATCTCTCCATCTCCTTCAGCCCATCCATGATGGCAGCTGCTGAGGACCCCCTCTTCCATCTCCACAACGTATCGTTGAGGGCTTTCTCTCTGTTGGCTTCTTCTCAAATCAGCTCTAAACTTTTCATCCTCACTTTCCTGACTTTGCCTTTCCTTTCTCTTCCACTTATCTTCTGATTACCTTCTCTGACCACTTTCACTCTGAGTTCACCTTAGGGCATTTCTCCTGCAGCAGGCTTTATGCTGCCATTGTGTGTAGCATCTCAGAGACACACCACACCTTGCCTTCTTTAGTGTCTCTGCAATACCTACTGCCAGTCTGTGGCCTCTCACTGGGATCACAGTGTGTTAGAAAACAGTATCTGTTAAAGTTCACATGGCATCCTGGCGACAGACGAGAATTGCACAAAATGTGTACCACCTTTCCTTTCTGAAGAAAGGCCCAACCCTTCTTACTGTGTTGTAGCGCTGCTGAAGGATCAGATTAGGCTACAGTGGGGAAAGAGATTTGCCAAGGTTTGGCAGGCAGTTCCTGTGCATGTGAAGAAGGGAGAACAGGGCTTTAAGGCATCCACAAAAATATTGGCAATGTCTTTAAGGACCGGTGAGGCCAAGTTAGTCAATCCACTGCTTTTATGGCAGCAGAAGTGAAGATAATATGATCAATGCAGCTCAAGCCAGCAAGAAAGCATGCTGCTGCTTTCAGAATAACCCGCATGGCATGGTGGAGAAGCCCTGTGGAGTGGGAATTACAATAATTGAACCAAATGGCCGTGTGGGTGTTTGCTGCTCTCGCAAGGTCATCACGGGATGCAGTCAATAAGAGTGTAAAGCTTGTACAAATTGCCCAGCTGGGGAAAAAAACAGCATACGTGTTGGTAGCCCACCCGCATAGCCTACAGGGCTGGCAGGACTACTGCAGGACCCCTCGTGCTTCCAAAGCACACGCATGGTGTGCGCAGGGCCTGTGGCAACACCTGGCTGTGACAAGCCGAGTCAAGGCAATTTTGCAAAGTTGACACGTGTGGAGCAGGAGCTTGTTCTTAAAAATACAGGAGCTGAGAAAGGCTGTGGATGGGAAGGGTGTTTGCCCACACAGACTGAGGCTAGGATGCTCTGCTGTGAGGTGACAATGGCTGGGACAGCTCTATCCAGAAGCTACATGGTCGCTCTGGTCTTCAGGCCTTGCCCACTCAGGCCCAGGGCAGTGTTTCTGTGGTCTCGCAGGCTGGGGACCGGGACAGCATGCTCGGTGACAGCACATGGCTTCAGTGAGCACAGAGCAGGGCAAGATTCGCCACCTGCACCCCAAATGTGGAGATGCCAGGCACTGCCCTGTGTTACCTTCCCTGGCCCCACGCAGGTGGCCTGGTCCCCATGGCTGGCACCCGAGAGCCTCCTCCTCCACAGCTCAACATCTCCCACTGCCCTGGAGACCGGGGACCTTAAAACCCCTCCCTTCACAGAGGGTGACAAACCAGGGATGGTCAGACTTCAGAGAGCCCCATATTCACAAGAAGACCTGAGACCCTCCATGCAGCTTAGAAGTCAAGCTGGACCACCCCTGTCCTGTCCTACAGAAAACACAGGCTTCGCTGTCAGCCAGGCACCATGCCAGAAGGAGGAGGAATGAGGGGGTTGCCCAGGTGGAGCAGGGTAAACTGGGGACCAGTCCTTCCCTCCCTGGCCTCTTCTCTTCTGGGAGCTGCCATTGGCTGAGGCATGCCAGCCGTGACATCTCTGTCCCCTCTCCCTCTGCCCAGGCTGCAAGCACAGTCTGTCGCGGTTGATACAGGGACATGGTGGCCCCGTCAGGACAGCTATGGTGATGCTCATGACAGTAGGTAGTGCATGTTCAATCAGAAATGCACCAGTGGCTTTCAGAGACCTACAGGGTCTTGTGAAGCACTTTTATTTTGTATGTTCACCCTTTAGAAATGTGCCTGCCAGTGTGCATCTTTAAAGGCCTCACAGATAACAGTATCTTGTCTCGATGGATTGTGGCAGGGCTCTTGCAAACTGTTACCATTTATACCACGTCTCATCTTCATGAAAACCTGAAATATTTTCCTGTTTATAAACGGTCTCTAGTCTGAGGTTGAGCCCGTTATTGCTACAGCTAAATCCATAACCCTGAGAATGAACCTAAATATAAAACAAGCATCTGCACGGGCTTCACGCACAGCTGGCTGCTACAGCTGAGTATCCACAAGAAAACAAACATACTGGCTGCATCTTCTTAGACTGAGCCTCCCTGCCCTTGCCTGCTGGCTTGTGAGAGTACCCAGAGCTCATCTGAGCCAGTGTGGCCTCAGAACAGCTGCAGATGCTGAACTTGTCAGAGGTCCAGCTCTGAGGGAGTCCTGGGCTTAAGTAGAGAAGGGCAATTAGCATCAGCACCGCTTCCCTCTGAACCCCACTGCTGTCGTATTTTTGCCTCCATCTCCAGGCAATCTTGCCTCCCAACGTCTGTCAGACTCCTCCTCCCCTTATCCTAGCCTCTGTAGGGTATTTCAGCATCTGATGTGAGCGACTGTTGGCCCACAATGGGTTTCAGATGGTGCATCAGTGCCTTCCATGGTCACTTGGTCTTCAGTGAGGAGAGCACCGTGCTGGTCCTGCTGCCATGACTGGAGAGAGAGCTTCAGTTGTAAACATTTATTTTTGGTAGTTCATCACTCAGTGCAAATACTACCCTTTGAGATGCATTTTCTCTTGCTTCTTTCAGCCCACAGGTGGCATATTTTGTAAAGTTTGACAAGAATCAGCCAGACAGGCTGGTTTGTGTTATTCAGCTAGGAAGGGGGTGAAGCTCCATGGGTATCTTCCAGATTTTGTTTTTTCTCTTCCTGCAGTTTGATACATTAATTTCAGCACTTCCCTTGGCTACACTGCTCCCTCCTGGGTCCAATGTTGTCACTATGCTGAAGGACGATTTGTTTACAGGGAGCAGATTTCAGCTAATGGTATGAGCTTTAGCAGGGCTCAGAGCCACCCGCATTAGGGAGTTCTCATTGCCCTCCCCAGGAGAGGCTCCAGCCTCCCTGCTTGCCCTGAATGGTGTGACAGCACCAAAGCCAGGCAACCACTGACCGTGAATCAAAGCCCCTGGAGGTCTTCTGGGAAACAGAACCAGGCTGCCACAAAACACATCTGCAGCGTATGAGGGTCCCCTGATGGGACACACTACCAGCTCTCAGCCTGAAGCTGTGCCCCTGTTAACTCAGCATATCCTTGGCTCCTGTCCCAGAGCTGAGTCTCACCAGTTTTGCCCCATGACAGGCTGTTCCTGGGAGTCTCCTCACCTTCACCTCCTGTTTCCCGGCACTTTATCTCTGCCTCTCATCAGTTCTCTATATAATCTGAGCATTTTGTCATCAGCACGGAGTCAATGGTCCGTGAGCACTACCTTGGGAGGGCTGCCCCCAGCAGGCTGACAGTGACTCCCAGAACAGCCTGGCCAAGCAAGGCAGCAGTGAGCTTAGCGTCCCATTGCTCTGGAATGAGGCATAGCTGGATCAGGTCTAGCTCAGTGGCCTGAGCCCATGAGTGCTGCAGCTGCTGCCCTCTTAAACAAGTCACCCCAGAGTGATGCCTGCGCTTCTCGCTCCCTGATGCGTCCAGCACCAGTCTGCAGCATGCCCAGCCTGCCAGGCCTAGATGGGCAGGTGCAGGCAAACCGAGAGGCTTGGTGGGATGCAGGCTGCTCAGGGTGACGGTCACCAAGGGGCTTGGGCTACAGATGCTAGCGTCCGTGGATTTTTAGAGGGGGTTACACCAATCAGGAGATTTGCTGGAGGACGCTGAGGGAGCCATGAAAAGGACTTCAAGGTCCTTCTGTGGAGAGAAAAAAAATGGAAATTTTGACCTTGCCTGAAGATCAGAAATGCGCTGCAGAACCAGGGGCTGACATTAATGAGCTGAGAGCAGAAGAAGGGCCTCTCTGTAGGTGCCTGCCCTCAGTTTATCCATTTTCTCCCCATTAAAATCATGTCACTCCCTGGGGAAGGTAGCTCCAAAGCCCATCTCATTTTGTCATTGGAATGAAGTGTTTGATCTGAGAATTATTGCTATTTAATATCTGACAGCCGATAATGCTTGTGGCACTGAACCAGAACATAAGGGAGAGCCAGTCCCAGGCCCCAGGCTTTAGGACCCCAGCTCCCAGCTCAGTCTCAGCTCAGTCAGTTTCAGCTCCCAGTTAGTCACAGGACACCAGGATCCTGCTCCTAATGAAAAACGATGTGACGCATATGTGGTATGAGTCATTATAATGTTAACTACTGTTACTTCAAGCCCAGACACTGCCAGGATCGCTTTCCTCCCTGAAGATGATTCATGTGCCTCATGCGTGACAGTTCAGCCATTTTTTTGCTTATTCAAGTGAATTTCAATATTTTTAAAGTGTCTGGGGGACAAGGCCTTTCTGTTCCTGCTTGCTGAGCCGAATTTTCTTAAAATTTCCACAGTTGGCTTCCCTGGAGGCTTGACACCGGGAAGGAGACAGTTTGCTGCAGAGAAAAAAGCCCCAGACTGCAGGTTGGTGTGCAGTGGGGACCTCCCCCTGCAAAAGGCTCTCTCCCACCTGTGACTGCATGGTGGAAGAGGTCCCTCAACTGCAAGCCCCAGCACAGGGCAGCGAGATGCTGAGGGGTCTGCAGGAGGCTCCTGGACCACACGGACAGGGATGCTGCCCCGCCGCCCCTCCTCTGTGCCAGCAAGGCACAAATGGGACTGGTCCCCGCCGTGCACACACCGCTGCCACTTGATGTCTTATTCCTAACCCTGCTGCTTCCCTTTCATCTCAGGCTTCAGCAGTGCTGTAAAACCTCATTTTCAGAGATTTTGCCTCCTGCCAATAGCTGAGCTAGGAGCTCCCTGGGGCTCTGTCTGTCAGACGTAAAGTCACTTTATTCAGCAATTAGTCAGCAGGGGACCTGCTTTCCAGCAGGTGACCGCTGCGCAGGTGGTCTCTGACTTTGCTCTGCTGGAGGTAACCTCTGTTCCCACATCATGGCATGGGGGCTGCTGTGGACAGAGGAGCCCCCAGCCGCTGTGGCTCCTGCCCATGTCCCCATGTGCTCAGGCTGGGACACATCCACACCTGACCCAGACTCTTCAGGGCAGGGCAGCTCTGAGATATGAGGGGGAACAGAAAGAAAGAAGACGGTGAACAGGTGAGGAAGTGAAGAGGCACCGATCAGGCCCCTGTGGGTTCGTAAGATTGGAATCCATTGATTCAAAGCCACCTCTGGAATGTGGAACATTGACTCTCTGTCTTCTGCTCTCAAACCCCCCAGCCCCGGGACTGGTGGCCAGGCAGAGCCAGCAGCACCGCTGCCCTGGTGGCATGAGGGCTGAATCACAGCCTTACTTCCATTCGCACAGAGCTGGCACAGCTTGCCAGGCAAGCACATGCCACTGATTTTTGTCTGGGGAAGAACTGTGACAAGTCTTTGGTTTATGCCCTAAGGGCAACATACAAGGATGTAGAAGTGCACAGACAGCTCTCAAACACCCTTATCTCTGCCCTGGCCCAAACACATCTGAGTTTTTTGTAGATTAGACTCACTGAGTGTTTTGGTACAGGCTAGACAGCAGTACAGGTTGTGTTTACTTGAGCTTCGGTGGTTTTTTCCCCTTGATTTTCTTCCTAACTCAGAGTTTCAGCAGTAATCCCAACTCTGCCATTTGCTGGCCCCGTCCAAACGGTACATGACCGCAAAGTCACAGCCCATAAGTCTGGGAAGGACCTTGCTGAAGTCATTGCATCTGTCTCTCTCACACAGGAGAGTATCAGTTCTGCCCAAACCATTTTGGACAGGTGTTTCTCTAACCTGGTTAAAATCCTTCAGGAGCCTCCTCAGCCTCTGCAGATAACCTGCTCCCCTGCTGGGACGGCCTGAACACTGGGAAGTTTACATGTGTAACCTCAACCATAAATAACAAGTACTGGTGTCAGAGCAGGCAGGAATAACAGATTTCTGGAGCTGCATCCTTTTGTTTTCCTTTTCTCTGAGGAAAACAGCATTTATCCAGACAAGATCCCCACCAAACCCCTTCCCAGGTTATTTCCCTGCAGTAAGTAGCAGACAGGCTCTCCCAGCTCAGCTTCATTTTTCTGAGAGAATGCTACCTCTTACGGCCAGATTTACCACAAGGCTCTGGCTGCCAGCACAAGCAGCCGAAGCATATGGCCCGTTATTCTGGGTTTAGAGCTGCTTTGCTTTGCTGAAGTGATGCAGAGCAGCCAGGCTGCATGCAGGGTTCCCCTCCCTATCGCTCTTGTCCCTCAGACGTCCTCCTGCACACATCCCCTGCCCAGCATGCACGCGCCCATATCCACATCCCTCTGCCCCCTTGTCCTCACCCTGAACCACATCCTTGCATTCAGGGCACTGTTCCTCACTCTTCCAGCCTCCCCCCTGGCTGGCTCTGGTCAAGGAGGACAAGATTTAGGAGGACGTTTTGGATCACCCTCATTAGGAGCCCACAATGACCTCCACGTCCCAAGCAGGACGGGCACCAAAGTGACCATCCTGGAGGATGGGAATTGCCTCTGCTGTCAGGAGCTGGAGCTGCTGCCACGTACTTAAGGCATCAAGGGAAGCTTCCTAGCTGAACCGAGCGGAAAGGAAGGTACCTCTGAATGGCTATTCACGGAATGCAAATCAAGAGCTTAATTACCGCAGGATTCAGGTGCTCTGAATGGTTCTCTGAAGGCACCCGCCCTCCTCCATCAACCACCTGCCAAAGGAAGGAGCTGGGAGCCCCGCTTCCAGCAACCCTGTGGGGGCTGGCGGCAGTGAGGGGCGGGGGGCCAAGGGACATCCCCACAGGCTCTGCTGCGCTCGAGTGCTTTTGGCAGCAGCTGACATTTCTGCTTACCTTCTTGCTTACCAAGAAGGAGGAGAATGACACTAATCCCCAAAGGAAGATGTTCAAATATATCACAGATGCAAGGTTTTTCTTGAGGTTTAACTGCACGGGAAGTTGGAGGCGTCCGTGTTACCAGGTGCTAATAGCATTAGAGCCATGACAAACCCTCCTGCTGGGTGTTACGTTTCTTAGGGGACTTGTAGCTGACATCTGGCTTATCGCTTCCTCCAAAATGACCAAATCTGCTTGGCAATGCTACAGACTTCATTCTGCACTCAGCGCTTCACTTCTGCAGAAAACTTTTTTTTCCTTTTTTTTTTTTTTCCTCTATTTTTCATCATAAATTATCTGAATTTGTCTTCTAATTGAAAACCTGAACTCGTCCATAACAACTGAGTCACTCCCAACACAGTGCCGTAATATTTTTGTTATTTTCTGTATCATTCTATGAAAGCAAACTGACAGCATGTTTGGTTTTTTTTTTCCTCACCACTGTACATTAACCAGATGGTTTTCACTCTATTGTCCACAGATCCACCCACATCTTTCTTCTCTTAATGCTTCCAGTTAATTTAGAAATCACTAGCGATTATGAAGAGCTGAAGTTGTTCCTTCCGATATGCTTCGCCTTCTACTCGTCCACACTTAATTTCTTCTCTCACCACGCTGCCCAATTAGTTAGGTTTGGCTGATCCCTCCAAAGCTTCGCTCTCCATTCTGACTTTCACTAATCTGATCACTGCTAATAGCCACAGATATAAGCTGATCTGTGCAGCACTCCCCCGCCTCCGTGGGTGCGGGTGTGGGATCCCAGCACTCGCTTTGCCAGCGTGAGGGATGCTGCGTCCTGGCCCTGCTGCAGCGCTATGAGCTGTCTCGAGCGGTCTTTGTTTGCCTTTTATCTCCTCCTCGCTCACATTTTCTGCTTTTCTGAGGACGCACAGCAGCTGAGTCCTCACCTTCATAGAGACCTTCCAATTATTCTGGGTTTTAGTAGTTTCAGTCACTTTCTGGTGGTAAATCTTTCATCTCTCCGCTTGTGACTGGTTGGCAGGCGTTCAGGCTTTCTGCGTAAAGCGATCTGCTTTTTGGCCGTCAGTAAACTAATGTTACCAAATTTGTCGTGGCATATTTATCTGTTGCTATGTCTGTAGCTAGATGAAACCTGTGAAGCTCAGGACACATTGGCAGAGAGTTTTTAGTGTTTGATAGAACATAATCAAAAACAAATACCCACTTTCCTGTGCAAGACATCTCTGAAACACAAGCGTGGCCTTTTACTCACGTACTCTATGGCTACAGCAACATTTTTTCTAATTATTTTTTGAAGAGAGGCATCATTTAGCTGGTTTAACTAGCTCGATGTGATAGCACGTCAGCTAATATTTAATGTAATGAGATCTCATTTCCTTCTGCTGGATGGGTTCTTGCCAAAGGTCTCCCTTGCTGCTTGCAGCTGAGAGCACAGGGCCGTTTGTACATCCATTTTTCTTCCCTTCACTCCAGTGGATGCATCAATACAACCACAACTTGCAGCAGGGCGGGAGGCTCCGAGTGCTATCACGGCACCTGACTTGAATCCTCACGCTTTTGCCTCTCTGGACGGGAAGGTTTCTAGCAGCCGGTTTGCCCTCACTGCCCCAGAGGTGCCTTGTTGCTGACATCTGGCCATGCAGCCCTTACAGCTGGGACAGTGCAAGGGGCACTCCTGTCACCTCCCAGGGACACTGCCCCACTGTGACACAGGCTGGGTAGGTGCCATTATAGCAGCATCCCCAAAACCACACTGCCCGAGCTGTTTTTCACCGTGCCTCCCTCAGCACAAGCATGTGCATCTCATATTTGTGCATGCCAACGTCTCTCTCGGAGTTGCCTGAGGTCAGCCAGGCTTTGATTTGGGATGCTAATGTCGCCTTATCGTCACTCACCCAGGAGCAGCAGCTCTGCTGCTAAGTACTGCCTGCAAAGTTGGTGAGGGCTAATCCCCCGCCCCGGCCAGGGGGAATCGCAGCGCCTGCATTTTAATCCAGCGATTGCGCGCAGCCAATGTGAAGGACAGAGCTGACGAAGCTTCTTGCAGGGGCAGAGATGCCCACACATGGCAGTGCTGGCACCCCTCAACCATCCTCCCTGCTCTCCTGCTTCCCTAACCATCCTCCCTGCTCTCCTGCTTCCCTTCTGCTGAGCATCCTGGCTCCTCAGCATCTCATACAGCCGGGACAGCTCCTCAGGCCTTGGCCAGCTGCAGATCAAGGCGCTTCATCCACCTACGGAGTTTATCTTTCAGGTTCCCCTGCATCAAGCACAGAAAGCATTCTGAGCTCACGGCTCACTTCCCACCACCCTCAGAGCCCCTCAGGCCTTGCCGAAGGGCTGTCCATGTGTGATGAAGCTTCTTCCCTCCTGGCCCTCTTTAATTAGCAGGTGCTGGCTCACCATGGCTGCGCATGGGCCGGTGACAGAGACGAACCTCAGGGCTGCCTGCGGCTGGCTGGCTGCTGCTGAGCACATGCCCACCAGCATCTGCATCTCCAGGAGGCGTGAGGGGGACCCTGGCTGGGGCTGTCACCCCAGGAAGCCCACTGCCACGAAAGCTTGCCTGCAAACTGCAACCCCACTGTACAACCTGGACTGGCAGACCTCTGACAACAATGATGCTGCGGGGCTGATTTCTAGCAGGACCCCTCAACCACCTTTGTGGCATCCGAAGTCCGTTCCCATTTGTCCCACTCCTTGGGGACATCAGGACTATTTCCTTCTCAGGGTGTGCAGGCTGTATGGGTGCACCCCCCAAGCTAAGCCAGCTGGGTCTGGCCAACAGGGACACTTTCTGTGGGGACTGTCATATTAACAGCAGGAACTCTGTGCTCCAGCAGGCACCCTGGCTGGGGCCACCAGACCACTGTTCTGGGCTCACATCCTCCCCAGCCCTGCCTGGGAATGCAGGCTGTGGGACTTGTGGTCTGCCCCTGGGGAGCTGAAAGCTGGCCTCCACATGGGGCTGTAACACTTGTCTCTGGTTCCTGCTGTGAGAACACAGAGTCACAAGCCTGGTCCTGCTCTCCACCTGCATAATCCAGCCGGTCCCTTCAGCTTTGCAAAAGGCTCTCACTGCGGCTCTGGACAGATGTGCACCCATTTGGGAGCCTGAGTGAACGGGGTGCCATCCCTCCCCCAGCTCAGGCTGGACTACGCTCCAGCCCCTTGTGTTCCTGCTGCCACGGCTGGGTGATGCTGAGCTGAGGGAGGAGCTGGGGTTTGGGGAGTTCGGGAGCAAGTGGAGAGAAAGCAGGGCTTGGGGAGCTGTCGGAGCAGTGGGACCAGCACGACCCCCCTGGGGCATTGCCTGGATGGAGGGAGGGGAGAGGAAGACAGTCTGCAGGGGACTCGGTGTCATCTCGCAGTGTGCTGGTGCAAATCTGGATTAACTCCACTAGCCGGAGTGATACCCAGGCGTGCGTGAGGCAAATCCTGCTGTTGCCCGAGGTCCCTGTGGAGAAAGGCAGGAAAATACCTGGCTGAGCCGGGGAGCCGGCCGCCTGCCCCCGGGACTCAGCCCGAGAGCGAGAAATCCCGTTTCCCTCCTTCCTGTAAGATCTGCCTCCCGGTCCCGGCTCTTTGCCTTGCCGGGGGCTCCCCCCGGACGATGGGGGGAGCGGCAAGGGCTGCGCCGTGCCAACGGCAGAGAGCAGAAGAGAAGGGAGCGACTTTCCCCCTCGCTCTCTAACCCAGCGGGAGGAGAAGCCACGCCGGCGAGAGGCGCTTAGAAAAGGAGCGCTGGCGACGCGCAGCTCCCGTTAGGGGCCGCCGGCAG
>VXAV01004553.1:55780-76701 GCA_013399715.1 Alectura lathami
GCCACCGCTCCGAACGGCGGCCGGAGGGGGCACGGCGGCGCTGGGCCACCCCGGGGGGACAGCAGGCAGGGGGACAGGACAGCAGCCTGCCTGAGAGCACCGGCGCGGCCTCGATGAGGTCGCGATGAGGATTTATTTACAGGGGGGCAGAGGCTGGGGTCACTGCTGCCCGCCGGCCCCGGGGGTGGATTTGCTGTTTCTTCCCATTAGGAGCAATGCCTGAGCTCTGAGCACAGCTGGATCAAAATGTTGCTGCAGAGAAACGTTTTATCAGGGAGAGTAAAGACTTGATTTCCACCTGGAAATTGCCCAGTTTGATTCGCGAACCTTGGAAAGCAGCCCGGAGCATCCCAGAGCAATTTAGTCTCTGCTGGAGCTGGCAGCGCACTGCTGAGGCTCTGGCTCCGTAAAAGTTAGGCGATCAAATGCTGTGTTCACCCCTCTCCAGCTCCATCAAACCAGCTGATGGAGGCTGTGCAGCAGCTGCTTCCCATCACGAACTCACTCAGCTATCCTCCCTCCAACCCATGGGCCCTGTGTCACTTCTCCCACTGCTGCCCCTACTGAGCCCCTTTGCTCCTCAGCTGCTGCCTCCTTTCCTCACTTCAATTCTGCCTCTGCCAACAAGTTTTCTTCTCCCTTTGAGCTGTGCCTGACCTTGCAGGCTCACACCGCAATATGAAGGGCGCTGACCACATCTCCACACTCCCGATCCACCACAAGTGGGTCTGCTGCTGTCCCGGGGCTATGGCAGCTGTGTACCTGTCCGTGATGCTGCCTCCCAGCAGCTGCTCAGGAGCTGTTCATGCTGTCCCCTGCCCTGGGACCTGGTGAGGGCACAGCAGCACAGCGGGCACCGCACCCTGAGCACACCGACCTGCCTGGGTGCTCACCCCTGGGGAAGGCCCTTGGCCAGGCTGGGCTGACCTTCTCCCTCATGAGTCTGGGGACATGCAACATCTTTCTAATGAGCCCAGGAAGCAAGGCAGAGTGTTTGTTTGACAAGGCAATTAGCTGATGATTGATTCCTGAAACAACTGCTTAATTTGTCATTAACTGGGCTTATTGCAGCCAGCATCTGTGCTGATGGTCCCAGGGAGGGCTGCGCTGCCAACCTGGACCAGCCATGGAGATGGGGTGTGGAGGTGGGTTACATGATGCACAGAGCCAAATTTGGTACGTTTTTATTGTCATGCCTTATTTTGGCTCTTTTGTACAGCACCTGATTGGAGAAGCATGCAGTTCTCAAGGCAGCTCTGCCGGTCCTGCTCCTCAGGGGAACACTGCAGCTGACCAGGAGAGCCTGGGAGAGCCCAGCCCCATGGTTTGCGGTGCCCAGGGGGAAGAGGCAGCTTGCAGGGGGCCAGCAGTCATTGCCTCAGCCATAGCGCTCAGCCTGACTGCAGGTACAGTCCAGCCAGTCGAGGCACAGGGCTCTGCATCCCCCAGGGGTGCCCCTGCCCCAGTGCCATGTGTACGCTTGTCTTTGGGCACCTTGTTCCTAATAGCATCTCCCTGCTGCAGCCTGCTCCCAGCACTGCACAGGCGAGCACCATGGGACTAATTGCTATCTGCGCTACCCAGTCACGCTTGTAATGAGGACAGGGAATGCCTGCTCTTCCCAACTTTGGCTTTTACAACCTCCTTGCTTTCACCTGCTTGCTGCATTCCTCTTCCCCCAGGCCTGGTCATTACCGAGCTTGCTTTACTAAGTCCCAGTGAGGCTAAATTGTATGTAGGATCCATATATACTACATGGGGTCTGGGAAGGTTCTGTCCATCCCTGCAATTCCCACTTGAATATTACCTGTGTGTTTCTACAGTCCTTGTCTCCACCAGGCTGAGAGCACAGCACAGTGCCCTGCAGACACATGCTGTTGGGGTCAGACCAGTGCCAGCCCCTTGGTGGTGGTGGCAGCCCCAGCCTGACCCAGGCTGCACACCTGCCTTCCCTGAAATGGCATCCTGCCCCATCCTCTTTGCAGCATTGTCCCAGACTCCTCAGAATGGAAGGCAACAAACGAAAGAGTTTAGTGCAGGTAACCCTTTTATAATTCCAGAGTGGACAGGAGCTCTTAGATGTGACCCAAGTCAGCCAGCCCATGTCCCATCAGCATCCTTTTAGATGTCCCAGGTGAGCAGAGCCGTGTTCGGCAGTAGCCCAGCTGTGCAGAGGTGCTCTTCCCCCCCTACCCTATGATTTCTTGTGGCTTTTTTTGCTGAAATTTTATTTGGTGCTGTAAGCTGCTGGTGGCCTTGCTGTGCCCCATCTCTGCCTATGTTTCAGAGCACACATCCTGAACACTCCCTGCCCCTTCCCAAGCTGCCTTTTGGATTCCTAATTCTTCACAGCTTCTTTCCCTTCTTTCCCTCACCCATGCTCTGAGTGCTTCTTGGTGCTGTGAGCAGAAAGTTCCTCCTCGAAATCGATGCCAACAACCCGGCATAGGTAAGCAGCAGCATCCACGCCTGCAGCATCCCCTCACCGGCTGCTTCCCAGCACATTTGCACTGGGCTCCTGGCAGGTTCCCATTGCTCCCCACCACAATGGCTGCTAGAAACATTCCTGGAGATGAGGTGTTAATGCCTCAGCACAGCTGGCAGCTTTGCTGGAGCTGGGCTTCATGGTGTCCTGTTCGGGGTTGGGCTGCTATGCTCAAGTGGCTGCAGAGACTGTCCTTATTGTTTATTAAATATATATATATATATATATATATTATTGGAATCCTAACCTACATGTTGAGGTAAGCAAAGAAGTGGATCATGCTTTGCTTACTTAGGAACAGGGAGGCGGCTCTGGACTCCAAGCTCTGTTCTTTGGGTTTGTGCAGGAAATAAAAATGTCTGCAATACCAATGTTCATCACCCGTTAAATATTGTGGAAGTACTTCCTGGCCATCTGCTATGTGAGCCATTGAGTGCTTTATTAGTAAGGTGGGAGAGTGAAGAAAACAGACAATGATTTTGGGGAGCGAGGTGTGGAGGGCGTTCATGCAGTGTTTTAGCAAAGCAGGAGTGTTTTTGAATGGCTTCATTTTCCTAAACAGCTTTCCAAAATGTGACAACTGCTGCCAACACAAAGCCCATCAGCAGGGACATTTACAACGGGCTATGGCACTGAAACCTGTGCAGTATAGCAGAATTTGGCCGGGGGGACAGGACCACTTGGGAGGCACTTAGGCTTTTCACTCCCTGTAGCCCTCAGCTCCAACTTCTTTATTTATATTTTCTTCCTGAGGATTGATTTGAAGCCAAGGCAATGTGCCTGCCATCGGTAAGGCCAGTGCACCATGGGGAGCCCTACAGCAGGTAGCAGCATGCTCTGCTCTGCAGCATCCTGCAGTGGAAGCAGCTGCGGAGGTCTCTGGGGAGCAAAGCAACATTTGATGCTGCAAGGCAGAGGGGTGGCACACTCCGGCAGCCAGGAGCGCACGGAGAGGGCTGGAAAAAAGAGCACACGGGTACCGAGCAGTGCAAAGTAATTGTTCCTCTCTCCTGGGGGATTCTGATACTTCACTACGCATTTTCTTTGTGCCAAGGTGGGTTGGAAAGCCAAAATAGCAAATGCTCCTTGGAAGAAATGGAGTTGAAATATTTCATCTCAGAAAATCATCCCCCCCCCAAAAAAAAAAAAAAAAAAAAAAAAAAAAAAAAAGAAATCGCATCTTTCTACAGAGCAATTACTCTGCTATCTGNTGGAGGAAAGGAGCACAGAGGGGAATTTTCCTGAGGAAGAAACCTGTGTTGACATCTATAGCTGAGGACTCCTGGCTTTCCTCAGCTGCTGCATCCTCATGCCCCAGCCCTAGCCCAGCCACGAAAGAGCCCTAGAGATTGTCCCATGTCCTTGAAGGCCACTAGATGACCACACAGTGCCTGCAGGGCTGTGATTCCCCATGCCAGCCTCCACTTTGGGAAGTAGGAAGGCCGCCATGTGGATGTCAGCCTCTCAGCTACTTCTGTGCTGCTTCGCTTTGTAGCAGCACAAATTATGAATGAACACAAAAGATGCAGAGGGTCCTTTCCTGTCAGGCTGCACACGGCCGTCTCAAGATGCATCATAGATACAGCAAATTCTCATCTTAATCCTGCCTGACTCAGATCGCCTTGTCACATGGCTGCATCCAAATCTTTCTGCCAGCTGGGGAGGGACGGGTTGATGCTCTGTTTGCTGGGAGAGCGTTCAAGCTGTGGGAAGGCAGGGAGGGATCTTGTTTTTCCTCACGGTGCCAGATCCCTGTGTTCCCACTAGCCTTGCCTTGACATGGGCTCCACATGGGTGATGGCTTCTCTGCTGCCTTGCCATGCTGAGGTAACAGCCCCCTCCTGCTCTCTGCTCCCACAGGATCGCTCCCGCCCCAACGGCAGCATGGAGAGCATGCGCGAGCTCCAGGACCCGCTGTTGGCCAAGGCCAACGGGCACCTCCATGGCAGCTACTCCTACCACCAGCACCACAGCCAGGACTACCCTGGCCACCGCTGCCAAGGGAAACTGTACTCCTACATCTTCCAAAACACCGGCAGTGCCAGGACTCACCAGCTGCTGGATGCCAGTTCCCTGCAGCTGGCTGTTGAAGCCTTGTATGGCCCCAATTTCATCCTCGTGAAGGATGAGACCGCTCTCAAGGCCAAGGACAGCAAGACAGAGAGCTGTGAGACCACTTTTACAGAAAGTAAAGAGGCTCCATCTGATGGTTGTGACGGGCACGATGCACAAGGGTCCTGCTTGGTAGAGAATGACATCCGCATCCAAACCGTGTCCTATGAGGTGGAGGAGGATGAGCTCCAGGAGTATGAGGTGAGCTTTGGGAGGAGGGACGGCACGAAACATCTCTGGTGACTTAGGGCCATTTATTTTCCCTTCTTTCCCTTAGCTTGGCTTCCAGGCCCCACCATCTCCTGTCTCCCCAGTCTCTTTGCACCCAGGATTTCTGCTTTCTCCTTAAAGTTCCTACTCCCTTCCCCTCAGCACAGTCCTGAGGAAGAGGTCACCAGCTTTTCTGATGGCAGCTTGAGAGCCGAGGGGAGGTAGGGCTATCTCTGCAGCATCCTCAGGCTGATGAGGACCCTTTGACAAGGGCGCTCTGTGGCCACCGTGGTGCTGGGTTTAACGAGGAATAGCACTCCTGTTGCATAACAGCAACATTCACATGCATGACGCTAGTGTGAAAAAGGTTAATATATCAAGGCAGGATGAATCTTGCAGGGGAAGAATAAAGCTGGCAGAGCAGCCTCACCCTGCACATTACACAGGACACGGTGAGATTGGAGTGGGTCCCTGGAGCCTGCTGGAGCCAGTGCCCATGGGCTGGCACAGTTCTGCCGCTGCCCTAGGGGCCGGCGGTGCAGCCTCCCCAGCTCTCCGCACATCTCCGTGACTTCCCACTGACACACATCTCTGCTGGGCAGGCCGTGGCCAAACGCAGGCAAGCTTCTGGCAGTGATGTGAGAAATGGGATTGCTAAGAGGACAGGACACATCACTGCCGTGACGGAGGCTCCAGTTCAACAGCTTTGCCTCAATTTCTAAATTAGTTTAGCAGGATATCGATCTGCTGGTCCCTGATGGGGATAAGGCACTTTGTTTAAGTTTGTTTAAGCTGACAAACAGCCAGTTCTGCCAAAGCTCAGGATATTTCAGTATAAGAATATCTCCCAGGGAAATCCCAGACCCCCAGCAAGCGAGCTCAGCGTTTGCTCTGGCAGGGAGCCGAGGCTCTGCTCCCGAATGTGCTGAGCCATGGGTTTCCTCATCGGAGCCCGCTGAGCTGCCGGGGTTTTTTTGTAACTCACGCCTTGAATTTGCAGGTAGGAGGCGTGTGAGGATCTGTGGCTGGATCAGGGCTGAACAGGAGGTGGGAGCAGGCAGGGCTGTGGGCTGTGGGCTGTGTGGGGTCGCTGGGAGTGGTGGTGGGGCCTGTTGGGCCGTGGAGAGGCTCATGGAGGTGTGGGTGCAGCTTCCTGCAGGCCCCGACTCCGGCTGTCTTTGCAGAGCGACTCCTCCAGCGACAGTGAAAGCGAGGACCAGTTCCTGATGCTCCCCCCCCGGGACCACCTGGGCTTGGCCCTGTTCTCCATGCTGTGCTGCTTCTGGCCCCTGGGGATTGCTGCCTTCTACTTCTCCCAAGGGGTAAGAGACCCCTATCCGCG
This sequence comes from Alectura lathami, assembly GCA_013399715.1. NCBI lineage: Eukaryota > Metazoa > Chordata > Aves > Galliformes > Megapodiidae > Alectura > Alectura lathami. Next base: position 61,930 of record VXAV01004553.1, read on the forward strand.
GGCTCCTTCTCTCTGCTGCATAACCTCAGCCCTGCAGAAAGGGTCCTGCAGGGCACTGAGCACCTTTCTACCCATCTTTGGGTTGTGCCCAGGCCCTGAGCACTGAGGTGTTTCTGCTCCTGATGCCTCCACAGCTGCTGTGGTGTTGCAAGCCCTCCAGCTCCTGTGTGGGCTTCTGGGGGCCAGGCTTTTCCCCTGGGCCTTCAGGTGTTAGTTAGGGAACTGGGGCTCCTATTGGTTTCTTGCCCGGGGTTCTCACCCTCCAGCCAGGCACAGGAACGTGGTGTTTTCCACCTACCCTCCCATTCTTCAGTAGTATGGAGGCCCTGCACTGTGATCCTGTCTGCACCAAGGCTGCTCATGCTCTGCAGACCAGGCAAGGTGGGGACTCTGCTCTCCATACCACCCTGCGGCTCCGCCATGCCCTTGTTTCTGTTCTTCTTTGGTTAAACTCTGTGTGCCCGCACCAGACTGTGGGAAGTTGGAAAGCTTATAAGCATGTAACAGGAGTACCTGGCACAGAGTTGGTGAGAGGAAGGCGAAGCTTGAACCGACTGGGACCAGCGAAGTGGCTGGTTTCACATTTTTGCACGTGGTACAGGGTAATGCAGTGCATTCTCAATGTGGTAGTGCTCTTTGTACGATTTAAACTTAGCTCCCTTTGCTATAATTACCACTTGGGTTCACTCTGTGGGCAGGGAGCATCTCTTTAGGCTGTATCTGCTGTGTCTGTGCACAGCAACTACCCTGATCTCCACTGGGCAACTCAAGAACCAGTGTTGAGCAATACTGAGAGTAGCTCTGAATGCACCCTGAGCACTCAGGGACACTTGGGGAAGATGGAAGTTGCCAGCCTGGAGAGCTGACACCCATGTGGGCCCCCCACTGGCTCCATTGGCATTTCTGTGTCAATAGGTTTCAGCTGAAGATTCAAAGCAAACAAAATCCTTTAAATGTCATTAAATGGCCTCCTGTTCCTTCATTTTGGTGCTCTCCTAGTGTTCCCGAGATAAAATAGCCAGGGCTGGGCAGCTGATTCAGCTGTGCACTGAACAAGCACAGAAGCCATGGCTCCAAGATAGTCACAATATTCTTCCTGAGATCTTTTTAGATACAGAGTGATCAGCAAAAATGCAGAGCATCAGCAGACTTCCCACTTAGCCCACTCAAGGCACCAAAATCTGTTCTCAAAGCTCAGTGACGTAACCACATTAGGATGCACTCCATTATAAATTTAGGTATTAAAAAATGCATCACTAGGGGCTTTCTCAAGTCCATACAGAGAGGGACACCTGCAGAGGGGACATCAGGCCACTTATCTGACTCCTTGCTTTGAATAGCAGTATATGGGCCTCTGGAAGGGTTTGCCATGTTTTTTGGTGAGGGAAGCTACGTAGATGGCTGTCCCCTCCACAGTTAGATGCTGCAGATGAATGAGGCATGCTCCAGCTTGTCTTTGCGCACATCAACCCTCCTGTGCACAGCTGCCTGAACCTGTGTTGCACGGAGACAGGAAGGTACAGTGCTGTGTGCTTCTTCTCCTTCCAGACCAGCAAGGCTGTCTCCAAAGGAGATTTCCACCTGGCCAGTTCAGCTTCCCGACGAGCTCTCTTCCTCGCTGCGCTGTCCATAACCATCGGCACAGGCGTGTACGTCGGGGTGGTGGTGGCACTCATCGCGTATCTCTCCAAGGGGGGCCACGTATAGCTGCCACCTGCACGCCAACGCCTTCCCCAGCCACCAGCCCTCCTGGAATCGAGCCTTCCTGTGGAGCACAGGGTGCCAGTGCTTGCAAGGGCTGCTTGCACAGCAGGACCCAGGCCTGGATGCCCTGTGCAAGCTCTTTCCCTTTTCAGACAAACAGTACACCCTTGGAGCTATTCAAAAGCTCCTGGACATGGTCCCAGGCGAGCAGCTCTGAGGTGGCTCTGCTTGAGCAGAGGGTTGAACCAGACGCCCTCCAGAGGTCTCTTCCAGCCTCAGCCCTTCTGTGTCCCTGTTCTACCTGGCACTGTGGGGTGACACCGCCTGACAGCAGGGAACTGAGCAGTGACCTGACAGCTGGGACCAGGAGAAGCGCGGTGGAAGATGTGCAAGAGCCATGCTGTGCGCTGCTGCTGGCTGCTGCCACCACCCTGATCCAGGGCTGTGGCTTCCTCTCCCAGCCCTGCGGCCGGCAGAGCCACCATTGATGCCCAGGCTTTGCCCATGAATGGGGCAAGCAGAGAGGAATGACAGCATCTTCTTCTGGGCATCAGGGGTCCTGGTGTGGTTTCAGGACTCCCATGATGGGGACATCACTCCCATTGAGCATGGGTGGCACCTGGCCCTTCAGCTGCAGTGAAGGAGGAGGGCGCAACATGGACATGACCAAAAGGCATGTTCTAGGGTGCTCTCTGCATCCCTCCGAGATGGATCTACAGTTGCCAGCCCCACCCAGATAAAAACCAAGCAGAAATGCAGGCTGGTGCTTGCAGACAGTCACCCTGATGATCAAAGGTGGCTGGCAAAGCCAGCAAAGTTTTCCATTGTTCATAATGACTGTCAGAATACCTGCAATTCGGAGCCCCAGGAAGGCTGGCATCCCATGGTGCTCTGGAGAGACTTGCAGTGGGAATTTTTGCCCAAGAAATGACTGGGGGGTGGGGGGGAAAGATCTCTGCTCTTGGCACTGTCGAGGGCTCGCACACAAGGAGAGGGGAGCCAAAATGCCAGCACAGCATGCAGAGCTTGGCTGGGTGCTGGGAGCAAGGGGACAGGATCCAGAGAGGGGAGGAAGAGCAAGAGATGGGGGAGGGACCCCAACACACTTCTTCCTATGCCTCAGAGAGGGGCATCTCCATCCATCCAAAGGCTTCTGCTGGCAGGGAAATACTGCACATCCACACCTACAACTTACTTCTGCCAATTTGTATATTGCCAGCAACACACCAAGTGCTTCAGGGGTGGACGTGAAGGCACTGACTTTGCCCAGAAGGGTTCGGCTGAAAGGCCCTCCCTCACCCCCCTCCCCAGTACCCTCCTCACAGGTTCTGCAAGAGGCGCAGCATGCCCCTCTGGCTGCACACCATTCACGTGTACATTTCATCCTAAAGAAGCATGTTAATGTCTGCAATTCCTGTTGTACTCGAGCCATAAAGGAGAGAAGCACATCAGAGACCTGTTCAGAAGCAGTTCTGAAGGTTCCCATTATGTTTTATAACGCAGAAGAGCTAATAAAAGAGCAGGCAAAAAGAGGCTGTTTGTGATAACGCGGCTGCAGAGGGAAGAGGTGAGCTTTGCAGGCTGCTGATGGAGCGCTGAGATTGCTGAGAGCTGGAGGTGTTTCTGCAGCTCCCCACGGAGGTTAGCATACAGCTGGCGTCTGGGCAGCGTGGGGTGGGGGGAACATGCTGCAGTGTGCATCACAGCCAGCAGCCCGCACAGGTACGGCGTGGCAACACGGGCTTTTAGCCTTGTGGGGATGGACAAGAATTAGGCAGAGAGAGGCTGGAGTATTCCTGTTCAGGCTGCTCTGCCTAGAGGAGAAGCTTAAAATAAAAGGTGCTCAAAGAGTGGCAGAAAAATACAACCATCAGGAGAGACTAACCAGGCGGGCTTCTGATGGGGCAGAGAAGCTCAGTTTGCAGGGTGTCCAGAAGAGGTGTGGTCCCTGAGGAGAGGTGCAGGGCATCCTCATCCAGGGAGCTGGGTATATGCAGCAGCCACAGTGGGGGTGCATGGACCGGCCTCCCCATACCCCTCGAGTCCCACACCTTGCCCCTGCAGGAGCATCCCCAAACCTCGCCATGGCTCATCCCTGTGCCCCAGCCCACCTCTCTGTCTTCTTTAATTGGAGGCACAGGGGAAAGGACTGGCCTGGAGGGCCAACAGAATTAAAGAGTGTTTTCCGCTAATAGCCTGAATCTCTGATGAGCTTGTAAGTGGGGGGGGAAGGTGCCGAGTAAGTGCATCCCTAAGGGGGGCATTATGCAAATGGAGAAATTAGTTGGAAACAGCCTGAAGGGAAACATGTGGAAACTGAAATCTGAGGACCAGCACAGAGACTGCTGCTGAATAACTTATCACAGACGCACAGTGTCTACTGCAGCCGCCAGAGCAGAAGCGTGAAGGCTGTGAGCCCCAGCAGTCAGGGAAGATGTAAGCTCCAGAAATGTGACTGAGTTAGGGAAATAAATAAATAAATAAATAAATAAATTAAACTGAACCCAATCAGGAGACGTGGAAGAGGTGGCTCCTTGCCCCCTCCCTCTCATCCTCAGAGGGGGAGAGGACCCCCCAGAACCTCAGCCCCACAGCTGAACCCCATAGGAGTCCTGACCCCATAGGGAGTTATCTGAAATGTTGGACAAAGGAGGAATAGTCTCAAATTCTGCCCTGACAATGTTTCTATCCCAGAAAAAAAAAAAAAAGAAAAAGAAAAGAAAAGAAAAAGAAAACCAGGACAGGCAGGTAGAGGTGCTCATGAAAGGGCAGTGATGGAGAGGGCTTTCTGGGGACTGGCAAGGGACAGTTTGGGCTTCTTTGAGGTGGGGATGGGGTCTCAGTTAAACAGTGATGTCCTGTAAGGGTGTACACAAACACTTGCTGTCCTTCCCTTCACCCCAGAGCTTTCTGAAAAATAAGCACAGGAGGCACTTAGGGGTCCCAGTAGAACAAGCTCCCCTTCTCTACTAGTGAGCCACCCATTAGCTATAAATTACGACACCTATTTGCAGCTGAGCCCCCCACCAGAGGCTGCAGGTGCTGCCTGGCCTCCTCAGCCCTGAGCACCCTGCATGGGCAGGATCCCGTGGTCCCCCAGGCCCCCTGCTCCCAAATGCCCCTGCCTGTCCCGTGGTCCCTGCTGACGCTGCCAGCATTCACCTTGGGCTAGTGATTTGGGACTGGCACAGAAAAAGTCCCCAGGAAGGGCAGGGTGTCCGTCTGGCATGCTTTGAAGAGGGGCATGCAGCCCCTTCCCAGGAAGAGTCACCCGTGGGTGGGATGGGCACTTTTGGGGCAATACTGCCTCCATCACCCCGCTGTGTGTCCTTTGGGGATGGTGAGGAAAATGCCGCAGGGAAAAACAAGCTTCTTAATGGCACAGACAGTGTTTTTCCTTCACAGCAATTCAGTGAGGAAATAGCCCATTATGAGATGAGGGAAATTTTCTATTCCTGTAAAAAAAAAAAAAAAAAAAAGAAAACAAAAGCACATCTCAGCGCATCCCTGAGCCTGCCCCTCCTTTCCCTTTGCTCCCCACAAACTACATGCAGAAGGGCACGCAGGGAGTCACAGCCCATGGACTTACCACCTCTCCAGGTGCCGGGGGCAGGACTTTCAGGAGAAAAGCCATGGGCTATCGCTGCGGCATCAGCTCTGAGACCAGGGTGCTCATTACCTCTCCTCTCCCTCCTCCACCGTCTCCAGTGCAGGAATGTGCTGTGGGGCCGACTTGTCTCACACTGCTGCTGCCCCCATATCCCCCCAGTGCCCAGGTGCAGGCATGCCTGGGGGTGGCTGGTGACCAGGATGGTCTCCAGGATGGTGCTCCACATTTGTAGACTTTTTCTCCAAAACTCATGTGTTTTCAAGGTGTTGATTACGCTAAAGGAACATGACACACCAGCTCACTTGTCTTCTAGAAAAGGAATAGCAGGGAATGCAGCATCTGGATTTTGGCCAAACAGCTGGTATGGTGCCACATGGGCAGCTGTCAAGAGGGGCTGCTCTGAGGCAGCTAAGGTGGGTTTTAATGGGTTATTAATATTGTAGAAGATCTGTTGGGCTGGATGGTAAAATCCTTGAGGATCAGCATGAGGATTGATCTTCTTCCATATTTTCATTAGCAAGTCAGGACAGGAAAGAGGGGTGTGTTGGTGCCTTTTGCTAATGAGAAAAAATCAGGACGATTTGGAAATATTGCATAAGGGTGAAGCAACTGGGCAACCGTGCAGAGCAGTGGTGCTAGGATGGGATCAGGCAGCAGGACATGCAAGGGGATTGCATGGAGGGGCTTATGCAAGGGACTGATCCTGCTGGTCCCTTTTTCTCATTGTTTTCTGTCCTCCCTTCCCCACATGCATATTCTTGATAATTGCTTTGTGCCTGCTGGTTCAGATTTGAATGGCAGCATTGACTTTTCTGTCCTGCTGATGCTGCATTTCCCCCCTGGGAGTCCTAGTGAGGCTCAGGAGCTGCTTGTGCCCCCAGGACCTGCAGGAGCCTGAATAAGCAAGGATCTGCTGCAGGGGTGCCTAAGGCAGCTCTGCTATGGGAAGGTAACGGGGACCACCAGGGGATGCAGGTCCTTTTGTAAGGACATCACTTCCATCACGAGGATTCTATCTGGGAAACCTCTTGTCTGAATGGCCCAAACGCCAACTGCTAAGCTGGCCACATGCTAAATTTAAAGACTGTGGATTTGGGGGCCTGTGGCAAGGACAACTTCTAGACAGAGACTGCTGCCCACCGCAGCCACAGCAGAGCTCCTGTGCTGCTCTGAAGAGCAACACCTGGACCAGGACTTCCCAGGCTGCAGGCCATTACCACTCATTAAGTAATTTGGAGTCGCCTACTTTATGAGGCAGGGATATTGCCCTGCTAGCTGCCCTGTTTAACATCCCAATTTAACACGGGATGTCCCCCAAGCCACACTCCAGCCCTGGTGTCATGGCTGTCACCCGGGAGGACCCCACCAACTCAGCCCAGCTGGCACTTCATGACAGACCTGGATGGGCGTGAATTAGGTGTGCTAGCAGCTGAGCAGAGCCCTAAATCACAGGAGGGTGGGGGCTGCTCCCCACAGGCTTTACAGCCCCCAGCCTCTGCATTTTAATCTCCTTCTACTGTTTTCATTTCCATCTTGGCTGGGGTTAGTGTTTTAAGCACCCACCTGCGAGGGATCTCAGTGACACTTGAACTAAATCTCACTCTGTGCCTGCAAAGGGAAAGATTTATTGGCCAGCAGCACAGTGAAGAGCTACTGGGGCTGCCTCAAATCCATCTCCTGCTGTCAGCAGGGCACAAGCACAGCGTGATGGGCGTGAATTGAGTGCCGTGGGTTCCCCCCAGTTAAGCTCTGCTCAGCCACAAACTGCCTGCATGAATAGTGAGCGCCCACCACCACCACACCAAGCAGGAGCTGCTGCCCCATCATGGCAAGGGGTGGGGGTCTGCAAGGGCTGCCAGAGATGGGATGGGAGGAAAGGTGACTGCTCCAAGCAGAACAGCCCACAGATGCTTCCCTGTGCAGACGGAAAGCTGGGGGGGGCTGACTACTGGGGACACATCATGGCACCACTGGTGGGATGGCAAAGCACAGGGTGCCCCCCTGACACATGCATAAGTGCACATATAAAACCCCTTGGAAGGATGAGCACTATTTTTGTGTAATGCCCCATCCAGGCACTCAGCTAAGGGCAAGAAAAAAGCATCACTCCTGGATCCCTTCACCAGGGCTCCTCAAGCGTTTTGCAAGAAAATAGCAGAGGACTGGACAGCGTACAGGACAGGACTGATGTACGGCATGCAAAAATCCCCATTTGGGGAGAGGCAGAGGATGGGAATGAAGAGGAGCCATCTTTCTGACCTGCAGAGCACCTGGAAGTCCCCACCAAGAAGGCTCTGCCAGGCTCTCCCACACACCCCCAGCAGATACACAGCAAGTTGAAGGGATGCACCAGCCCCTTCTCTGCTGCTGCCCCAGGCTCAGGGCCACCAAAAGGGACCAGTGTTAGCACCGGTGGCCAGACAACCTACCCTCTGTCCCCCAGGCTCAGCAGACGGAGGGCACAGCCCTACTCCAGAGGTCTCGTGCCTGCCTTCACAGTTACCTCCAGCCCCCAGCAGTTTGGAGACATGGATAATCATTCTGGAGTAATTACCAGCTTACTCCCTTGGAGGAGTTCACTGGTGAGAAGTCACAGGCAGCTAATTACTCCAATTACTTCCTGACACACAGGGCTCAGGCACTCAGAGCTCTCTGCAGCAGCACCAAGCACTGCTCAGCATCTCCCTGCTCCCCACGGCAGAGACCTGCATGACCCCTCCCATTCCCCCACTGTCCCCAGGTGTCCTCCTGTGGGACCACACACAGCACCCTGGCATCTGCTCTCCCCACAGAGAACATTTTCTAGGGGTGGATTGATAGCAGTGAGATCCCACTTCCCTCTGGAGCCACCCCACCACATAGCTGGGGCCTTAGGGTGCCACAGGAATATTCTGACCCCTCATGCAAGAGTGAGGAACCACACAGGACTGCGAGTGGAAGTCTTTATTGCTTTCAGTTCTTACAAGTCAGGTGTACACAGCCACGTTTGCCACAGGCTTGCTGTACAGAGACAGCCACACCATGCTGAGTTTGCAGCATGCCTCCAGGGAAAGCAGGAACTTTGTGCCCACACTGTTCGGTCTCCGCCCCACAGCAGGCTGACACCTTCATACAGGTGCCAGGGAAAAGACACAGAAGACAGCTGCCAGCTCTGAGAGGGGAAAAGGACTGGGAAAGAGGTTATTGCTCCAAGACCAGAAAGGTCAGGGACAGCTTCTCCAAAGCCTGCAAATGACACCAGCTCCTGGCTTGGTAAGGGAACCCAGCACATTCCCATCACAGACTACAACAGGGACACAGATCAATCCCCTCCTCTACCAGTCTCTATTCCCTCTAGGGGCAATCAGGGCAGGTATTAAAAGCCAGAAAGATGAAGTGGCAGTGCTGGCCCCAGGCAAAGCCTTCCTCCTCCTGAACTGGGAGGAGCACAGACTGAAGATATTCCTCCTCAGTGCTGAGCACTCCTCCAGCCCCCCCTCACCCATGGCTGCTGCTTACTGAGGGGATGGTGGGCACCTCTATGCTCCGTTCTGCACATCCCCACCACTCTTTCATGCAAACGCCCAGGGCAGAGAGGCCTTCAAACCCTCGAACTCAAGCATACACTGCAGGCCTGACAGCATCCCATGAGCCCTGCTCATCCCCTGAGCACCAAGGGGACAAAACCCTCTGCCCCTCTCCTTTGGGGCAGCCAGAGCCTGCCTCCCACTCCTCCCACCTCCAGGAGTGGGCACTGTGCAGGCACTTCCCATACCTGATTGAACCTCACAGAAAAGAAAACCAGAGACTAGGAACAAAGCAAAACCAAACTGAAACAAAAAGCTGGACCTGAGCCCTGGCTCAGACACCCACTGGTGAGCCACCAGGCATGTCAGCAGAGAAGCCATGGCCAAACAGGGCTCATGCATCCACAAGGGTCAGCCCGTCATGCAGGGCACGCTTCCACATGTAGTAGGTGGAGCGGGCCGTGAGGGGGAAGCGGGCGCTGAACTCCTTGTAGGTGGGGAACGTCTTGGACTCGAAACGCTGCTGCAGGAACAGCTTGGCTTGTGCCTTGAACTGGGCCGTGGCGATCACATCCATCACAAACATCCGGCTGTTGGCTCTCTCAGACACAGCGTAGCCCGAAATGGTGGCATTGTACGGCGTGGCTGGTGCTGGCTTGTCTAGATGCTTGGTCGCTACCTCCACATGGAGCTGGGGCTTGACACCCAACTCAGCTCTCTGTGGTGCAGGAGAAGCAACCTGGTTCAATGGCCGGCCAGAGCCGGTCCAGGGCAGGCGATGCGGTCCAGGCACATAGCCGCTGCCCTTCCAAAACCAGTAGGTGGTGGAGGAGAGCACTGGATAGCGCAGGCGAAACTTGCTGAATGGCAGCCGCCACTGCTGGACCTGCCTCCGGGCTGCATCTCGCAGCCGCTTCCTCCAGCACAGGGAGGGCTTGAGCTGCAGGAGACTCCTGGGTGCTGGCCGGTCTCCGTTCAGCCTCTTCCTAACAGGCAAGCTGCTTGGCTTCAACTGCAGAAATGGCTTCCCTACAGCTAGAGGTTTCTGGTTCTCCAACGGAGACTGGGGGGGTTTGAAGTTGGGGTTTTCCTTGATCGCTTTTCTTCGCCAGTTGTAGTAAGTGGACCTGGAGATGCCAGGGAAGCTGCGCTTGAAGCACCTGTAAGGCACCAGAGTGTTCATGGATATGCATTTCTCCAGGTAGGATTTGGCTCCTCGCATGAAGATCCCAGCTTGGGCTGGGTCTAGGGAAGGACTTGGGGGCCTTAAGCTTGCCTCTGAATTCACTGGCTCATCCACATCAGCCTTCTTTGGGACATCCCTGTGAACCTCCTGCAACCCATGCGCCTCAGCCAGAGCAGAGGCATCACCATTGACCATGCTCTGCATCTCATGCTTCCAGGCATAGTATGTGGAGCGGGAGATTTCCGGAAACATTTGTCGGAAGTGCTGGAGGGGGACTACGTTGCCCTCTTGAAAGCAGGACTGAAGGAAGTGTTTAGCTGCAAACCTGGTAGCCGCTTTCTGCCGGTGTTCACGCGACTGGCGCTTCCAGCGGTAGAAGGTGCTCTTGGTAATGCTGTACCTGTCACGCAGGTTGGAATAGGTCAGCTGGGGGTCACTGTTCAGCAGCTCGAGGGTCTTCATGGGCTGGACAGGAGGTTCTGGTGAAGGTATTGTGGGTTCTAGCTCCTCCAGGCCAACCACAGCCACGAAGTACTGTGCTTTGAAGACCTGCTTGGAAAGCTGCTGCCCCGACCACATGATGTGGAGCGTGGAGGTCCACGGGCCACACTTCCTGGGACGAATGAGCCGGTTGAAATACGGCCGGATCTTCAGATTGCTCATGGGGTAGATGGAGTAGATGTTACACTGCAGCACTGAGGCGAGAGCATAGACATGCCACATGTTGGCAAAGGTGCCAGGAAAACAGGTAGCTTTGATATCTGCATCGAAGATAGCCTCCAGGATAGCCATGGGGAGGCTGGTCATCTCTGGGGTCTCCTCTGTGCAGAGAGAGTAGCGGACAGCCTGCAGCATCACCTTGGAGTCAATCATGCCATTCAAGTAGTATTGCTTGTGCAGCAGCATCTCCACCACTGTACGCACCTGCAGCTCCAGGCTGAGGCTGGGGTTGCCCCAGAGCAGCACGCTGGCTGCCTCGAAGAGCCGGTTTCCCTCACCTTTGCAAACCAGAGGCAGCATGTTACTTGGGGCATCCTCAGGGTACAGGCTCCTGGCTACTCGATCAACTTCCAGCTCCTCTTGAAACTGTCTCCCACAATAGCCGGGCAGGGAGAAAGAAGAGAGGGTCCTCTCAGCCTCCAGCACAGCGCTGGTGAGGCCCTCCAGACCAAAGCATTCGGTGGCTTCCTGCAGCTCCTGCAGCACAGACTGCACCAGCTGGTGCCGCTGGATCATCCTGAAGGAGAGCAAAAAGACAGAAGTCAGTGCCAGTGCTCCAGAATGCTAGGGACATGCCAGGCCCAGCTCTTCCCCAAAGGTTAGAAAGGGGGAAGAGGGTGTAGGAAAGGCCTCTGCTTTCCCCCCCCACCACCACCCCATGCACACAATCCTAAGGACAAAGGAGGAAGCCTGGGTCTGCACAGGCAGACCTGGGACAGGGACATGGGCTCAGCTTGCTCTCCAGTGACCTCCTGTGGGCAACAGGCATGACACACAGACTCCAGAGACACGTCTGGGATGGACGAGTGAAACTGAGGAGTGACTGCATCTATCAAGGGGGGGAGGGAGGGCAGGCCACCCTCTGCCCCGGCACAGCTGGCTTTGTGCCCAGCCTCACCCCCAGAACTGCTCCATCCCCTTTGTTTCACTACCCCAGTGCTAGAACCCACCATCAGCAAAGAGGAAACCTTGGAGGTGAAACATCTGTCATCTCAGCAGGAGCAGAGCAACACAGTGCAGAGGCACAGAGGGACCAGACCGCAATGTGCTCAGTCCAGCAGAAGGGACAAGGTGCTTGCTCCCTCCCTCAAAGCAGGACACTGCTGCTGCAACCACTGCATGCAGCTTAAACAGTCATCACAAAACCTGAGAATGGAAGAACAGCCAGAGACAATGCAGGCCATGGCTATTGCTGCCTGAGCTGACACTAGATGTCACTTGCTGCTCAGCAGAGAAGCACTGCCAGCCCAGGAAAAAGGGCAGGAGTGCTGCCTGCAGAAGCCCTACCAGGCAGGGAGGCAGCACAGAAGCCTGCATCCCCTTCTTCATCAGCCTCGGTCCTGACACCCACACAGCTCTGCTCCAGCCACTCCAGGAGTTCCCACTAGGGCTGCAGTCCTGACCCCATGATCAGCTCTATCAGTACATTCCTCTTCAGCATCATTTTGCCACCAGCCAGCTCAAGCCCCTCACCCCTGACAACCCCATTTGTCCACAGCTCACAACACTTCATTCAGAGCAGCCCATTCAGGTCCATTTTCTCCCGATGCATAGCCCTGCTCATTCATGTGACACCCCCCACGTATTGGGCATCACTTTGTAGTCTGCTTCATTCCTATCCCAGCTGGAGACCCACCTTCCCACAGCACTTCAGAAGTATCATTATGCACTCACAGCTCAGCAGGGAGATGGGGAAACGGCAGTGCCAGGCAGGAAAGGCAGCAGCCCTGAAACAAAGCAGATGTCCTGCCTGACCTTCCCCACTTCTCAGCCCTGTGCCCTGCTGCAGACAGCGTTACTATTGCCATAGCACCTGAATCCCTGGCCACGACCAAACAGCAGGCGAAGCAAGGTGCCACATATCACACTGCTGCATCCAGGCTACTTCACCACAGGAAGCCTCTGTGCTGCCCCTTGCCTTTAACAAAGCCACAGGCAGTCACCAGACCAGCTCCCCTCCCCACTTTAAGCTCCTGCATGTTGGAGGCCAGGCTCTTCTCTTACAGCTGTAGGGCATCAGCTATCAGAGGCAACACAGGAGAAGGCACTCAGCAGAGAAGCAAAGGGATAGACTTGTCTTCATATTCTTCCTCCAAGTCAGTATAGTTTTGTGCCCTGGATTTGGCTGGGATGGAGTTAATTTTATTCACAGCAGCTCCTGGGGTGCTGTGTTTTACATTTGTGATCAAAACAATGCTGATAACACATTGACATTTTAGCTATTGCTAAACAGTGTTTGCATAGCATCCAGACCTTCTCACTCTGCCCCTGCAGTGAACAGACTGGGGGTGCATAAAAGGTTCAAAGGGGGCACAACCAGGCAGTCGACCCAAACTAACCAGAGAGCAATTCCATGCCATACAGCATCACATCAGCAACAGAAAGGCTGTGGAGGGGGTCTGGGGAGATTTGCCACCTTTTGCTTGGGAACAAGCTTAGCATCAACATAGCCTTGGGAGGTGGTGAGTAGTTGCTTTGCATCATTTGCTTTTGTACTTTCTTCCTCCATCTCTCCTTATCTTTACTAAATTATTTTCACCTCAGACCACAAGTTTCCCAGCTTTCACTCTTTTCCCCCCCTCCCTAAGGTGGTGCTTAGCTACCTACCAGGGTTAACCCACAGACTGTCCCTTTGGGTCAGGTCTGTATTTTTGCAGTCCTAGAAGTTCACAGAAGTTTTACACAGTAGCATTTTCACTAAGCCAGTGGTGAGGAGCTGAAACAGAGATGTCCCTGGGTACAGCCAGCTAGGGATAGCCACAGCAGAGCCTAAGGCCACATCCTACATGGCCACAACCCCCTGCAGCCTCAGGGGGAGCAGAGCAGGAAGGTGAGACAAGTCTTTTCCCTGGAGGGGTTGAGGAGCCGGCACAGGCTAGGGAGCACTGGGAACACACCCGGTCTTTATGGCCTGGTGGCCCTTATAGCTTGGGGGGTGGGAACAAAAAGAGCTAGAGGCACAGAATTTAATCCTTTTCCTACGGAATAACCCACAGCCTCAATGTCACTGCCAGCGCCTGCTGCCCAGAGCTGGAACAACAGGATCTCACAGGCAAGCCTAAGGCAAAAGCCGCAGCTCAAGCATCACAGATAAACTCCTGGCTGGCGCGGAGGGGGACACGTAAGGCGGCAGCAGGGGACGGGTGGCAATCACAGCAGCACTGGGGGCTCAGGCTCATTGCCAGGACAAACTTGGTAGCTCTCAAGAGCTCAGAGAAGCTGCTGCAAGTGAGGGTCTTCCCCATGCTCCCTCCACTGCACACAATGGACAACTGCTCTCCAAACGACTCCAGCCCCAATAACCAGATGAGAGCTTTTCACTGCTGATAAAGGAGGTTTTAGCTAACCTGGCCACTTTTGCATTGTAACAGATAAGCAAGCACTTGCAGATCACGTTCCCTCACCTAAACTGATGGGCTGGTGGCATCCAGTAGTGCAAGTTCCCCAAGCCGGTCCCAAAAACACTCCTGACAGCAGGAATCCAAGAGACCTCAGCCCCTTCAGCAGCTGGCAGGGCAGCAGGGCCATGCCAGAGCCTAGCCGGCTCACAGAGCTCGTTTGGAGCCACAGCTGCAGGCTCAGGCTAACACAGCAGCAAGGGCTTTCACCTGTGAGGCTTCCATTTGCACCACCACAATGGCAAAAGAGAAGCACAAACATCTTAAGGAACTATGTAGGGTAGAAATATAACCTTGCCGGAGTTCCCTTGGGATTTCTGGCAGGTTTGCCGCACTAACAGTCTAGGCGAGAGAAGCCTGAGAGAAGCCCATCAGCTATCACCCACATTTCTAGGGGTAACACTCCAACAAGAGAAGAAGAATCACTGACTGGGGCTAACACAGGCCAAAGCATCGCAGCTCCATCTGCCTTAGGACCTTCCCCTGGGAAGGGGAACTCAGACACAAGCAGCACCTGACAAGAGCATCGCGCACAGGACCGGCCCCGCTCCCCAGGCACACCCGTGGGCACCGCCACGGCCACCCGGGGCTCTCCCAGGCACAGCAGAACCCGGCGCGGCCCGCGCCGCACAGCCAGAGGAGCGCCCC
>VXAV01004555.1:0-46337 GCA_013399715.1 Alectura lathami
AAATAACCCCACTGTTGAGATTTCTGCTGTAGGGAAGCTCTTTGGTGGAGGAGATTTTGGGAGCAGTCTTCTCTCTGCCTTCCTAGAAAACTGCGCACTAAAGGGACTTGGCTGGGGTTAGCTGTGAGACATAAAGCATAGAACCTATGATTCTATGATTCTGTGTTGAAAGGAGTTGGGCAGTTGCTGTTCTTCAGCAAATAAGCGGGCATTAATTCTTTAAAAAAACAGAAGAACCGGCACTACTGACTGTGCTTTAATAGTTTACTATTGTCTTGTTTGTTTGGACTGTGCAAGCAATGCAAAACGCCGGTGCTGTGAGTTCAAATACCATTCTCCCATCAAGGCACAGATTTGTGGCATTTTTATTCTTACAGCATTCTTCTTTTCCAGAGGCGTGATTGAGGAAAAGATAGTTAGTTTACTAAAAACATCAAAGGAACACAAGATAATACAATATGAAAGGAATTGAAAGGAATAAATTTGACAAATTGGAAAGTACAGGAGTGTCTCCTGACCTGTGTGTGTGCACAAAAGCAATCGGAGGTGAACAGGAAAGGAGCAGCTCCCAGAACCCAGAAACCACGTGGGAAGGGACAGGAGCATTCTGGGGGCTGTGGTTTCCCCTTAGCAGCCCTCCCATGTGTCAGCTTGTTACATGATGTAATGATGCGGAATATCTGTGGAAAACCATGACAAGAAGAAAATAAACTGGCTTAAGGAATGGGGTTTCCAGGTGATAGTGCACCTCAGCACAGAGTAAGACGATGTCCTAAGGAATCCCACAGCCAGTTCAGGCACAGCAGCAAACATGTCGTGCTTTGAGTGGACAACTGGATTTTCTTGGTGTTTCCCCTGCCTTTTTCTAGATTTTATTCCTTCGCTTTGTGTTGTGCATGCCGAACACCACAGCAGAGGAAACTGAGCAACGAGCGGTTCTCCAGACAAAGCCACTCAATAGAAGTGCTGTCAAACCACAAAGGAAGAAGCAGGGCAGACTCCCCTTCACCGTTTTTACTGAGGAGCTGAATTATGAATAAGAACAATGATTAGAACAAATGTGATTTCTAAATCATTCTTAACAGCAATAGGATATATTTTCCTCCTTTCACATCCATGACGTTCCATTCCCATAGCCTGATAACCATGGGACTGCTCACTAACCCCTGCTTCTTGGCAGCGTTGCCGTGGGAGGAGGCAGCAGGGATGGCAGCACAGCCCCACTCTGCTCATTGGAAGCACCCTTTTATGTCACAGCAGTTTTTTCAAGCATCCAACAGATGTCCTGTGCAAAGTCAGGATGCAATTAAAGTCCTATGGAGCTCTTTTGTGAAATCTCACCCATCTCAGATTAGACAATAGCTAAGACACTCACCTGGGAGATTCAGATTTAAGTTTCCTTGTAGAAGAAATACAGAAACTTGGATGGAGTGGGGAGGAATCCCAGACATCCCACGAACATCTGAGCCACCAATTATCCTCTCTTTTTCTGATCAGAAATTCCGTCTCAGTTCCAAGAGAAAAAACATCTTTCAAAACTGGTGTGGCCACTCCCACAGGAATTTCTGGCTGTGATGAATTAACATTTTCTGAAAGAACTCAGCTACTTCTGCATATTCTGAATTGTTTGGTGGTTTTTGATCAGGAAAAACATTTCAAAACGTTTGTTTGTGCGAAGTACAAGTTAACTTTTTATTATCTCTTTGACTGATTCCACCCATTTGTTTTCATTTTGTTCCAGAATGAAGAAAAGTTGAGCTGTTCTACATTTCTGCATTACCCCAAATAGGGCCGGTGCCTGGCCTCCCTTCCACAGTCCCCAGCAGAATTTCAACCAAACAGTTATGGTGCAAAAGGTGGGGTAAGTGTAATTTCTAAATAAGTGCCATGTTTTATGAAAAGGTGGAGTAATGGCAGGACTGCAGTGTAGTATTTAGAATTTCCAGTGATCCTCAAAATAGATGCATGAAAATAGCAGACTGAGTATGCCTCTGGACCCAAGTCTGTAGGGGCCATCATAAGTATAATTTAGAAATTTATTTTTCTTATTATTTACGAGGTATATACTTAGATTCTTAACTATGTGTTTTATCATAAGAAGATCAAAACAGCTGTTGGTGGTGAATACATTGTTTTTTACCAAATCTTTTATCAGCCAGTGTGGCATACCAGGACAAAAGAATCATTCTTTGCTGAAGATCTCAAAAATATTTGTAACTTGGAGCACGAAATTGGTGTCTGTAACACCCCTTTATCTACAAGCACAAGTAGAAGTACACTATATTTGGTAGAGTTTTCAGAAAGATGGAGATGCCTTGAATAGTTATTTGTTTAGCAAATATTAGTTATTTTCTTTTGTAAGGAGATTTAGCCTGTATCCACTCAGATCATTCTCATCCCTAAGAACAGGAAATGCACTACTCATTGTTTTGTTGATGCATAAAATGTACGGCTATGTATATTCATGAAAGAAATACAAATTATTTGCTGTTAAATACTAGAAGATATAAATTACAATAGAAATGCAGCTTTAGAGATGCATGCCAAATGACTAAGGATTTGTCTAAATCCTATAAATGTTAAAATTATGCAACTTGAAATTGCAGGCTCTTTAACAAAAGAAAAAGAGGTTAGCTACAGGAATTGTAAATGCCTAATACTGGCTCCCTTGAAATAACTGTTTATGGGAAGGTTTTTAGGCAGTGGCGTGTGGTGGGTTTCACTCTGAAAGTTTCTCCTCTGTTCCAGAGAGATTGTACCACACTAATATTTCCTTTTGGTTTGACCTCAATTTCCAAATCTTGTATCAGCTCCCTTTAAAAATAGTGAGAAACCAACCCTTTCAGAATGAGTTCTCCAGGTCTGGGATACTTTGCATTCTTGCCCATTTTTTTCCAAGAAGAATAACCAAATTGAGTATTTTCTCTGGAAACACTTCAGAAAACAACCATCCCTTGTCTTACAGAAATCAGGTTTTCAACTTTCAGACACCTTCTTGGTGTAGGTGCTGTGCTGAAAGAAAAAACTAGGAGTAGCATCAGGACGGTAGTAAAAGGACCAAACTACCAGTCTGCCAACTTTGGGCAGGCTCTGCTGAAGAAATCTCTCATAGGTTCTTCATCTGAGAAGAACCTACCATTCCCCAAATCTAAGACTGTCAAAAGTTGAGCTATGCCCTCAAAATGGGCAGAGGGTTGCAGTTCTAACCTGGACTTCCTAACGAAGAGGTGAGCCTTGCAGTCCTGCCCTTCATGGGTCTAGTTCTGAATCAGGCTTAAATTATGAGGAATTGTAGTAATCGGGGATATGAAACAAGAAGGATTTAGCAACAAAGGGGTAGAAGAATGTCCTCGCGCAGACTTACATGGAAAGAGGTTTTTAGTGGGACTCAGAATAAACTGTCAGTGCGGTCAGGGAATAGTCGGGAAATGAGAAAATCATATGCCAAATAGTGGCTTCAGCATTCAAGGCTGGGCTTTTCTTGTCACTATTCACAGGATCGTTAAAGATCAAAAGTAAATTTATTCATGTCTTTCTGTCTTCCACAGTCTATCACTTTCATATTTAAACAGTGACTCCCATATATGTGTTTGTGTTTACTAGAAACTGAGGTGACTAGCAGAAATCTGATAGCCTTTTTTTATTATTAAGGCTTCTTGAAGTTTAAACTTCTAAATCGTATGTGAAAAATATTAAAATAATACTATCAAAGCCTCCGTCTTTTGGAGATTCGCTTCATAAATATGCACTTTGATGGAGGAAATGCAGGCCCTTTTATGCAATATGAATGTCATCAAGGAGATATTCTCATGCTAATTATTACAGACAATTCATGGCTGAACAGCTCTCAGATAATGTAAGAAATGGTGGGGCTTATTGCTACGTTCATCTGTTCTTCTGCTAAAGCTCCTGTTAACCACTTTTTCACTAGCTCTGCTATTTGCTTGTGACTTTCCATCTCCTGCGGAGGGGAAATTCATAGTTCAGAAATAGATGTTGCTGTCGGTGTGAGGCGCTAAGGGTGCGGAGCTGCCCCCACTGGGACCCCAGGGACTCCCTGGGGACCGCGAGCTGCATTTCAGCCCTGTGTGCTCCCTTGGGGAAGTATAGGTGCACGTACCACGCCTGCCTTCCTATTCAGGCCAGGTAACAATGTTAGAAGGTCAGCCTTTGGTGGTGATACCCACTGCAAACAACAGCTACCCTCAGTTAGAACATGGAATACCACTTTGGGGCATGGAACAGGCACAGGGAATGCATATGCGTGATGAAATCGGAGGATTAAGTTGCGATGACCCAACTTAAACAACTAAGTGCTTATTTCCATGAGCTGTCTTATTGGCATCTCCATGCCAGCAACACGATGACATCCCAGCGCTCTGCAAAGAAGCTGAGAAAACCATCATGCCCTCGTTGAACGCTGAATCTTATGCTCATAGCCGGAGATATGAGCATCTTGAGCTGGAAGAGATGTAGAAAATAAGTGAGGAAAAACAGCTTAGGGCAGAACAAGTTTAATATATTTTTCCTTTAACATTTGAGGTGAGGAGGGGATGGGGGAGCAGTGTGTGCCAAATTTAAAGTTGACTGCCAATGGCCATTACTTATGTAACAAACTTCCGCTTGCCAGCCCAGTGCACAGGGCTGATTGACCTTGGCAGCAGTACATAGGTATTATTCTCGCACAAATCCAGCAATCTTTGGCAGGTTCTGCAGTGCTCTAAACAGAGGCAGGCTTGTCAGCTTGTAGTGTACATTCCTCCTATTTTTTTCTTTGCCATTTTCTTTCAAGAAGCAAGGAAAAACTAATGCTGGCTTCTGTGTCCGATTTAAAGAATGTTGCAGCAGGGCAAATCTTTTAATTTGCTGTACTGAGGGAGCAGTTGTGGAGCTGGGCAGCATACAGAAAATGTTTTGTAGAAAAGCAGTCACTTCAAATGGGTGCTGGAAAAAGTGAATTTAGGAGGTAAAGGAGGAATAATTGAGGTTGAGCATCCTCACAAGGTTGTGTTGTTCCCATTTCCTCTGGGTGGGTGCAGGCTCTATTTTCTGAGCCATTTTGCTGTCAGTACAGATCCTAAACAGGATTCAAGAAAAGCTGAAATGTGCATAAGTGTGAACCAGAAAATGTCAGGTTTCCAGGTCAGGGAACTTGCAGAAAAATAAATAAGGGGGAAAAAATCCTGTTTTGTCTGCAGCAGGGCATCTGCAGTAACTGGGATCTGAAGCAGGGATTAATTACAGCAGCACATCAGTCAGATCTGTCAGGATTTCACCACGTGGAGCCAGAAGCACTGTGAAGCCAGTAGAACCCCATGTTTAGAATGGCATCACAGCTGGGTTTCAGGGCACGTCCTTTCTGGGAAACACAAACCCCTGGACACAGCTGTCTGAAGCTGTCCAGAGACTAAAGTCACTCAGCTATGCTCCAAATTTGGTTTTCATTTGGTTGAATGCCAAATCTGAAAATAAGTAGGGTAACCTGAAAAGCTCAGATGAAGGTTTGTCAGATCCCATTGATTCCATGACCTTAACAAGACATGTCGGAAGAGAACATGATCAGCATACGGGTAGTTGGGTCCTAGTATTGTGGCCAGCACAGCGATGCAATGCTGAGATCTCCTGCCATAGACACCCAGCTGCCATCTCTTCCTCCTGCACTGTACCTTGGTTGGGGCTTCATGGTTACAGCTCTCACTGCCAAAATGACCATTTAGCCTCTCATTCCCTTCAGCCTGAATAAAAATCACTTTCAGCTAAACAAGTGCTTCCATCTGAGACATAGCCACTGCATATTGCTTCAGTTACAGTTTGTGTCTGGTTTATGCGTTATGCATCCACAGGCAGGCAAATAGAAAGGGAAATATGAGTTTGCCCACTCTTCCTCTTTCCATCTGCTGCCAGGATCCTTGAGCATGGTGCAGCCAAGACATCTAGCAGACCTAAGGGTATGAGATGTGTGTATAGAGAGATTTTTTTTTAAACTGCCTCCCTGTGACAGAGTAGTCAGACTACTTGATTTTCAAATTCATTTAATTGCATATACACTTCAGGCACGAACAAGACCTTTTTTATTTAAAGCAGATTTATTTCATTTAAATATGGATAAAATCTCTCTCTGCTATAACTTTCATCTTTGTTCAAAAAATAATGTATTTTTAATCACCTCTCTTTCTATGTCCAGTAGTGACTCAAGCATCTAATTCTGTACTTGATGAATACTTAATCTGCAGCGTGATCCTGCTGTTGTTGCAGGTTCACCCACCCCACAGGCATCTTGGATGTACCCACATGAAGGATCAGAGCTGCCTTTTGTAAGCTAGCTTGATAGCCTGGTAGTCTGTCATAGTGTTATAGGGGATGAAGCCAGGGCTCTGAATACAAATCCTGCACAGCCAGCTGCTCCCCTGAGTTTTCCCAAAACGTTTGAACCTTCCAGCTGTCAGCCTTTCTTTGTCATAAGAAAACCTGAAACAGAGGGCACTCCTGAGAGATAAACCAGGCTTATTTCTGCTATTTATGTAATTACCTTTGCTTGTTTGCATAAATACTTAGGCTGGGCCTTTTTTTGTTTTGTTTTGTTGCTGTTTTTCCACTGGTGGAATGTGCCCTGCTTTCACATTTTCACCCAGCTGCAGTGTAAGTGCTCGAAGGAGTAGACAAGGTGGGGGAGCAGAGGAGGTTTTCATGTTCAAGCACCCGTGTCCTTTCAGACTGACCCCCCCCAGCAGGTCCCCGAGGAGAACATTTCCAAATCCACTCTGGAGAAGCAGGGTTTGTTGTAAAGCCCACTGGCAGACCCAGGGGCAGGGCTTGACCTCACTGTCCAAAGGCAGGCTGCTAAGGGACAGCACAATTTGTACAGAGTAATTATCTGCCTTTGTACGACCGTCAGAAAGGGGTGCCACATGAGAAGATTACATAATCTTCCTTTCAAATTAAAACTTTTTCAACTTCTTTAAAAATATATATTGTGCCTTTCTTTCAGCACTTTATAAGCTTCTATTTCTTTTGTATCTTAATAAGGAAAGTAACGCTGAGCTGAAGTTTTTAATATATTGAATCAGAAACCTAGACTGGAATGAAAGATAAGAATCCAATAACACCAAATAGACACATAGAACAGAATCGGTTGTAAATGATTTATGCAGAAGGATTAGGAGGTTAAGAAGGCAAAATCTTCAATGTTTGCTCATGCAAGAATGTCAGATCACTGATCTAAATAAGGAATATCACAACCATAAGACTTTAGAAGTGGACATTTTCAGGTAGCACAATGTACCCTGATAAGTAGAGGTCATAAAACTTTGATCTAAGTGTTTTCCAGGGATGTTAATGGCTAGGATGGTCATTCATCTGAACTTTGAAAATGTGTTTTATAACCTGCTTTAATAAACAGCTGTTAATACAAGGCCTATTTATATGGCTTAATAAGACCATGCTTCCTAGACTTGCTTGCTTTATCTGCATCTCTGCAGTGCTTGTGCTTAGGTACGGGGTGCCAGCATCCAGGAGGGGTTGCTGCAGGGCTGAACCTCATTTCCATTCTGCCTCTTCTAGGACAAAAGTTGCATGCAATTATCTTGAAAGTTGGACAAGAGAGAAATTTCTAGGCACTGAGGAAGGACACCTGTCCCTAAATGGCATGGGCTGGAACTTTTAATTCTGCATGGCACATGGGCTGTGGCAGTGATAGTTAACTGCCCAGAAAATGAAGCCTTCCCCTTGCCAGCAAGTGTTGTTGAGAGTTTACATCTGCTGCAGACACTGAAGAGCTGAGCATAAAGCCTAGCTGTAGGCAGATAGAAAACAATAAAAAAAAAAAAAAAAAATTGAAAACAAAAAAAAGTGCTCTTCTTACAAAATCTGCTTTATGAATTTGGAAGATTAGACGTGGAAATAAAAACAATGTTACAGCAACTGCAGCATAGCAGGTACTTTAATTCAGCCCATTGTTTCATAGCACTTGTTACTGGTACTAAACACCAAGTCAGACTTACTTGGGCCTGACTACAGCATTCTCACTTGAGCCCTCCAGAATAAAGAGCAAGGCTTGATAGTTTCTGTTCAGAAAACATGGATGTGACGCTGATGAGCGTTAGCAGTGATGCAGCCGGGACAGAGGCGGGACCTCTGCTGCCACTACACCGTTTGGGGCTAAAAGAAGCAAGGCCACATCTCACCCTGCCTGGTCTGTCTGACAAATTAGCCCATTCCTGCTTCTGTGCAGGACAAGGGTGACATCGCCTGGCTGTCGGCAATCACTGCAGCTGCCCCCGAGCTCCCAGCCCGCTGCCACCAAGGGATCAATCAGCCCCTGCTTCGTCCCCACCCCACCTCTATAATTGCAGTTATGCTGTTTTCTAGCAGCGCTTCCCAAATTCCCAGCAGAGAGGTGCTCCAGAGCAGGTGACCCCCGGGGGAGAGCTACCACAGAGCTGGAGATGGCAGCAGGCCTTGGTGCTAGCAGCAGGCCTTGGTGCTGACAGCAGGCATCTCAATTTGCCTCCCACCTGCAGCCAAATAAACCCCGGTGCCCAGCTAGCAGCTCGCTGCTCCGTGAGCAGCCCCCGTGGCAGCTCTTTCCTCAGCAGCAGCAGGACAGGGGAGGCGGGGTGCAGCATCATGCAGGCAGCACGCTAATTAAAATGCTCCTCACCGGCACGTACAGAAAGTTAAGAGACAGAGAGAGAAAAATACTGATTTCCGTTTGAAAAATGTTCAAAGCACACCGTTTTTACAAAAGCTCGGGAAACTCTTCTGAGAGTACAAGCTAGTTAGCCATTAAATTGGTAGTTTATTTGTTTTCCAAGGAAGGGGGGAGCGCGGGGAGACACGTAGGAGTTGAAAGAGCACTCCTGTTATTCACCGTGCAGCCAGAAGCAGAAATAAAGAAGCAATTAGAAGGTCAGAACCAATAATAATACCCTGGCAACCCGCAGAAGCTGCGGAGCAGGTGTTTGTTTGCTTGGTGTTTTTCCTGCAAACCATCATTAAAGCCATGCAACACCACCAGTTTTCATGCCATGATTATTTGCATGCAAATTTGACATCTTCACTGTGAAGACAGATTACATTTTCACTAATTTGGTCCAAGGCAAATTGTAACTATTTCCTTAAGAAAACACTGCTGTTCATGAGGAAATTATTGAGCACAAACTGAGTTTTTCATGAATTTAGCCCAAGCAACCAGACAGAATCGTGCTTTTGTTATTTATTTCCAATGTATAATCAGCTTTTCATTGGAGATGACAGCTTTCAGCCAAAAAAGTCCAATGCTTTTTCTTGGAAATCCATGACAAACAGGAGGCAAAAAATGTTGAGCTTTCATTGGGGCTGAAGAAATCTTTTGGTTTTTGTATTTTTCCTACAAATATACATAAATTTGTACAGATATATGCTCCCCAGACATGCAGCAGGGAGCTGTGACCTCTCTGAGAGCCATGGACCTGTGCAGAGCCCTGTGCAGTGCAAAAAAGGAGATCCAAAGCCATGAGGAGAAAAGGTTTTGGGGGAGCTTGAAATGAAGAAATCGGGGCTGAAAGCCACTCCAAGAAACACAGAATAGTTGGAAAGATAATAGCTGTTGTTTTTATCTATGTATCACACAGATGACAGTCATTTTCAGGCTTGAAATTGAAGTGGCATGTGGGGAGGGAGCCACACAATACCGTTCGTGCGCTTCCCCAGTTTGGGGAATCTGCAGTGACCTCAGACAGCCCCTGGCAGAGCTGACACTGCCCAGGCCCCACAGACAAAGTGTGCAGCCCTCTGAAGGAGGGCTGTGAGGTTCCCAGCTTTGTGCCTTCCGGGTGGCTGTCGCAAAGAAGCTCTGATTACCAGAAAATTGATGCCGGCATTTCTGGGCAGTGTCCAGCAGGTAGTAGGTCCAGAAAGCCTGTGCTTTGTTCAGCTTTGGAGCTGAAGCTCATGGTTCGTGATGGTGGTTAAATACAGAGCCATGGCAAAGTTACCAGGGCAAATTCTTAAGCCAGTCCTCCGGTACAAATATTGCCCTGCAACAAAATCTGCCTTTATTCAAGGGCTGAAATGGGGAAAAAGGGGAGAAAAAACTACTGCTGCCAGAGCTGCCTTTCCTTTCCGTTCTTTTCTGTACCCTCACTTGGTGTTTTTTCCACGAGTTCATTTTAAAGTGAGTTTTCTTGCATACCCATTTCTCAAAGCTGACACCTGCCTGCCAGCTCTCCTTTACCCACTCAAAACAGAAAGATCTCTTGCTTTGTCCTTCCATAACATATCTGGATGCCAAGCCCTGCTGGCCTTTGGCTGAGGCTCTCTACATGGAGAATGCTGGTGCTGGTGAGCATCAGCTTCTGCCTCTCTAGAGCCTTTATGTTCGTTTCTATCAAAATAGACGGTAAGGCATCGATCTCACACATGCACTTGAGATGGAAGATGGAAAAATATTAATGTTTCATTGTCTTCATGTTTAAAAGTGAAGCCTTTTAAAGAAGTGAGTCTTCAGCAAGGATAAGAGCTGTTTTTCTTAACTGCATAGCAACAAAGCTATAGCTGCAGTTATTTATATCAAGTATGAAATTCCCTCAGTGCTTCATTTATTCAAAGCTATATTTTTACCAGGTTTTTGTTTTCACAGATGGCTAAGCTACAATGCCGTCTTGGGCTTAAATATCTACACAAACTTTGGCAGTCCCCACCAACAAACAAAAATAGATTAAAGAAAAGTCAACACAGAAAAATTGTGGTTAAACTTGCAAAGACCACTAAAGAGCACAACAATGTTCTTAACAAATTTAAAACTATGATTATCTACTGAGGAATTTAATGCAATTCTCTCACTGCAACACACTATTAAATAAGCTTTTATGGGAACAAGTGTTGTCAAACGACAATTTTAAGTGGGATTTTTTCAATCCCTTTACAAAAGGCACAGGTTTGTAATTTGACTCCAGTACTTGTTCTGAGTGCTTTGCTCGAGGAAGATTTATTATTATTGTTTAAGAAGAGAAAGTTGAGTACTTGCAACTAAAATGTACACACTCAATTGAGTTTCCATGTTTTGTTTTGTGCTTTTTCATATTGAAAAGGAGTGGTTTGCTTATGTTGTTTTTCAGCCTTTTGCTGATTTCAGATAAAGCACCCAGTGTTTGCTCTCAGTAGCCCTGCCTTGGTGTACACGGAGAGCAAATTCTGCCCCTGGGGCACAGAGGGCCCCTGCCTTGGTGCCTGCTGTGCTCCCACAAGCGTGCTGAGCCCAGGCATCTGTACTGGAAACGGCAGCCTTCATACTCAGACCGAATTAGCATCCATTCGTTTTTCACCACATCTGCTCTTTGAGATGTTAACCCTAAAGGTATCTAGAAGTCACAGCTATTTCCAAAGACTGAATTTGGGTGTGATAGCATTTTGCATTTGGGAACCTTAATTTAGTTCATTGCTCCCGTCCCTCCAAAACAAGCATTGTACTCCCAAGTCAGCAGTCTTCATTTGCTTCAACAACAATGTGTTTTCTTACTGTTTTCTACCCAGTACATAGTGTTTTGATGGTGTGCTCTGTAGACACATTTTTCTCAGGCTAATTCAGCTTTCTCCCACATTGGCATGTTATTTAAGAGCTACGCAGAAGCAGGATGGGTTTGCCCAAACCTCAGAGACCACAAAGATTGTAGACCAGGACAAAGGTATGGTCATTTCTGCCTCTACAGAGCAGAGAGCTATTTGAGGAGGAGGTTTTCATGACCTTGTGTGGCGGTCTCATGAACGAGTTACCATCCTGTGTCACACTACCTCTGTGCCAGTGCCATGCTCCCATCAGCCAGCACAAGAGGGGCTGCCCAAGTCTGAAGCAATTACTCATTTCTGTGGCAGTTCCAAACAGAGAGAATAACGAACATTTTTCACGAGCTCCTGCCACATAATGTTTTCATATCAACCAGTCAATCAGAGTCTGTATAAAACAGCATGTGTCTGTTCATTAAGAGAAGAAAAAGTTGATTGGTACCAGAAGATGAGTGCAGCGTGATTTAATTGTAGCCTTTTGGCACATCTGTGTTAGATATATTAGGCACTTAGACACTTCACACTGACAGCAACAATGGGAATTACACTGGAATAATACAATTTTTAAAGCTGTACTTACAAAAAAAACACACACCCTTTTGATCTCTGTGATTAAATGTTCCAGGTAATTTCATATCGTCACTTAGTCTTTCTCCTACACCAGACTGAAAACTGTTAACTCCTCTCTTCCGCACAAGCTACCTGATCTATAAATAAGGAATATGTTCTTACAAAGAGAGCGTTCGTATTGATTGGCGAGATGTATTGTTACCATTTCATTATTCTTGATAGTTACACGTTTCTCTTCTGCCAGAATTTTTTATTCATTGCTAAGTTAGAGAGTTGCAAACTCTGCAAAGGTATCCCCGCTCCATCCCTAGCTGGAGGGGATGTGGTCTACCAGCCAGAAGCAAGGTTTACCTGAGTGAAATTTCTGGCAATGCGCCATCATTTTACCATTAAAGTCATCTGAAACCCAGCCTGATTTCTCTTAACTGGCTTTCTCAGGGTTCCTTTGCTATTTCAGTCTTCTGGGAACTGTGAGAAGAGAGCCATGAGAGGACGCCTTTCTGGAAAGGACCTTGTTTTCTTAAGGGATTGCAAACTCCAGGCCCTTATTACCTTCAAAAAGAGAAAAGAAAGGCAAGATAAACTTGTTTCCTGTTGCTGAATGAGCATGATTCATGATCTTTCTAATGGCATTTTAGTTATTTCAGTCCCAGAGACAGACCACCCAGGAAGCAGCCAGTCGGTAAAGGGCAGCAGCTCAGGGGTTGTGGTGGCATCTTGGCAGGGACCAGCGCAGCTCCGGTACCTGCAGCTTGCCTCTGCCAGCACAGCTTCTAGCCAGTCTGCTTCAGTGTGGCTGGTACATTTGGCTGCCTTTGGACTGCTCATTTTGCCAACTTCTCCACCTTGCCGCAGGTCTGATTCTATGGAGTCTCTGCTGAAACAAGCGGTCCTGACAAATGGGGGCCTGGGCCATGCTGTCTAGCTGGCTGTGAGCACCAGGCCATCTTTGTTAGGGAGCCAGCAGCTTTCAAACCCTGTCCTAACAACCCCAAATGTATCATTATAAGAAGAGTGCGACTGAGTTTCTTCTATTGTTTCCATTTGAAATGTATCCTGCACTAAAACATTTTTGTAGGGCTGGAAATTATTTTCAGAATCTGCTAATTATTTTCACAATCTACAGTCTGCTCTTACATTTCTAATTGCAACTATTAATCCTCACTCATCTACATGTCCTAGATCTGTGCTGTGCAATAACACATTTTATGCTCAGCAGCACCCTGTCTCTTTACTCATTTGTCAAAAGGATTATTGTACAGTCGATGCTGGATGTAAGGAATTAGCTGCATAAACTTGGCCATTAAAAAGAATGCCTGTATATTACCTGTGCTGGGCATCAGTATGTAAGCAGTAATTTCCTCCTCAAATATGCAGACATGTCTCACTAGTTTCAGTTAGACTCATACAAGTAGCAAAAAAAAAAAAATTTAATAAAATTGGAAGCACTTTAAATGCAGTTTCACCTTTGTTTCAAGGTGTCAAATGGTATTAAAATTGTGATTAATAAGGGCTGAACTTGACTTTAGTCTCTTGATTCACATTTGGTTTCCAAGTATTTTCTAATCCACTTTAAAACGTGGCAAGTATATGATATGATCTATTGTTTTCAAAATGTGGTCAGGTAGCTACCTACAGATCTTGAGAAAAAAGGACTGGCAGATATATATAATCACCAAACACTCCTCAGAGCTGCCAAAACAGGACAGCATCCCTGTCACTGCATTTGGAGATGAGGAAGCAGCCAGTCTAGAGCTGTTTTTCTTCACCTGTGTAGGAATTATGTGCTTTCCATTCCTCTCTTACAGCAGAGAAATTCCCCTTTTCTGTCTAAGCAATGCTGTCTACCCAGGCATCTCTGGACAGATTTCAGTGAGTGTAGTTTGATGGCAAAATCTGTTAGTAGCTGCCTTATCTGAACAGTAGCTGGCACTGCCCCTACTCTTACTGCCAGAGAGAGCAGCCAAATATTTTCTGTTGGCTAAGTATGAAGAAGTCTAC
Organism: Alectura lathami; assembly: GCA_013399715.1. Taxonomy (NCBI): domain Eukaryota; kingdom Metazoa; phylum Chordata; class Aves; order Galliformes; family Megapodiidae; genus Alectura; species Alectura lathami. The sequence continues at coordinate 14,113 of VXAV01004555.1, forward strand.
TGAAGCATTCATTTATACTGAAATTTGGCCCATTATTTTCATGGACGGCCCTCAAGCTGCCCAAAGGTCTGTTCACTTCTTGGCTTATGGTTATTCACATTCATCATGCACTCTCTATGAGAAGACCACTGGGAGAAAAATGGCACAGAAGACACTTTGCTAGTTAGATCCTGCCTATGAGTCCCAGCTGCATCATGGCCAGACACATCAGAGCCTACGTGCCCTCTCGCTGGCGTGCAGTTGAGTTACGTGTTCATCCTCTCAAGCTGTGCCACAAGCTCTGCTCGAGGCTCTTGCACAAATCCAACACCATGTCCCAGCTCTGGCCTTTATTCTATGAGGCTCACTGAGGTATGTGAGGGTCAAACTTCTATCACTCACCTCCCATGCCACCAATGTCCTGGTTTCTCCTGGGGTCTCCCTTAGGCAGTCTGACCCTTCATTCCTCCTGCCAAGTTACATAGTGGGAATCTGCCCACCCCTGTTCAGCTAGCATGTCGCTAACCTCGTGTTCAAAGCAAGCTCAGACCTTGCTTCCAACTGTGCTGCTTCAGGGATCACTCTGTTGAACTCATAACTCTCCCAGTGGTCGCTTTGGGCAGTCCCATGGATGAGAACTCTGCAGTAGGAGGTACAGAGCCATTTGTGCTGATTCTCCTCTTAAATTCCCACAAACGCTGTACTTCTTTATGTGTTTTGAGTTCACGTGGTATTCTCTAACGGTTCTGTTCACTTGCCACCAGTGCAAAATCATTTCCAAGTCCTTGTAGCTGGGTTGGGTATGGAGGACAACATCTTTTCCTTCTCCATTATCTGGGACAATCTTTCATAGATGATTATGCTTCTCCTGCTAAAGCATAAAGATATATCAGGCTGAATGAAGTTCGGTACATGTGTAGAAATAATTAGGGTGGCATACTCTAATGGGAAATGCTTAATTAAAAGAAGTTTTACTCAGGAGATCAGAAAACAACCTCTTTCTGAAATAGATCGGATCTTGCAAGGAGAACGTGTGTTTTTCCCCTGGAACACCTGCTGATTTGCAGAGGTGCCATCATACTGGCTGTTGAAGAAGACTCAGCTGTAACCTGAAATCTAGCCTTGCTTTGCAGAATAGCCTCTCTGCTCTGTCTGCTTTCCTGTCCCACCCAAGCTGTTTAGCCACTTGCTTTCTATTCCAAAAAGTGGCATGTATTCTAATTCTTTCTTCAGCCCATTAAGTTTCTGTTTGCAGTCATCAGCCACTGAAGCACCTGACTACATGGCTTAGCAAGCCTCAGAGCTGGGCTTATGCTGGAACAGTGCCCTTGTTCATCAGCTTGCTGACACTGGGCTGATAAGTTTTATCATGTCTAGAGGCCGATGTAGGAGAGGCACCTCTAAAACGAAATTCTCAGTATTTGAAGGAAGCACTATTCCAAGAAATGGGAGTTTGCATTGCTTTAGCCTGGTGCAATGTGTGGCCTCAGCACAGGGACTGTACCCCAGGGCTGCTGGGAGAACTGCTGAAATGTGTCCAAAATACTGTGTTATGCTGTATTGTATTCATTTATTTTTCATTCTAAAGACTTCAGTAAGTGCGCAAAAAAAAACCTGAAACTGAAGAGCACTTGTCTGTATTTGCAATAGCAAATGCATTTCTGGAGTATGGAGGAAGAAAGGTGTTTTCTGCAAAAATAAAAATATCTGCTCAATAAAAATCAGACAAAAAACAGGTATTACATAGATAATTTTCTGTCCCAACCACCAAAATAAATAAATAAATAAATACAACTATAAAAAGAAAAAGCTATTTAATACACAAAAGCTAGATATAAACTAAATTCTGAATTGAGTCCTGGATGTCTCCAAGGTGCATGGCGTGACAGAGGACATTGCAATGGCTATATGCATGCCTCCCAAGGACTTCCTAACCTCTAGCTACCTGAAACCCCTTGAATACATGTAAAGTCCTCAAAAATATGCTGATGTTTGATACTCACTCCAGTCACCTAGGCCCCTATTGCTTTGACCAGGAAGGGCAGACAACAAGCAGGGCACCATGATCAGCACTCACCAGGATTGTCCTTGACAAACCATCCACGGCAGGAGCCTCAGATGGAGCGTAAACTCCAAGAGCTACTATGCATTGGGTCACACTTATCAAAAAAAAAAAAAAAAAAACAGTTCTGATGCAAATTTATTTTAGCAGATTTTAGCAAAAACTGTGAGATGATGTTCTCAGTAGTGTAGACAAGATGAGCTGCAAGTAGTCTGAACTCCCAACAAGTGGGTTTCAGATGTGTTAATTTTTCCTCCACAGCATGGTGCCCATTCTGACCACCACTAAAACCGTCAAAGTATAAAACTATTATGTTTGAAAACAGATTTTTTGAATAGGGCTTGGAAAGCCTGACTTTGTATGAGGAGTCTTTTCTGTGACTTTTTTTTTTTTTAGTTTCCCTAGTCTTTGCTGAACCCTTCCATTTCTCTTTTTCTTATTGTTCAAAAGCACTTTCCAGGATAGCACATGCAATTTTCTATTGATGATCTTATTCCTATAAGATACAGTCTGAATTTGGAAGGTTTGATTTTCTGTTCTTTAAGATCAGAATCACACCATCATTTTGTCTTTTCTGTTTCACTGTGATTCAAACATGCGGAGACAGCAATTTCCCTGCAGTAGCTTTGAGTTTCCTTCATGTTTGTCTTTGTTCTGATGATGCCTTCATAAAATGCCTTCATGCTCCTTTAGAAAACAGGCAAAGCCCAGACAAGAAAACACCTGCACCTGTGGGCAGGCCCTTGGTGCTGGTTTCCAGTGAGCCAGGTGTGAATGATCAGTATGTGATCGATGAGGGATGAGGCTATAAAGGAGAGACCCACAGAGGACCCCAGCTTGAGGAGTGCTTTGTGGTGGTGTGGGCTGGAATGGCTGGCCTTCCTTTTGTCCAACTGGAGGTATTTTCTCCTTCTTTTTTTTTTTTTTTTTTTTTNCTTTTTTTTTTTTTTTTTTTTTCCCCTGTGAGTTTTGTGTTTGTAGTTTATACCTTCTTAGTAGCCAAAAGCTTCAGAGTTACAAAGTAACTTTTCTCTGTGTATCTTTTCTTGATTTTGAGTACTGCTTTTTTCAAGCCTGAGAAGCAGCTTTCTAAGTTACAGGGTAAATCTTCCATTAGAAAAATAAATAAATAAATAAAAAATTGCTTATCAAGGGCACTACTACTTTTATCTTCATTTAAGATTTTCTGGATTCAACAATCTAGGCGTTCTCTGAATTCAAAGAATAGAAGAATCTGTAGCACAGGAAGATAGAAGGATTTTCTTTTCCTTAATGAGCTGTCTAAAGTAGGTTGGGTTCTTACAAAATAAGCATTCTAGACAAAAAGTCAAATTTGAGGTTAATCTCAGTTCTTCCTTGCTTTAAGGAAAAACTTCTCAGGGTAGATGTAAATTCAGAAATCCTTCCGGAAGTAAAGCTCCTGCAAGAGTCCTGAGCTACAACTGATGTGCTGGGAGAGTTTTCTCCCTTAATGTTAGTGACTGAATGTGGCAAAATTTGAGAATTGAAGCTCTCAAAGCCTGATCTTTATGATACAGAGAATGAAACATCTCAGAGTTAGTCAAGGGATTCATAGCTATTTGTTTAACCTACAGCTGCATGAGCTATGAGTGGAAACACATGGAATGATAATTAAAGAGAAATCCTTTTTCCAGTGGTAGGATGAGAGACTCTTAATATCTCTGCCTAATATGTAATAGCTTAACTGGTGCACCTGTTCACAAAGCAAAATAAGAAACTGTTAACACAGACAGCGTTATCATTGACTTTCTTATTATCTGTATAAAGACACATTTAAACCGAGAGCAGCATCACTTTATTCCTTTGTTTTACCTATTTGTACTACTGATATGAAGGCAGGTGGGTGCTCAGGAAGCAGCTGTATTAAACCTTTATGTGGCCTTCAGGAGACCTAGGAATTTTTTCCTCACTTCTCAAGGAGGAAGAGATGCTGCAACTTTACAGCTGATTGAATTGATCTTATGAAATATTAACCATGAGTAAACTGAGTTTTTCAGACCCCTTATGGTTAGCCACTGGTCATCTCAGGTTCTTTGCTGTAAGCAAATTATTAAAGGTGAATTAAGAAATAAATTGATCAGGACTTAAAGCTAATGGGCTGCTTCTCTCCAAGCATGCTGCTCCCACAACTTTTCCACAGTTGCAGCAAAAGCAGCAGTTTCGGTTGCTGCAAGTTTGTGGGTTTTTTTTCTGCCAAGTTTGTGCATCTGGAGTCACTCCGGTAGCTGCAATACACAGTGCTGAGAAATGCCCTGGGACATCTCCCCTGGAATAAAGCCAGGAAGGGAGCTGTGTGCAAATGCAGGGGTGGAGAGCAAGGAGGTGGAGAAAGGCTTCACAGACTGCAGGTAGCTTATCAGAAGTGTAACACACAAAAACTAGTGTCACCGTGCTCCAGGCTGTTAACTGCAGTGGTTGTATCTACTGCTGCTTCTGCCCTGCCCCTGCAGCACTGTCTGAGGAAATGCAGGCCCCAGAAGCAGAGCTGCTTGCAAAACCTGAGCTTTTTCCTCTGGGAAGGAAATATTTGAAGGGACCATACTTGGGGTTTGCAGAGCTAAGTCTTGGCCAGATGTGGACTGGCAGTTAGATTGAATCTCCTCACTTACCTTTGACTTCTTCAAATTATTTTTCAGCAAATTCTAACATTCCTGCTTATTGCAAAACTTTTTGCACTCCAGAAATATCTGTATGCAGGATGCTTTTCTCCCAACAGTGTGTGCAGTACGAAGACATGGGTAGCAGATGATGGTGTGCCCTTTCACACCTATGTTTAAGTTGTAGGATTGAAGGAAGATATCATGGGTTGATAGAAGTAAGTTGCAGAAGAAAGATTGGGAGTCACTGTGGAACACAGGAAAAAAGCAAGTTATTTCCAAAATGTTTTATTTTTATTCCAGGGAATAAAGAAATCTAAACACTTCAATAATGCAAATGTGTGCAAGCAGCAATATATTTTTACATTTTTCAAATATTACAAAGCAATAATTCTCCTGCTACATTAGGATTTTGTTTTTCAGTGTCAGTATTTCCTCTCATTTATCAATGCAACTTATTTTTTTGCTTTATTTTCATTTTTTACCTAGATTCTCACTTGCCTTTTGAAGTATTCCATATCAAAATCTTCTTTCTCTTTTTTCTGGCACCTGTTGCAGAAGTATAAAAATCAAAAGCCAGAATCTGTGGCACTTGCAGGGTGATAAGCCTCACTCCTTTCCCCTTTGTCTTACTCTTGCTGTGAGAATGTTGCTGAAATTATCTGTTTTAGGACCCTTTCTGTAAGATAAGAGGAAGGAAAGAAGTGAAACTTTGAGATAAGAGCTAGATGTATTGCCAAATACATTTTCCTTGCAGAATGGGATAAGTTAGCAAACGGGGACCTTGGTTTGTTGAGATATGGTGTCCTTTGATATTCAGCTCTGTGAAGTTTAAGAGCAAATGTTAGTTTCAAGGCATGGTGTCTTGTGTGTGGTAGGGCTGTTGCTGCTGCTTGTCCCAAGGTTTGTCACGTGGGGGTTCACCAATGCCCTGCACAGCCTATGCACAGGTGTTAACCATTATGTATATACCTCAGGAACACCCCCTGGCTCATGGAGCAGGAAGTGTTATCAGCAGAGCTTCGGTAGAAGTCTGGACCTGCCAGGTCTGTGTGGATCGCTGCAGTGGGTGCTGCAGGATGGGCAGCAGGTGCAGCCTGTCTCAGCTGTGCACAGCAGGCAGTGAAGCCCTGTGGCTCTGCAATGCTGGTGTGCTTACAGGTGCTGAGGAGAGGTCAGCTGTGGGGAGGGGGGAACACTTCTGCTTTGCCTTTGAGTTACTCCCTGGATCTGGGTTATTGCACAAAGGCATTGTGCTAGCAGCTGTGTCCAGCTGTACTGCCTGTCCCAAGTTTAGAAAAGCAATGTCATATCCAAGTGTGCGGTACTTACTGTGTAAATGGGTTTGTGTGTTAACTCTGCCATCAGGAAGAGCCCTTAGCATCTCCTGAGCATTAGTCCCTAGATGTACAGCCTCCTGCGCAGCCCCAGGGGAGATCCCTAATGGGCTGTGCTACACAGCATGCTGTGTGCAATGATGCCTTGCTGATCCAAATCAAGTAGTGTTTTGTAGCTTATATCAACCTACCCAGTGTTTTAAAGCACTCTAGCACTTGCCTTGAATAAGCAATTTTTAATGATGTTAGATCCTTACACTCACATATGGCTTGCCAGGAGCATGATTTTATTTCTTTTGTGACTTGCTTTTCTGAGTTATTCATGAAGGAACTCAGGGTCTACATGTCACTCAGGCGCAGAAGGTGGTTTTGTGAGTAAAACATAGAAATGTGTGTCTGCATACAACAGGGCATGTCGTTCTGCGAAGGATGACAAAAAGACCTTTATGAGGAGGTATTTCCAGGCTATGTTGTGAAGAATTGGGTTTTAATCCTCATTAATGTCTGGATAGTTAACAAAGAACAAATGGTTTTGCTGTTTTTCTTCAGCTGTCAGGGCAGAGGTTCAGAAAACATCAGCCACTGTAGAGCTTAGAGCTGCCCAGGTCACAAAATGCTTCCCCAGCCCACCAAGCTCCCATGCAGGCTGAGTGCTCTGAGGTGAAGCTATGAGTGGCCCCCTAGACTTCAAAGAGCTGTCTCTGGAGCTTGGTCCATGCAGTTTGTTGGTCAAACACAATGTCTGTATATGTGGAGCTGCAGGGCTATGGTGCAGGAGGAAGATTTATCAAGGATATATGAAACCAGATGCAGCACATCTGTTGGGTGGTAACAACAGGGCTCTTATCTTTTGACAATGACGTTTCTGACTCCACCCTCAGGAAGCTGCTCTGCTGAATACATTTCATTCTTCTCCAAATGCCACTGTGACATTTGCTAAGTATCTTTTGTTATCTCTTAAAAGCTATTGTGGACACCATGATAAATTTTGGTTTAAGATCAAAAATATGATTAACAAATTTGTGCCTACATCAGTAGGTTAAGAAGAAGCAAACAGGAAATAGTTTAATTTATGGTTTCATTTCATGCTGTGGACAAAATAGATGTTTATCCCATCTGAACTGAAAGAGAAGAGCAGCAGTGAATTTATTGATACAAAAAATATTTTCCCTCTTTGAAGCCTGTTGCCACGCACTGGGTTTGAATATCCATCTTGTAATGATACTTCATGCTTTGAAATATGACAAAGTGCATGATCACTAGTTGTGACTTCTGACAGCAAAAAGCAGAAAGATTGACATTTGGTACGTTGGGGGCCTTTCTGAGCCAAAAAAAAAAATCAAGCCAAAATCACTGCTCAGTTGAGCATCCTTGGAAAGGCTAGTAAATGGTTTCAGCAACAGCACTGAAAAAAGGAATGACAACTCTCTTACAATTAATAATAGAAAAAAAAAAACTCAGGAAAAATTCTTCTGTGCTTTTTGGAACAATTATGATAGGCTTTGTATAGTTTTGTCATTCTTTTTTCTTTCTTTCTTGAGAAGGGGGGAAAAAGCTGATCATCATTACGAAGATTTTAAGTGACGGGTCTGTAAAAATGAAGAATGTGCAATTTACAGACTGATAAATCAACAGTCTCATAGGCACATCTAAACTCCATTTACTGGAGTGGAGTTGGGAATGAAAGTGAATCATAGCAGCACCTTTGAGTCAGGAAAATATAAATGGATGCTGCAGGATTAACTTTTATAAAGGAAATTAAGTTAACAATAGTTTATTCTGTTCTCTTAATGCTGTTAAGCCTCTTAGGAGCTTTCTCTTCTGCAGAAAGCAAATGTTTAGTTTTATTAAAGGGACTTCAAATTCTTTATTCCATCAGTAGGGATATTATTTTTTGTAATGTTTGTCAATTGTTTCATTATGTATTTATACAAGTCACATATTTTAATTTCTGAATATCCTTTATCTGTTGCTACACCAGGGAGTTTAACTGAATCTAGGAGGATACAAAGATTTAGTCTTTTGTAATGAAGAAAAATGTGTAATTCCTTTCAAAGAAAAGAAATACTGGGAAGTAATTTTCATGGGGAATTGGTATGTAGATGCAAAGCTTTTTGCATTCCTACCTTGTTCTGGAAATAATGCACTTATATAACTTTGTGCGAAGTGAGTTCTGTAATGCCACAATTATGTGCAGCTAAAGGATTTCTGTCTGACACCGTGTTGCTATTTTTGAATCCCACTGTGCCTGAGAAAGACCAAAATTCCCGAGTCCCCTTAGTCTGGATCCAATAGCAACTTTTTCTGCTATTTGATAGACTGTATTCCAACTTGATTTCCTCCAAGCATTCTGCAGCACCTGGGCACGGGCTGTTCCGAATGCCAGAAAGCTTGTGTATCTGGTGGATCAGACAGCGATGTGTCGGCTGACCATGATATAGTGACCTGCATTAAAGAAAACAGCCGCCTCACAGAGGGAGCTTTCATCTCAAGTGTATGATCAGCATGGCATCCAGTCAGGCACCAAGTACAACATGTTATGCCATTAAGTCAAAAATGCTTGATGGTGCAGAGATAAGTAGCTGTGCTCTGTTAGCTGCAATGCAGAACTGAAGCAGCACGTTGGCTTTGTAACATGGGAGAACAGCCTGATAGGTGCGGGTTCGCAGCATGCTTGTGGATGTGCTTTGAAGGGCCTTGCACCAGGGCTTTCCCATTGATTTCATTCACAGTGCTGCTTTGTGCAGGGATGTCCAAACCACCTCAAAGCTACCCTCGGTCAGATTTGTGGCCACCCTGTCTGGGCAGCAAGGGTTGATAGACTTCAGCACTACTGGGTGGTGTCGCGTTGGTACTAGAAAATTAAGGGGGTCAGACTGGAAATACAATGCCCGTACTGCGAGGTGACTGTGGTGGTTTCCTATGGCACCCTATGCTAGGCTGTGCTTGACTTCATTCACCAAGGTCTTGTCTTCTCTGCTGGGGCACTTAAAGGAAATCATGCTCTCTAGAAACAACAAAGGTCATATTTCATAGAGTGGAGGCAGAAGGCCTACAAAAAAATGAGGCATTGAAAGTCAAATTGGAAAGACACCACTATTCTTTGCTCAGTATCACTTCTGTCAATGTGTCTATCACTAACCCAAACACAAAAGCCATTCTTTATATCCATTTCAGTGGCATCTTGAGTATTTTAATGTTTGACTGTGTTCTCTTTTCAGTCCAAATTTGGACTGAACAAATTGCGCTATTGTAAGTTCAGCTTTGGAGTAAAACCTTCTGCATGATGGCCACTGGGATGCTTTGGGCTCCAGCACTGCTTTCTGCTCTGCCTTTCAAACCCAGACTCCCCTGAGGCTTTTTTAACTTGGAAAAAGAGTGACCTGGTACTGTAACACAAACTGTGCAGATGGCTTCCCCCACTAACTCAGTTTTAGGATTAAGACCTCTGTTTGGCCAAGGAGGACCAGGTCAGCCAGCTGAGGCTGTTATGCAGGAAACACATCAGTCCCACTGGAAGGGATGGAGTGTCACCAATGTTACTGAGTGGCCTCACAGCAACTCTGAAGGGCTTTAGTTCTCTCCCTCTAAGTTTCTAAAACTAATTTGTAATCAGGAAAATTTGGGTAACTGTCTGTAGCTGACTCCCAGGAGAACTGGAAGAAGGATGTCATATAAATTATTTTGAACGGGATTGTTCGTCTGCATTATGGGAGAGTTACAGGTGGCCACTGGAGGGAGGTGCAAAGCTAACATCAACTGAAGTAATGACTTTTTCTTTTAAGCAGCAGCCAATGTATGCATTTTCTTGTAATTAGGGCTGATGAAAATCTGTAGAACATGATCTGCATTGAGAAGGTGAACAAGAGAAACAGTATCTTCATGAATCTGAAAGAAATGGGGAAGACCATTAGCCTGCCTCTGACATTAAGCCTTTTTCTATCACATTTCTTTGTGTAATAGCTGGTCTTTTTGAACACAGTGGCATTTTTCATCTAATCTGATGATGATTCAGAGCATTTATGCATTCTACTTATAAAATGAACTGCTGCTCTTTCACCACGGGGTTCACATTTAAGATTAGACTGCTGTGATTTTCACTGCTGCTCTGGTTGAAGGTCATTTTGTTTAGGAAACGGAGAGGGCAGTTGCCAAAAGGTAATCTCCTCTCATTTCAGCTGGCAGTTGGCTGTCAGGTTCAAATCACAGCATCAAAAACTGCTACAGCAGACTTGCCTGTAGTCTAGCTAAAAGCAAGAAATGGCTGGGACATGCTGCAACTGTTTCTTAGTAAATTTAAATCCCAGCTTTTCCAGAAAGTTTGCTTTGCTAATATGGGACCTGCACAGCAGATCTGATTGATTGCTAATGCCAAATGCTGAGCACAACTCCTAACTTCTCCTCATGATTATGAAACATATAACATGTTGGGTAGTATTATGTTGTAATAGCACTCAGATATGCTTTCTTTTTTCTCCCCCAAACCACAAGTTCTCAATATCATTTTGGAGTGGAATCTTCTTCAAATTTCCTTCCATTCTCAGCAGTCCACTTGTGATTAAAAAAAAAAAAAAAAAGGGCAAAACAAACCAAAAACACACTAGCCTATCATGTTTGCAATACTTATGTTCACCAGGACTTAGTTCTTCTGGTTAGGAGAAGAAAAACACAAAACAATACTTTCATGTATTCCTAGCAATTTTCATGCGATAACTTCAAATATGCAAGAACGCTCTTTTTCCTTAAAGAAAATGGAGAAGTCAGACTCATCATCAATGGCTAAAAGCTGTAGCTGAAAATGCTGCAAGGGAAACATTCAAAGGTCAAAACACTTCTTGGAAGATGAAATGTCCAGATATTTTCATGTTCATTACCTCTACCTGTTTCTTTCTGACAGCATTCAGATCATAGGTAATGCAAAATTTTGAAATCTCTGTATCTCATATGTATTTGTTTTAGAAGAACATTACAAAGGGAAGGAAAATGTGACATGCTTTTTCCCCTACTCCTGTCCCTCTGCCCCTGCCCCAAAATAATTGTCCTTAAATCTGTAATCTGGAATGACATTGATATACATGGTGCAAAGCAGAACAGTGTTGAATGCTCCTGCTTTGCAGTCTGACATCTCCAAATGTCCTTTACACTTTTTGTTGAGCTTATTTTAAGGAAAAATGCAGAGCATTAAACTGAGTTTACTGAGAAAGGGCCAACATATGGCCTTCTCTACATGATACCTACTCAGAGCAGCTCAGAGCTGTGGAGGAGAGAGGCAGCTTTAACTGATATTGTTGCGTGTATGTGGGGAGCACAGCGGGTAATATAATTGGAAGGGACAAAAGGCATCTAGAGACCTCTCTCTTGAGGGCAGTAAATACTGGAGATGCTGAGCTTCCCTTTGAGAAGCTGAGTAGGAATTGCAGAAGTGGGTAGAAATTTCCATCCACTAGCATCTGAGATTAAACAAAAGATAACTGGAAGCTTAACTGTTTATTTTTATCTGCAAAAGGATATTTCAAGGCCTTATGCTGGGCAAAGGAAAGCCTGCAGATCCCTGGTTTACAGGACTAAGCAGGACAATTGGCTCTTGGCTTGCACACAAACTGCCTTCCTGCTGCTTAACAGTTAAAAGTCAGCATCAGGCTAGCAGTAAAAAGCTGTAGTCTACGGTTTCTTAAGGTTTTCTCATTAGTTTCTAGAGAATCTGCACAGTTGCTCTTTATAAAGGCTTAAAAATCATCATTATGAAGGCAATGTGCCTCTGTGATTAATAAACCCACACACCCATGTAGCATTTAAAGACAGTCTTACTGAATATGAAGAGCTGCTAAATTGTTTTTGCATGTTCAAACCTTGGAGAACATCGTTCCTCTTGCTCAAGGTGTTCAGTTGGTATGAAATGAAAACTTTGGGCTACTGAAGGACGCTTGTAGGCAAGCTGATTTACCACTTAATTTTGTGCGGTGTTTAAGTGCTGTTTTGATTCCGTACTGGTAAAGAGCATGCAAAAGCTTTTTGCTGTAGTGATGGCTCTCTGGTGGGGTGAAGGCTCAGCTATTCTGGGAGCCAGGTGCCTCCTCTCCTGCCATTTCCTGAAACTGAGATTAGGCTTTCCTGGACCCAAAAGAGATGTTGTGCGTCTCCTGGTCTTCTGGCTTCCTTCTCTCATGTCTCAACTTCCAAACTTTCAGAAAGTCAAGGCTGACTGTGGAGGAGTTCTTTACCACAAGAACACTTCCTGAAGTGCTTGTGTTCATCTGACTTGAGGAAAACACATGTAGTCAAGAAATGTGGCTTCTAATCCTGTTTTCACTTAGGGATAGACAAAGGAGAAAACCTCAAGTGCTTTAAGATGCTTCGTTTTCATGCTGGAAAGCCCCTGATGTTAACTTAGTGATACTCCTCCATGAATGCTTCATGATGAATGTATTCAAATACAGAATAAAATAACCTTGATATACTCAGGTACTAATGAAAGAAGCCATCTGAATGTAAGAGGTTTATGTTCATCAGGAAATACTGTGGCACCATTTATAAAACTTACTTACTGAACTTGGATGGTTAGGAACTGCCTCTGGAGGTCTGAGGAAGAAAGGAGACAATTTCTAACAACCATTTAAAGTAACATTTTGATAAGCATTATTTTAATTTAATTTAAAAAAAAAATAATAATAAAACCACAAAGTCTCCTCTGAAATAGGACTTCATCTTTGATTTTTTTTAACCCTGATAAAATCAAAGCAATTTTTTTTAATAAAAAATAATTCAAGCTCCAGCTGATCTTATTAATCATTTCCCTCAATCTTTTAAAGCAAAGGTCTTCCATTTGATACGAAGACTTTGATAAAGCCACCGAAACATGATTACCATATTTTGTTTAATTGGGTTGAGTTGCTCTTTACTGGCACCTCACTGCAAGTGTTACACACTTATTTTAGCTATCAGCACAGTGTTAGTCTTCACAGGCTTTTGCCGTAATGTGAACTAAATAACACATAACAAAACAAAAATTGCAGGAGATTTTTCATATGGTTTTATATTGCTTGAATAGTTAACTGGAAAAGGAGGCTGAGAAGTCCTGTTGGCCATGGCAGCACATAGCTGGAGGAAGGGGAAAGCTGGCTGTGATGCCCCAGCAGGGAAGGGCCCTGCGCAGAGCGGCCTCGGAGCAGCCCTGTCTGCGTGCTCTGCCCCTCAGCCGGGCCTGGGGCAGCCTCAGAGGGAGCAGCTGGTTCCGGCAGCTCTCCTCAAAATGGAGACGGCTGCCCGACCTGTTTGAGTACAGGGATCACAGCAGCAAATTCGGAGGCTTTGTGATTAACAAGGGCTTGGGGGTTGGTTGTTCCTCAGTTTGTTTTTTCATCTTAAGGGCGTTGAGGTGCTCTCGGCTCCCAGGCCAAGGCCTAGCTGGCTCTCAGACATCTGCCAGCCTGAATGTTCAGCCCGGGAGGAACATCTCTCTGTTTAGCAGGTGTCTGGCATCAGAACTTCTCTTACTACAGTCAAGTCACCAACATAACTGCTCCCATCACCCTCTTCCCTTCAGTTCTCTGTGCTCCATGCTGTATGTGAAGTAACTTTTCCTGTGAGGTGAAATTCAAAAGCAGTTGCCATCAATCAGTGAAATATTTTCTTTTCTAGCCATTTCTGAACTAAGTCTTGTGTCTCAAGAACAAGTAATACATATGTTTTATTTTTTGTTGTTCTGTTTTGATTTTTTTTTTTTTTTTTTTTTTTTTTTTTTTTTTTTTTTTTTTTTTTTTTTTTTTTGCATTGTGTTTCCTCTGGATCTTAAATAGAAGTCAATATTTTATTTTTGTTGCAATTGTGTCCAGGTACAGCAACAGAAATCAAGCCCAGAGAAAACCCTCAAAGCTGCGTGTATGTATCTACATTAAAGAGAGTAACCAACAGGAAAGAGAAGAGAGGCAGAGTTAACACAACTAGACTGCTGAGCTGCGACCTGAGCTGCCCTTCTGGTAAGTACTGCCAGGATGGCATATTCATTAGTCTTGGTTTTAATGTGATGTTTGTGTTTGGCCTGATGAGAGAGGCTTCCAGTCTGGTGGTTACACTGGTGATAGGAGGAGGCTAGAGCCAGCCTGTTCTGGAAGGAGACATCAAGGCTGCAAAAAGTCTGTGGCTGCTTGGTTCTGAGGGACTTGCAATGTAGTGAGGCTTGCATCTCTTAACAGAAGGAAACATTTGTTGCCAGTTACTGTTTATTGCTTGGTGATTATCTGTATAATTCTGTGATCAGAGACTAAACTTCCAACATTGGTTTCTTTTATGACCTTGCCAGAAAGTATTTATCCTACTTTAAATCCTGCCTATCAGCTGTACATTGTAATGATTCTGTACAGCATTGTGTTACTTTCTGTAAACCATTGGTAAACAGACCTGAGTTCATTATTCTAAGTATCTAAGCAGGTATTTTATCCTGTTTCAGTGGCTATTGAAACTCTCTTTACATCCTAATATTTACATACATGTTGTTGGCAATTGTTGCAAATTCAAAGACATATTCTTTCCTAAAAGGGCAATCAAGAAACAAAATTAGAAAAAAGCTTGACACCATAATAAATCAGAGCAGCAACAAAATTGTAAAAATCATTTGTAATGACTTTTTTTTTTTTTTTTTTTTTTTTTTTTTTTTTTTTTTTTTTTTTTTTTGCTGTACTTGCTTGCTAGATTAGATTTCTGCTAAAGGTAATTGAAGAAAAAATTGCTCTGGTTAGAGGGATAAAATACATTAAAATTAAATGAGCTTCTTGAACTCTGCTTAGGCTTGAAGATATCATAACAAGGAAAGAAAACACACTAAACAAGCTTAATAGTTAGTGTTGGATTGACCATAAAGCACTGTATACTAGCCTTTCTGTTGTACTAGACGTGAGTTAGGCAAAATGAAAGCATGGCATCCATAGGCTTAACACCCTACACCTGATTTTCACATCTCCTTTTGGTGTTCTGTTGCACAAGCAATGTTGGCTGGCTAGCTGAGGAGCAAGCACAAGTCACAGGTGTTGAGGAGCATTGTGCAGCTCAGCCAGCACAGGTGACCTGTCATGCTTGGTGTTTGAAGCTGTGCAAAAGCTGCGGAATAACTCAATAGTCAGTTTGAAAGACTATCAAGGAGGTATCCTTTATTGAAGTGCTGAGTGCCTGGGGGATCGCTCCTCCCAAGACACACCAAGCAGTGTGTGCAGTGTGCTTATACGCGGACATTGCACATGCATTCATTAGATTTCCCAGCACTAATTGTCACACTACTCCTCCTACTCATTCATGCTCTGTGTGTCCCTCTGGTGGTCTTTGGGGATCTTCATGATGAAGGCTCCAAGTCTTCTTTGTAGTTCAACTTTTCACCTTCTCTCTTGAGGCATGGCCAGCTACTTGCTTTTGTTCTAAAGCTTCTTCCACTGTTCTGCACCTTCGTTATCATTGTTAGTCCCTTATCTTTAGTTTCTGACTTCCTATGGTTAGTGAGTTAGCCTAAAACACAATGCAAGCAAGCAGTTTAAGCAGGTCGTCTTCAAGCATGTTCTGCTTACTCAGGGCTATTGTTACCTTGCAGGTACAGTTGGTTTCACAAGGTCTTTTGTTAACCCTTTAGTATCTCTTCATATTCTTGGTTGCTGAGATGTTTCAGGGGGTTTTTGTGTGGTTGTTCCAAGACTAGCTGAGACTTTGATTTTATAGATTTACTGTAAACGAGTATAACTGAAATGCTTTTCTTCCAGAGAAACTTTTCATTCTTCTTTCAAACACTAAATAATAAAGGGGAAAAATAGTTCCTGAGGAAACAAATATGAGACAACTAAACATCAGTAATTTTTGAAGTATTGTCCTTGAGAAGCTCTAAGTGTACAAAACTCTTTCTCCACTTGCTTCAAAACACTGTACCTTTAAAAATGTGTTCCATTCCACATGGCTTAATTTGGAAGGTGCATATACTTCTTGTAAACTTTTTAGTTTGCCTTGATATGTAATCTCCTGTTATGTATACTTCCTCTCACCTTTTCTTTTAACCTTTCTCTTCTGTCCTTTTTTTCTCCCCAGGAAGGCTGAGTCAATCAGAATAAAAAACTGCATCTTGTTGTTTTTTTTTTGTTTGTTTGTTTTATGTAAAATCAAACAAAGCTCAAACTTACCAATGGTGGGTGGCTGTTCCCTCCTCCCCCCCCCAACTGGTTTTAGAGGGAAGACGCAATAACTTTTTAAAAGCATCTTACACATCTGTAGAAAACACTTAGAATTCTTTCTTTCATTTATGGTTGACTAAATCAAATCCAATGCATCTGAGGCAACAGTGATGGTAGCAAAAATTACAAAGACCTTTTATGGGTGGGGGGGGGTGGTGCAAAACAACCTCCACTTGTATTCAAAGACCAACTTCTCGGGGTTTGAGCTCTATTATGTGATTTTTCTGAAGGTTTTTTTGTTTCTTGGGTATTTTTTTCCTTTCATTTTCAAGAAGTCTGCATTATTAGTACTTTGTTACACTTTCACAGGGTATTTCCTTTGAACCTTGTGCATGAGATGAATAAAGGAGTTGGCTTTTCTTTGTGAATCAGCCTCCCTAATAGGTCTTATTGCTCTGGAAATATCTTCATCAGCAGTTTAGCACTGGCTGCAGCTACAACACAAAGCTTTGAAGTTAAAGATCTCTGTTTTCTGCTATTATGCATCTGAAAGAGACACGTTATCTCATTGTCAGGGGATTTGAAAGTGGAGAGTGAAGCATTTAGGAGTAGAACCTCAAAGTATTTTTGACTGAATACCGTGTTTTGTCAGTGCCTACCGTGAGGTAGGAGTTGATACACAGGGAATTCTTGCAGCACAGTAAGGAAAATATTTAGTTATGGTGGTGCCTTAAATGTCCAAAACAGTGTCAGTTCAGACCCCTGCTGTCTCCTGATTCCTCTTCTCACAGTGACATGCAGAGGGCTTTGACAGTTGGTCTCTTGCAAGTCCATGAATTCTGCTTTTTGCCAAATCCAAGCACATGTGGACTCTGATGTTGAGACAAAAATGCCAGCCGAAGGAGACGGCAAAGTCTCCTGCCAGGTGCAGGTAGGTGCTTACAGGGAGTGCTGAATGCAGCTCCTAACTCATGCATTGTGTTAGCATGTATGTTCATGTCAAATAGCCAGCAAGGGGGAAGAGTCATTGATTTTGAAATAAAACTGATTCGGAAGGTTAAGGGCAGTTATCCTCTTGCCACTGCCAGAAACAGCAGCTACCAAATGGAAATCAAGAAAGATGCGTCCCACGAGCTCTTGCGTTTACAAGTTACAGCTATATCTCAAATTGAGGGCAACAGGGATCAGCTGCCTATTTAGAACTGTTCGTGCCTTTTAAGCATCAGCAGTCTTTGTGTGAAAGATACAATTACAAGAGTTTATGAAGCTCTTTATTGCATATTTGGATACCCACAAATGAGAGCCTACAGCATTCTAGCATCTCAGAATCTTTTTCGTAAACAATCCCAAAACTGTCCTGCAAAGCAATATCTACCTTACTGACAGATTCAGAACAAATTGTGCTATATGAGGTTCAATTTTTAATAGACTGAAAAAAAAATGTGCACAGCTATGCAGATGTTTCAGCCGTTTGGCTCAATGTAATCAAGTATGGTGAAGAAGCTCTAAGTGCATTTCAAGTTTATAGCATGTCAGTTCAGCTGGCTTGACTATTTTTTTTTCTGTAGCAAGTCTGTTGGAAAGTGCATTCAGCAGAGCAAAATGGTGCTGCTGCTAATATTAATAATAATGCTTAGCGCTTCAATTGCATTTCATATTTCCAAAGCGCTGTACAAATGCTAATTAATTAGGTTGTGAAGCTGAATGCCAAATAGAGGAAAAAGGCTTGTGTCACTGCTTGCTGAACAAGTTATCTTGATTATTGCACTTTTTATATTCTCCTTGGGAAAGAGCAAGAAATCCAAAGGAACAATTCAACTACACAGAGCTCTGCAGCAGACTGGTTGGAGGCAACTGCCACCCAAAAAAAAAACATAGATATGCTGATCCCAAAGCTGAGGCAAGCTCTTGTGATCTTAGAGTTTTGTATGAAAGGTGTCACTGTTCCAGGGCTAGGCCTTCAGTTAGTGACAGAAGTGGAACGAATGCTCTCCCAGTCTGTGTGAAATCCAAGTTTGTTTTTCTAATCCCACTGCAACACTTGGAAAAAGCCAGAAGCCAAACCCTTGCCCTGTTTCAGAAGTTGTCCCACAGAGCATTTTGAAGCCTGCGGAATGTCTCTGTAGCTGGAAGCTGCTTTGGGGTTAGAAGAGTCAGCAGCTGAAGACCATGTACGGGAGTTTTATTTTTAGTGGAAATATTCACTAAGTTTCAGAGAAAATTTAGTGTAAATTGTAGCTGAGACCAGGGGTTGTGCACTGGTAACATTGATTTTGTATCAGGTGACAGAGACATGAGTCATCCCCAGGTGGGTGGTGCACTGCCCTGACCCAGGACCTTCTCCCTTGCGTGCAGTCACCCTCTGTGCTGCCGCAGCTCCTTCAGTGGTGCTCACCTACCTCCTGGTATAGCTCTGCCTCTGCAGTGGCCCATCTGCATGTGGAATGTGGCTTCAAGTAGGAGGCAGAGTGGTGTTAGTCTTCTGAGTCGGTCTCTCTAGGGGCATCCTGTGGGGTTTGTTTTAATTAAATGGCAACAGTAGCTGTGAAAAGCCAGAATCTGGTAGGATGGAGTCTAGTGAGGAGGAAGGCACTTCAGGCATTTCTTTGGTCAATTTGAAGGGGTAAAAGTGACTGACCAACTTCTCCAGTAGCTGTTTTGGTTATGTTTATTTCTCATAGTATTGTTTTTGTCTGAGGAACAGTAGAGAATTTGTGCAAGTCAGCAGTAAGTTGGCAGGGAGAAATGCAAATCTGGTCCAGCTTCTGATGCATCAGCAAGGGTTGAAGTGTTCCCTAGGGCCCAAACTGCAGTTCTGTGAGCTTTACTCGAGGTAGTCGTCTCCCAATGTAAACGGGCCTCTAATTTATCAATAAATAACATTACTGGCAAAATTAACTTAAGTAAAAAAAAAAAAAAAAAAAAAAAAGAGGGGAGGGCAGGGAGGCAGGAAATGTCTTTGAAAGATGTTCTGCTGATATGTTTGCATAAAAGACGATCCTGAGGTGGCTTTACAGGCAGTGTTTTCCCAGTCTCCTATGCTTTATTAGGCTTTATTAGCTATTCAATAGCGAGACCATGCAAAGGAATCATGATATTTAAATAGACAAATTTATTCGTGTTTGAAAGGGAATTTATAAGCTAGTGTAGCCAATATGGAAATAGAAATAATGGTGAAATATTAGCTCTTTTTTATCCTCTTCCAGAATTAATGGAGGAGTTGTTACTGCTTCTGAAAAAAACAGGTTTTTATCCTGAAAATGCTTCCGTACTACATTGCTTTTTCAAAAGACAAATAGGCTACTATTTTGGAACGAACCATTGAGGAATTTTCTTTGCCTGGACTGTGTTTTTCAATTGCTCACTATAATTAGGATGATGAAACAGAAGTTAATTGC
Organism: Alectura lathami; assembly: GCA_013399715.1. Lineage (NCBI taxonomy): Eukaryota > Metazoa > Chordata > Aves > Galliformes > Megapodiidae > Alectura > Alectura lathami. Next base: position 33,649 of record VXAV01004555.1, read on the forward strand.
TGGTCTGACCACCAGGCCTTTGTTAAACAATTAATCTTGGATTTGATGGCAGCAGTGTGCCTAGCATCCTATTTCCAATTGCCTCTTGAAATTGTCTTGCTTTTCTCTATAATACCAAGAAATCACTGTTATTACATTTGTCTGCAATTTGCATATGAGCAGTTCCTTTCCAGCACTGAAATACAAATTTCAAGGTGTTTCCATAACTTTGTTGACAATATGCTGTGATGATCATTTCTTACCCAACGCTTTTCAAAAAGCATGTATGTTGATGCACTGATTTTTCCAGGCTTGTTTTGAGAAGGAGATAAAGTGGTGAAATTACTTGTGAACAAATTGTCTGGCCGTTATATTTCATTTTGTGGTTGGCAGATTGTTCTGAAGCTGGATGTGGATTCTGTACTGCTATCAGTCGCTCACACGCAACCCTCCAACAACCTGACAGACTACCAGGAATTTGTGTTCTGATTTCTGCCAGTGGCAGAAAAATGCAGGGAGTGGGATTGTCCACTGCAGCCTCAGGAAAGGCTCGTCTAGTGGATCATCCCCACTGATGCTGTGCAAATAAGAGAAAGTGATGCTTGCAGACAGTGAATTCTCGGCAGGAGTGAATGGACCTTTCTCCAAGCATCAAAATATTGAAGAACTCATATACTAAATATTTGAAATAACAAAAGACATGTAGTGTCCTGTGTTTATCAGTACTGTTCAATTTCCATGGTATTTTGAAAATAGTGTTTGTAGTTTCTAAACCTGTGGCGGTGGGCACCACAGCCTGTTGCCGGTCCCCAGAAGCAGTGCGTTCAGAGGCTTCATCAGTACTCTGATATTGCACGCTGCTGCTCAGTCCCCTCTGTAGCAGGACATGAAAACAGTCAAAAGCTAATTGAAAAGTTATGAAAAGGATTGCACAGCTCCTCTGCACTGTGGAGGGATGGGTGGTTGAGTACTAATCAATTCAGAGTACATTTCTTCCGGGACTAGCACTTACTGGCAAGTAATTATTCTTTCAAAGATCTGTATTGTAATGGATTGTGCTTCCCAAGAACGAAGGCTCAGATGAGTCCTGCAAGAACAATACAGACCAAAACAGGCAGTGTGTTTCCTGGTGAAGGTGAGGATATTGTGATTATACTAATGCTGCTGGAGCAGTGAGGGGGAGCTGCTCATTTGCAGTTAGGATTGCTGGTCGCTGACTGTATTAATGCTCCCTGGTTGTAGTTCTACGCCAGCACTCCTATGCCAGAACCATTTATTTACACACTCATGATGGACAGCCGCAAGGCACCTCTGCACTCTGGGGAACCTCACTGATATTTGTGCTAGGATCCCTTAGCACTCTCTTTGAGCATGAAAATTACTCAAAATTTTTACTGTGTGGGACAGAGTGCAAAAGTCTACATGTAAATAAAAGCCAGTCAGCTGTGTTTGTCTACTTAATGGGAAAGGGCTGATCCAGCTCTAATGAATGGCATGGCATCTATATCTTCGTGCTGAATGTGCTGCAATGCTTGGCTTTTCTTTTTCCTATAGCATTCAGGAGAAACCATAGTGTGCATTGTAGCATTATATATTGTGTTGCTAAGAATGTATCCCTTAGTGTATATATGTCCCCCATGTATTTATACAGAAACACAGATCTCATCTGTCCTGCAGGGACATGTGCACACATGCAGACTTTGCATTTTACATTCTCTGCTGTAACTCCATATGTAAAGGATTGCCTTTGAGTCCTCTCCATCCATTCACTCTCTTCTATTGTCTTCCTGTTTCTCCCTGCCCAGTTATGATTTTGGTTAACTCTTATTTTAGCTGAATTAAATGTATGCTCTGTATCTAGCATTCTAAACTTTAATACTTGCAAACTCAGTTTGCATTTAAGCTACACAAAAAAAAAAAAAAAAAATCTTTTGTTGTCATTTCTATTCTTTCTTTTTTCAGTACATTTCCAATACATCCGCACTGAAGATGTACAATGGGATAAGCAAAAACAAAATCTCACTTTTACAATGTAAGTGACTTTTATGTCTGAAGAAGTAATTATCTAGTGTCATAAGAAAAGCAATAATAATTTCCTAGTATATCTTCCAAGTGACATGGGAAGCATCAGGCAGTCAAAGTCTGTTCTGTAAAGTACAGGAGATGGTAATGTAGATTAAAACCGAATTAGTGGACATGGCGATGCAATCACATCAAACAAAAGCAACAGATATACCAGCTTGTAATTGTAAACACTGCCTTGTGGTGCATTTTCTCGTGTTGAGGCAAAAATAAGCATATTCTCTAGTCCCATTTCAGTCATTTTTATGAATGTTACATTTTGTTCTCTTTCCCCACTGCACTAGCCAGGTGTTTCTTTTTGCTGCAAAACAACAATACATCATTTAAGTGAAGTTCATTTTCTGGAGCTCAGTGAGTTGAGGCTTTCTCCATTTCCCTGGCTGTATCCAATCAGCTGGTGGAGGCACTGGCATGTGTCATAAATTTTGCTTGTAACGTGGACCAGCTGAAACATACACCATTTCAGAGATAACATCTCCCCAGCATCACACTAGGCAGGAAAGGAAATGAAATGTGTTTGTGTTCAGCTGAAGCAGGAGGATGGAGCAGGAGCTGAAGGAATTCTGAGCAGAGAACAAAACCTCTCTCGATAGAAAACTTTAAAGAAAAAAATGTTAACCCCCAGAACACTGCCTATGCTTTTCTCCTAGAACCTTTTCTCAAGCAGTTTCTGAGTCCAGAATGCCCTTTACTTGGAGTGATTCATCAAGGCTTTCTCTTTTATTTCCCCCAGTAGTGTGTACTACTTTACACACGAATCTGCTCTGAACTTGTTTTATAACCAGAGTGTGTGAAGTGGGTTGAGAATGAAAGCTGTTTATAATTGCAGAGTGCTGTAATGAGTAAGAAAATTTACTCTTCTGTCTATGGAAGTGGCTTTTGTGGCTATTCCATTTGCAGCATCTCCAATGCTGTCTGATGTTCCCATCACAGTGCCATGGCCAAGAGTAATGGTGGGGCGAAAGAGGCTGTTCCTTCTGCATGTAATCTGCTTCATCACATAGATGCATTACTTGTCATTCTTGTGGGGTGGTGATCTCCATTGTCCAGTCTGGAACTTCTGTTGTTGTCCCAGCACAGTCATGCAGTTTGTTGAGGACTTCATCAATTTATTCCCAAATGTAGTAATTTGTAGTGTGAGGAAAGGGATATGTGCCAAATTTGGAGCTCTGGTCATCCCGAGGTGTTGGTTTTACCTCAGCCTGCGCGCTATGTCATCCTGCAGTGATGTCTGGTTCCTGTATTACCCCATTTTTCCCTGTCTGCTGTCTCAGAGGAGCAGAGGGCAAGGCAATGAAACATGTCTAAATGACTGTTTCTTCTTACTGTTGGGGATTAAAGGTGCTCCGAGACTGCTCTCTGGCCTGTACCACAGGGGAATGGGCAGTTTGAACACTGAACTGCCTGAGTAAATACAGGCACTCCAAAATTCCTGGAGTTTTCATGAGGTGTGTGTGTGCATGAGGTCCAGGTATTCATTTCAGGATGTTTCCATAACTAGTGAGCTTCATACAAGGAAGTATGCAGTGAAAATTCTCTCATGTAGTATGTAGCGAAAGGGGTAAAAAGTGGAAAAAGATTTAACTGTGCTTCATCACTTTCTGGATTACTTGCTTTTGTCTGTTTGCTCCAGGCTTTTTTCTTAACTTTGCATCAAGGGTGTGTATTGACTTTGCTGAATTATTGAAGGTAGTTGCAAATGATGCATGAAATGAAAAATCCTTCTTCAACCTTTGCACAGACTGCCAACAGACAATTCTTTGCAATCACTGCTGAGCTGCACTGTGCTATCAGGTATACCTAGATAGCCACAAAAATTGTTGAATGAAATGGAAGTTTCTGTTCTTGATATATCTCTTATTTCACCTGACAGTTTCTGAAGAAAAGCAAGCCACTGCTAGGACAGTGCCTGAAAGCAGCTGAACCCGCTGTAATCTTACTGTGGGATAACTGGGAGTAGTATTCAGTACCAAGCCATAGAAAATAGCCCTCCAGTGTGCATATAGAAATCAGTTCCTTTGGCTTCTCTCAGCTTTCAGTGTATGTCTGTGTGTCTTTTAAATATTCATTAAGGGTATTCATGGCATAGAATACATAAAATTACCTGGAAGCTGCTACAATGTAACATACAGAGGCACAATGAGGAAAGGCCTAATATAGAAGGGTATGGACACCAAAGGTTAAATGCAGTTAGAGCAACATATTAAACTGTATCAGGAGAAAGATTTGTGCAGGGAAAAAAAAGAGCAAGCAGAGGGAAATGGGGTGATGAAGGAGGAGAGATGAAAGCAGGCCAGATAGTAGAAGATTAGACTGCACTTCTCAGGATAAGCCCCAAAGAAAATGTGGAGAGGTATGTGAAAGTTGTAATACATTAGAATCAGTTCTGACTAGCATATATCATGACTGAGGCCTCTTGGTGGTTGAAATTTCTCTGGTTTAGAACAGGAGTAAGCAATCTGCGTTCTTGGTCTCCCTACTCTAACTCGGCAGGTCTGAAACTGCACCCCAGGGATGGCAGAAGCCAGGGATCCACGCTCCACTGGCCTTCAGAACTTACCACCGGCTCCAAAAAGTGAGGAGTCCACACTGAATGATATGAGTCTGCTTTATTTAAAAAAAAAAAAAAAAAAAAAAAAAAAAGTCTTTTCTGTTTAAAGCAATTTCATTTCTAAAAGCCGCTTTCCACAAAGCTATGAAAACTGCCCATTTTGATTAGAGGAGTATACACAGACAGCTAACAATAGAACTATAAGAATTTCTCAGCAACTTGCATGCTTCTGTTATCAGTGATGTTAGGTTTATTTTTACAAAGGTATCTCACCCAAACCAACAGCTGCTGACATGATTTGAAGATCTTCTGAAGAGCTACATTCTAAAAGTAAGCAATAATGTTAGGGTACGGAGTGTAGCAGCTGTGCAGCACAGTCGCAATTAACATAGCCCATTCTGAATTTATATCCTCATCTAGGTTTTCAGGGAAATTTAATTTGAGGAAGTTGTGTTTATCAACTTCCTGGCTTGCTGACATCCTGCTTTCTTTTTAACAGGAGGTGCTAATTATGTTTTACTCAGACTTCAATATAAATGAAAAGTATTCAGCAGTTGCCAACAGTTTTGCAATGTATGATAATGCCATAGAATCATGCAATCATAAAGTTTGGAAAAGACCTCTAAGATTATCTAGTCCAACCGTCAACCTAACACCACTGTGCCTGCTAAATCATGTCCCTGAGTGCCACATCTACATGCTTCTTGAGCACCTCCAGGGAAGGAGACTCCACCACCTCCATGCAGACTTTGGGGTCTGAGCATGAGTTTGTTCTTCAGAGGTGTAAATCTTCCAAGTGTACTTTATGCTGTGGATAAGATGATCTGACCTGCAGAGATCATTACCAGAGAACCCTGTTTTGCAGATGTTTTGGAAAACGTGAAAACCACCAGAAAGTGTAACAGCACTGAATGTTAGCTGTGCTGGCGCTTTGTGATGATGGAACACAAGAAAGTTGGCTTGTAGTGAAAACAAATTTTAAAACAGATAAGCAGGAGTACATGTGTGAAATTCCTTCCTATTCTCCGACTCTAGAAGATTTGGGTATAAGAGTAAGTTATTTGGAAGATGTGACCTCCTCTTGTTTTCAACAACACAATGATCTGTGTGCTACCACTTCCCTTTCCACGAAAAGTAACACCTAGCCTTCATTTAGCCCTTGCAGGTATTGAATAAGACATTGTTAAAGGGGATATTTAACTTCTTCAGTTCTAATAACAAAATTAAAAAAAAAAAAATCTCAAAGTGCGAAGAAAGGCATGGATAAAGGCTTGAACGTGGTTTGAACATAGTACGAGAGACAGGCAACCGGTTTCTATAGGCCATCACATTAGGAACAGAGTCATATTCGCGCAGGACAATCCTGTTATGACAGTGACAGTCTCAATAGTGGCATTTTAAAGCTAAATAACCTGTGGGCTGCTGTTCAGAAGAAAGGATGATGAGGTATTGATTGTATTTTAGTTAGAGGAGATTGAAAGGGAGCAGTCTATGTATGTCTGGTTTCTGCTCTGGACAGGCTGAGAACTGGAAAGCCTGGAAAATCTTAGTTTTGACCAGAGGATGTAATTGCAGTGAAGCCTCAGTAACCTTTGTAAATATGTCACTGATATCAAAACCGGAGGATGGGGCAGAGAGGTGCTGTAGAAAACCTTGCTTTGAAATCATTGAGTCTATAGGGGATTAAGAGATTGTTCTTTTCTTATTTCTTGATTATTCCTTATAATCCTAAAAATCAAATTCTTACAGTAATATTGCACTGCAACATTGTTCTTAAATAAAACTTGCTCTCTATTTATAGAAAGTCTTGAAATGGAAGAGGCTTTTTCAAAAATCTGTTCTTGAATTCAGATTTTTAATACACTTTGCAGAATAAGTTTTGCATTTTCCATGCAGATATAGCTATAATCTTATCATAATTGAAAAACACTTAAACATTTCTACATCCCCGTCTTCCTTTGCTTTTCGGTATTTCTTCCAAAGAAATATTTAACTTGCACTTTTCTTCCTGCTGTGTTATTGCTCCCATTTTAGAATTAGAGTCATGTTTGTATTCACACTGACTGCCTCATGGTGCTGTTTCCTTCCTGGATCATGTACAATGTTCATCTCCTTTTGAGCGGTGTCTTTGACTGATCTGCTTGTGCTTGCACATGGTGGTTGCCCTCCTGAGGATACACAAAAGTGGAACACCCCAGGGACTCCTAAAATACTAGCCAGGCAACAAGGATAACATCTTTTTCCTTCCCCCAGGAGCCACTAACCATGCACAGACATAGAAGATGAATGCATCTGTCTCATGACTGCAAGGAAAGGCAGATAATTCAGCCCCCAAAGAGATTTGCAATATAAAAAAACATGTCTCTTTTCCCTACCCACACTAAAGCAAATTCAGTTCTCCAGTCAATTTGATTTAGGTCAGCATGCCAAGCACTGCAAGTGCTGCCGAGCCCTTCAGAGGGACAGATTCCTCAGAATTTGTCAGCCATGGGTCCTGGGGGCAGACCAAGCCCTTGGGGTTTCGCTGGTGCCAGCTCTACATTTCTGCAAATAGGTGAAGTGAGGTCCTTGGCTTGAGGGCTGCTCTGGGGAGGGACTGCAGCAACTGTCCTTCTGGCCAGTAGTGTCCTCACTGGTATCTTAATGTGGATATAAAGTTGGTTTCAGAGTCAAAACACAGGAGGGGACCATGAGAAGCCAGGTGCTGAGAGCGTGTTTGATTCACATAAGACCTGGAACACCTCTTCTGGAAGAGAAAGATAGTTTCTGTTAAGTCTTTATACACAAAGCCTTGAAAAATATTGAGCAGAACTTGCTGCTAGTGGTGGGTTTCAGCCCTCTTAGGGCAGAAGGTTATCTTCACAGTAGCTTGAAGAAGGAAACCTGTTTCCTTTTCAATGTGAGCAGTGCCGCAGTTTTTCAACTGTAAGAAGAAATCCAGGACCTATGTTTTGGAGTAGACTTCCACAGAGATATTGGAAACCACCAAAGAGTCTATGCCAGGTGCTTTCTGTGTGTTTAGCTGTAAACACATAAATAATAGAGCAAAGAAAGGAAATACAGCCCAGCAGTCAAAGCAAACCTGAAGGAGAAAAGTTATTGATGAACCTTACAGATGTAGAAAGGGTGAGGAAGGAGTGCCAGCAGGATCAAATCCTGTGTTTTGAGTTTGTTTTTTCTTTTTTTTTTTTTTCCTGTTAAATTTAGGTCACCTTACCAGTGGAAAATTCCTCTTTTAAAACAATAAGCTGACAGACTGCATTTTGAAACTCACCGGAAAGATCTTCCCTACTTTTTTCAAAACTCTATTTGTCCTTAGTTGCCCTTGGCATTTTTGCATTTTGCTGCAAAGCCCAGTTCTAATGCACAGATATATGAGCATCACTGGGAGGAGAAAAAAAAAATAAAAAATAAAGGCTGAAATGCTGCAAAACACAAGCTAGCCCCAGTACTCCTTCTGGGCTCAAAGTACACCAGCAAGGGGAAAAGCAGCTCGCATCCAGTAAAATGATGTCTCCTCCCTCGCTGTAGCAGCGGATCCCTGGGAAGGGTCCTTCCTTCCTTTATGGGAGGTGCAGCTAAGCGGCTACCATGCAGGACTGGAAGCAGGCCGCCTTGTAGCTTTCAGTTCTGCATCTCAAGGGTGTAAAAGAAGCCAGTGGTGGTCTCAGGGAGCGAGATCCCTGGAGCCACCTGTCAGTGTTATGCTGGGCTGGGCAGCAGTGGCACCACGATCTGGGGAAGCGTTCCTCAATTTCAAATTTACCTATATGATCCTTATGTCCAAAACTTTGGCACTGCTACATTCAGCTTCTGCCAAAATGTGTGTCTTGTTCATTCTTTTGTTCCCCTTGATTTAATTGCAATTTAATTTGGCATAATTAAAAAAGGAATCCTTCAGGCTTTAATCTTTTTTATTATTTTTGAATGAACATCCTAGAGTAGAACACCAGTGTTCCACTTTTACCATTGTATTTATATGCTTGAAATCACTTACTATTTCTTTCTGCATAGAAAGTAATACAGTCTTAGCAAAAGTAGTTAATTTTAATTCATTCAGTCATCTCCCAAGTTTAATCTTATACATGAGATTTTCCCCCTTACTCATGTGTTTCTTACAGCCACTGCATCAAAGTTATAATTCAGTTCAGTCTTAGAAATGACATGGAGAGAAGCTAGTGAGATTCACTTACTTTGAATCAATAGTTCTGATTCTAAATGTCAAAAGTGCAGAAGAACCTCTGTCATTTCTTTCTATGACATGAGAAATATTAACAAAACAAATAAAGGGAGCCACACTAAAATGTGAATTTTTAAAAAAGAAAATCAAAAGGAAAAGCTGAAACCTGCTGCCTGAAAATAAAAGGGAAGAATCTTTGAATTTTTTATCAGAAATGTTTTTGGTCTGCATTTTTGAATGTATTTGTTATGCCTTATACAAAGAACAGTCATAAATCAGATGATTTTTATTATTTTTCTAAATTAAGGAAAGAAACAAATCAAAAAGAAGACATAAACAGCTCATTTTTTTCTTTATTGCTGTGTAGTTATTGGCTTTGATGGAGTGACTTCAAAGCCTTTGCTTTTCTTCAAGCATGAGAGTAAAATCAGACTCAAATTCCTCATGTATGAAAGAGCACTGTTTGGCTCAGAAATGTATTTTCCATCCTGAACTTTCTTTGCTGTTTGAAAGACATCCTTAAGCTGCATCTCCTAAACTCTATAATGCAATTGAATATTGTTAAATTTCAGTGAAGTGTTCAGTGTGCAGGAGAAGTCTAAAGGATGGGAACTGAGTAGGAAGTTTGAAGTGAGAAAGCCAATCAGAGAAATCACAGAAAATCCTCTTGCAATAGGAACAATCAAAAAAAAAAAAAAAAAAAAAAAAAAAAAAAGAAGAANGATTTCAGTCTCAGATTCAGGGTTGTTGTTTTAAAATAATCTTTAAGTAATCGGGAAGTCCTCACTGCATAAATTTTGCTTTGGAGCTGTAACCATTCAATCACACAATTTGGTGTTTCGCAGGTTAAAATAGTTCTGCTGAGATGCTCATCTTCTTTCCTAGAAAGTCATTTTCTTTCTTTTCAAGAGCAGAACACTGGTGCTTTGTAGTGGGAAATGTCATGGGGCTTTGTGCTTTTTTTTCCTGATTGGGAAAGACAAATTGCATCAGTCTGGATTCCAGTTACATCTTCTCGCTGCATAAAAGTCCTAGCACTTAAACCTGAATTTATACTAGAGGTACAGAGAAAAGAATTATGACATCATAATTTCAACCAAAGTTTCTATGACTTGTATGTCTAAGAGTGACAAATGTTCTTAAATGCAGTTAATTATTTTGCAAGGAATAATTTCTACTAATTTGTCTTTATTCAGTCAGAAAGAAAGGAAGAAAGATTGTTCCATCATTGAGATAGGAAGGTCGTTAATCTGCTTCTGTGTTTTGGGGACTAAACTCATATTGGCATAAACTGTGGTCCTAGGTGTGAGCTCTGCAGTGGAAAAAAAATGTAAACTCCATTTAGATATATTAGTATAGCTGTATAAAATAGTTATGAAATTGAATCATTGCCATCAAGAATGGGGCATCTTAGTTCTCGGGCTTAGAATTAATAGCTGCTGCTTTTGCAGTCACTAAAAAACATTTACTGTTTGGTTTAGTATGTCACTGGTTGGTTTGGGTTTGTTAGTTTTTTGTTTTGTTTTTGATGGAGGAGAGAAGGCAGGTAGGCTCTGAGAAAGTAGAATAAGGTAGAAAATGTGTCAGGCACCTGAGAAGCTCCTCTTATTTGCACATATTTCTAGAAAGGGGCATAGCTGCAGGAGAGGAGCTGATGACTTATTTACAGAACTGCACTTCTGCAGTTACATCAAATAGAAGAAAAAAATTATTTTCTAGGATGTGGATTGCTAGTACAGTAGATAGGAAAATGAGTCTGTGGGACATACAGATGGTTCCAGGCAGATGATGCATACTTCCAATCCATCCACTTTTGACTTCAAATATTTCACCTTGTAGCCTGGATCCTTCAAATCTAGTGCAGAATCCAAGGCTTCAGTAAGTCATATAGCTCCTCTGAGTGATGCTTGCTTACTGAGCAAGACTGGCACTTGAATGTGGTGACAGGTCTTTGTAAATCACAGTGGTGGGTGGCAGAGCAATCTGTAGGAAATTAAGAATTTATTTTTAGGAAGATGAAAGCAGTGTGCTAAGAGACCAATCACAAAGCAAACAGAAGTAGTTTGGAAGATCATATGTGATAAGCTATGCAGGACAAGTGGATAAAGTGAAAATCTACATAGATGGAAGAACATAGAACAAAATTTGATTTGGGTGGAAATCATGAAGTCTGTGATTCAACCAGATGTTTATCTATCCAGAACCACCAAGAACAAAGAAAAGGACTAGATGGATCTTGCTTTCACTCCAGAACAGTGACCATCCTACATTCCTAATTTCTTGACTTGTCAGGAGGACTCCAGTCCTGTGAGAGGTTTCCCACATGTGTGCTTGGGTAGGAGCTGCTGTTCTCAGTCAGTAAAGGTTACTTTAATTGTGGTGTCTTGGACCTTAAAGGGAGCATTAGCTCCCCACTGTTCTTAATTTCTAAAATTCTCCTTTTCACTTCTGTTAGTTTTTTGATTGCGGATTCCACTGGAATTGGAGCATTTGTATCTCTGAAGAGTTGGATACATTTTTTTTGTTCCGTCACAGGGAGAAGGCAAGAGGAAACACTTCCTTAGTGAGAACTGTAGGAGAGTTCATTAGGCCATTTGCTTGTATTTGAACAACAGTTATTTTTAATTCCGTTGAATCACTTTGAATGAGAATGGTGTCACTTCTGCATTTCTCACAGACGTAAGGTGTCTGTTGTACTGCTGCTGTTGTACACACCTTAACTCTCCCATTGTTCCATCCCAGAGTTCTTGCTGAGTTTCTACATCAAAGGAAATATTTGATTTGTTTATACTTTATCAGACAGGGACAAATACAAGGAGCAGAATTGAAACGCATGTGTTTCTAAATGTGTCCAAGTCTTTTCTGAAGTACACATTTTCTTCTTCTCCTTTATACTTTCTTAACCTTTAGCAACTGTTGGGCCTCATTTTCTACACAAATAGGGCAGCTTGACTCTACCAACAACAAACATCAACATGCACAGAAGCAATTTGTCATTTTCTGTTTGATCAAAAGGTGTGCGGGCTCCATGGGAGGAGCTGACTACCCATCCTTCTTAATTTCCTGCACCCATATCCCTCCTGGCCTGTAAGGTTAGGGAGATGTCTTCAAGAGACATCTTGTTGTCAAATGCAGTAGGGAAGGTGGGCAGTTGGATAAACCTTCCCTGCTCAGTGTGGGTAAGAGCCAAGAATGGTATCAGAGGAGACAAGGTGAATTTGACAAATTGGGCATGAGCAGGTTTAATGTTCTAAGTACAGTAACTGAACATATAGAAAGACTTAAGGTGAGGAAATAAACCTTGTGTAGTGATGCTGTGACTGCTTCCCCAAGCAGTTTTGTATATTGTCATTCTGGGGTACTTTGCAGATGTAAAACAGCCTGCAAATGGAAAATACCACTCAAATCAGTATTGCAATTATCTATCGCTTTTTCTTACTGTTCTTTCTTAAAATATACTTCATATTGAATGGCATTAGTGATTTTAACTCATAAGCCTAAATACTTAGTTTGGTCAGACAAACTAAAACGACACGTCAAATATCCAATTATGTCTGAGAGGATTTTCTCTAGTTAATTGAAAATAAACTGGAACTAAGCTAAATTGCATGAATGTTTAATCTTTGTTTGCTACACTGTGGTTACTACCTGGTGCAAGCACAAAGACATCTCTGAAGAGGAATAACAAGCTATTTAGTGTGTCAGCTTTGATAAATGCTAAGAAGGGCAGTGACCTGTAATACCAGTAAGAGCATGACCATTTCAAACTCTCAAGCATTCTTGTTAAAATACAACTTCTCAAAGCTTAGATATGTTTGTAGCTGAGGGAAATGTTAAAGAAACTTTTTTTAAAAAAAAAAAAAAAAAAAAAGATGATTCCCCCCACAATTAAAATGA